>CATOUR010000227.1:0-468367 GCA_951848785.1 Callosobruchus maculatus
CGACACATTACGGTGAATCCAGTTTATTATTTTCTCATAGCATAAAGATCCCCTTACAACCAAATCATCACCCCCCCCCCTAACCAAAATTGTGTTATGCCGCTAGGTCTTTCCTTCACAGATCAATGGACAACCTATTATCAATACTTACAAACTTTTCAGTTCAACAACCCTCCACCCCCCCCCCCCCCCAACCACACCAATTTCACCGCTACTCAAAAGAGGTAGAAAATGATCAGGAACCCTTAAAACATCTAAAAACGAGGTTTGAGCTGTTTTCCTACTTTTAGTTTTTTGATTATTGCTACGCTATACAGGGTGGGCCAATAGTGCGTGGACGGAGGATTGTGGGCTTACTGAAAAATATGTAAAAAATCTGTCACTTGAACATGGTAGGCACCCTTGAGGGCTATAACGTAAAAATATTTTCACTTAAATTCTGACGTTTATACAGGGTGATTCATATCAAACTTACATTTTTTTGAATGGAATTATTGCATATTTGGATTTCTTGGCCAATTCTAGTGTGACTTTATGTATCACACATGGTACTTTAAACGAGCCGTTTAGGCGCAAATCACCATTTTTGGTATAGGTAGGTATCAGAAAAAAATTGAATATCGCAGCAATTATAAAACCTAGAAGGCCGTGACTTTGCGGTACGACTAAGCATGAAATGCGTCACCTAAGGTCAGACGGCTAAATTGGAATTCTTTTTGTACTTGGAGAAATCGATAGATTAATTAAGGAAACTTCAATCACAGATAACTTGATTTTTTCAAATGGGATTGCCTATTTTGGTTTAAAGAATCAAACGTAAAATTTGATTACCTTTCTAACGATATAGCATTCTTGATATCAATCTTTCTTGGTTTTCATTTTATTTCAAATTTTCAGTCAAATCGGCGTTTTTCAATTTTTCTGCATGCAAGCAACCTAGTAGGCCATGAAAAATAAACAAAAGCTCGTTAATATGGAAGAAAGCAACTAATTTAGTAGAAAGATGCAAACTAACCTGAGCAACGAGGCAAGATTATCAAAATTCCTTACAACATATTAGCTCTAACCAGAAACAATAGTGGTAACAAGAACGCTCATTTTTCACAGCCTACTAGCTATTAGCCAATTTCCAAAGTCAGTAAAAAAATATTTAATCAAAGGAAAACTACTAGTGATTGTTACTGGCAGTTGAATATCTATTTCTTCTGAATAAAATTTCACATTTAATGCTATGAAAAAGTAGCCATTTCCATAAGTCAAAGGTAATGGTACCTCTGACTGGAACCCTTCAAATTCTTCTTCTACTTATTAGCAAAGTCGTGGAAAATGAAACTTGATTTGCAGTCTGTTTGAATTGCAAAACATAATTTAGTTTGTGGAAAACTACATGAAATAACCGCAGTTACAACATAGCGTAATTAAAAAATTCTAGCAATTATCTCAATAGATGTTCAGAATGCTCCAGCTGGAGATATCTTCACTTTTGACTTAAATAAACGGAAATGACTAATTTTTTTATCCCATTAAATGTGAAATTTCATTCTAAACATGTTAGACTGTAAGCAAAAATCGCTAGTAGTTGTCCTTTTGTTTCAACGTTTTTAATCGTTTTGGAAAGTTGTCAAGCTCTAGTAGATCTCAATAGCTAGTAGGCTGTGAAAAACAAACACTTCTGTCATACCCCAGCTACTCATTGACATTAGATATCTTGCCGCTGCTGTATCCGGTTAGAGTTAATATGTTGTAAGAAATTTTCATAATCTTGCCTCGTTGCTCTAGTTAGTTTGCATCTTTCTACTAAGTTAGTTGGTTTCTTCCATATTAACGAGCTTTTGTTTATTTTTCATGGCCTACTAGGTTGCTTGCATGCAGGAAAATTGAAAAACGCCGATTTGACTGAAAATTTGAAATAAAATGAAAACCAAGAAAGATTGATATCAAGAATGCTATATCGTTAGAAAGGTAACCAAATTTTACGTTTGATTCTTTAAACCAAAGTAGGCAATCCCATTTGAAAAAATCAAGTTATCTGTGATTGAAGTTTCCTTAATTAATCTATCGATTTCTCCAAGTACAAAAAGAATTCAAATTTAGCCGTCTGACCTTAGGCGACGCATTTCATGCTTAGTCGTACCGCAAAGTCACGGCCTTCTAAGTTTGATCATCGCTGCGATATTCAATTTTTTTCTCATACCTACTTATACCAAAAATGGTGATTTGCGCCTAAACGGTTCGTTTAAAGTTCCATGTGTGATACATAAAGTCACACTAGAATTGGCCAAGGAATCCAAATATGCAATAATATATAGGGGGTTCCATTAAAAAAAATGTAAGTTTCATATGAATCACCCTGTATAAACGTCAGAATTTAAGTGAAAATATTTTTACGTAATAGCCCTCAAGGGTCCCTACCATGATCAAGTGATAGATTTTTGGAATATTTTTCAGTAAGCCCACAATCCTCCGTCCACGCACTATTGGCCCACCCTGTATACGATTTCTACAAGTATATGTTCGGATGGACCTAAAAAGGTGGTTTGTGTCGCTAGGTCTTCCTTCAGTGGATAGCCTATTATGAATACAACAAATTTTCCTGCCTTTCGATCCCCCGCCCCCAACCATCCCAATTTCAACCCCCACCCAAAAAAATGCAGAAAATGATCAGGAACCTCTAAAACGCTTAAAAACGAAGTTTGAGCTGTTTTTATATTTTTAGTTTTTTTATTATTCCCGCGCCGCCACTGGCACAATTTATAAAAGCCATACGCATTTTCCATCCTCGACATGGTAGTAATACTATATCACAATTTCATTAAAATCAATTCACCTGTTTCCTTGTTACACAACACAGAACGATCTAAAGCAATACACGTATGTTTACACCAGAAAAAAATTCTTTGGTTTCTGTAATAGGCAAGCCAATGTTCGGATAGACCTAAAAAAGTGTATCATGCCTCTAGGTTTTTCATTCACATATCAATGGACAGCCCATTACGAATACAACAAATTTTTCAGTATTACAACCCCCAACCCCTTAACCACCCCAAATTCACCCCCACCCAAAAAAAGTAGAAAATGATCAGGAACACCTAAACGCCTAAAAACGAAGTTTGAGGAATATTTGAATTTTCTTGTTTTTTGCTAATTACGCCGCCGTACCGATTTTCAAAATTATCAGCATTACCTACTACGACCTCACAGCATATTGCTGCCCAAATTTCATCATAATCCATGCAGCGGTTACTGAGATTACGAGGCTAGAAGGACGCGTAGAGACAGACAGACCGATGGAAGTTAGTGACGTGGATTTTCGTTATGTAGACATCATAAAATGCCCAAAAGATGTATCATCTTACGATCGAAAATTTTCGCGATTACAATACTCTTCTCACCTATCCAGAGTTCCAAATGATGGTCGCCAACCTCCGCTGAGGAGATGGTACTGAAAGAAGAAGACAGCTTTGCGGATATAGGAAGATATGGTATACTTGAATAAAAGTATACATATATCCTTTGTTCAAGGATTTATTTTTATGTGTATATGTGTGTACATATGTATGTATGAGTCAACGCTCCTCCGCTATATCACAGCTCTTACAGCACAGGCGGCAAACGGAGCGGCCGTAGCGTCATCGACCCCCGTTGTCTGACGCGACGTCTCACGTCCCTCAGGACCATCTCCGGGATGATGGAAGCGCCCAGTCAATCCCGGTAACGCGCCTTTTCAATCTGCACCGAGCTACGCCGTAGTCGCGGTGTTCTATGCACCCTGCACCCACCCTGCATCCCTCATTATTTACTACTTCGACTGCAGGAGGGAGGTTCTCCGTTTTTCCACCCCGAACAATGAGGATCTAGTGAGACATATGTATGAATACGTGCCAGGTAGGAATATAGGATGCTATGAGGATATATACACGGCATAAAAGATGAGAAAAACCAGTTTTGAATTCCCAGCTTTGATATGACACTATACAGAATGCTTAAAACTCTAAGGATTTTTTATTATTTTGAAAAAATGGAGTCAAGCTGATTGACTCAGTACTTCCCACACATTACGATGATACCAGTTTATTATTTTCCGATAGCATGAAGCTATAGTCTAAAATCCCTTGCAACCAAATCTACGCCCATTTGACCGCAAAAAACACCCAACACAAAAACTGTGGTAAATAGTTTCTTGCGTCTCCCTCCCTAGGAACTAGGATGCCACAGTTTTGATTCTGCATGCGATGCGAAACGCTCAGGAGCCTACAAACCATCAAAAACTAAGTATGAGATGAGCTGTTCCTATATTTTTAGTTTTTTGATTATTCTTGCGCCGCCACTGACACGATTTACCAGAAACTGACGTGTTTTCCATTCTTGCCGCGATAGTAATTCCTGTGTCGAAATTCCATTAAAATCAATTTAATCATTTTTGCTTTACGCAATATACATAGAACGAAATTAAGCAACACTCGTATATGTAAACATCACAAAATTCTAAGTCCCATGGTTTCTGTAATAGGCAAGCCAATGTTCAGATTAACTTAAAAAAAAGAATATACCGCTAAGTATTTCTTCCATAGGTCAATGGACACACTATTATGAATACAACAGTTTTTTCAGTTTTACAACCCCCCACCCCAACCTCCCCAAATGCACCCCTACCCAAAAAAAAGTAGAAAATGATCAGAAACCCCTAAAACGCCTAAAAACAAAGTTTGAGCTGTTTTTATATTTTTTGTTTTTTTATTATGGCTGCGCCGCCACTGACACGATTTCTCCAAAACATACGCGTTTTCCATCCTCGCCGCGGTAGTAATACTGTGTCAAAATGTCATTAACATCCATTTAATCATTTTCGCGTTAAGCAATATAGTACGATCTAAAACCATACCTACTCGTATGTATATGTTAGGAGCAAACACCGATTTCGGCCAATGGACGGAAAATATGGTCAAAACGCGTTTTGGCTGCTACCGTTTTGCCAGTGTCCGAATTATCGCTTTCCGGCTGTTCAATGTAGCCCAGAACGCGTTTTGGGTCAATTACGATTGCCAGAACACGTTCTATATTCTACTACGAATAAATAAATCTCAATTATTTGCCGTGTTGTGTTACAATATTTCCTCTGGGCTTAGAATCCATAACTAAAATGAATAAAAGCACTTGTAAATCTTAGGTCCGTGAAAAAAAAAACTGAAAAAGACATATCTCACAATCTCTTATGTCCAGCTCCCACACGAGAGGAATGAATAATGTCAAATAACTCGTGGGTCATGCAAAAATAACGCAGTTCGGCTGTTTCGTCTGTCCTTCTTTCAATTAGCTTTTCGATATAGCCAATTTTCAAAATATCATACCTTTTCAATAGTTATCTTTGCTTCGAAGATATTATATCACCGTTACTTTTACAAGCTTTTACCGCCTTTACCTCTGTGAGTGTTTGGTCGTATCTTTCTCTTGTACAAATATTACTACGATCATTGCTACCACTTATGACTTTTTGCAGTTCGTCGTTAAAACATTACCTTAGGTCTTCCATGGCACTCTCTATCTACTGTCTAACCTGCACAAACATAAAATACTAAATGAATACACTAGCTCCAGAGGTATCGTTTACAAGCTGAGACACACAAAATCCACCACGCGTTATGGCAATCGCAGTAGAACAGGACGCGTTTTGGCAATCGTAGTTGAGCCAAAGCACGTTCTGGGCTGCATTAAACAGTCGGAAAGCGATAATTCGGACATTGGTAAAATGGTAGCAGCCAAAACGCGTTTTGGCCATATTTTCCGTCCATTGGCCGAAATCGGTGTTTGCTCTTAACATATACATCACACATTCTAAGTCCCTTGGTTTCTATTATAAGCGAAGCAATGTTTGGAGGGACCTAAAAAGGTGAATTATGCCGCTAGGTCTTTCATTCAAAGGTCATTGGACAGCCCATTATGAATACAACAAATTTTTCAGTTTTACAACCCCCCATCCCTCAACCACCCTAAATTCACCCCCACCCAAAAAAAAGTAGAAAAGGATCAGGAACTCCTGAAACGCCTAAAAACGAAGTTTGAGGAATATCTATTTTTTTTTGTTTTTTGCTAATTACTCCGCCGCCAATGAACCAATTTTCAATATTTTAGCAGAATTACCTACCAGGACCCCACAGCATATCGCTACCCAAATTTCATCACAATCCATGCAGCGGTTACTGAGATTACGAGGGTAGAAGAACGCGACAGACAGGCAGACAGACCGACGGAAATGAGTGACGTGGAATTTCGTTATGTAGACGTTATGAAACGCCTAAAAAGTGGATTATCTCAAAATCGAAAATTTTCGCGATCACAATACTCCCCTCACCTATCGGTGTGGGAAGTAAAAACAACAACTTTGTGACTCAGTAATAGATCAATCAGATTAAAGTTGGGACTTCCCTTTCCAGAAACAACTGCCTTTGAAGTGACAAAGCTACTGTACGGTGAATCAGCAGTAGACGAATAAAAAAAATGGTAAGAAAATACTTACTATTCGTTCGCTGCAAAGTTTTAAGGCGGTCCTGCCGCATGAGTCATAGATATGGTTCGAGGTTCGCGCCACGAGACGAAAAAGTGTTTCTACTTCATTTGGACCATTCGAGGTTGTCTAGGTCTTCCAGCGTAACCATCTAAGATGTGAATACAAATATCCTGTGTCTCTAGCTCCTTGCTCGTGGTAATGCTTCATAATATTCATATTACACCGGTAGCACCATTTTTGTTGTTCTTAAAGCTCGAAGTAGCACGTCAAAATTCGAAAGACATCAAACGCGCGCTGCTGCCTACATCTATACTCCGCGGTAAACTGGGTTTTTCATTTTTCGTCTATGTTTTGATCTAGTCGCACGGGGACGGAATTAGAAATGAGGATATCAGTAAGGATATCTTGATATCCCTAAACATTTCTGCTATATGTTACTGGAAAAAGTTACTCCTTTTGGCGTGTACTACTCGTACATGCTCTATGAAGAACAGTCCCGACTAAGGAAACACCCTGTAATCATAACTATGGTTGTAACGTACAACCACAATAGACAGAAGCTGTAAAGGAAATATATTTTAAGGAAACTAAAAAGACATGCCTTTATAGCACTAAAAGGTGAAAAATGAATACAATACATAGCAGCGGTAAGTGAATGTGTTTCGAATTCTCGTGGTAATAACCAGCAAACATAGATCAATGCGCTGTAGTCATGGGCCCAATGTACATCAATCATAACTTGATGAACACGGTGATTGGTGTATGACCTTTCATTGTATCAATGAACGTAAAATTAATTTTGACTTTCCTTGCTTGATGTGCCTTTACATAGAGAGAACTTAGGCTGTTTGAGCCTTTGTTTTGTCACACGCTTTTATAATTAACTGCACCTGAATGTCTGTTTCTTTGTGAGATTGTAACTCTACTTTGGCTTCAAATCCGTCGGACCAGCGTCCGTATCCGCTGACTAAGAGATGGCGAAGTTGTTCTAGGGGGGGGGGGGGGGAGGGCGTATCTAGAAACCGATTCACCTCCGAGGTATGCCTATTTGCTTGACTTCGACTTCCTGTTTGCTTGTTGTCAAGTGCACTCAAAAATAATAATACAAATTTAGAATAAACTAAAGTTCTGAACATTATTATTTTGCATTGGTTGAAAGGTTTCAAGTTTTGGTATTTAGGTATATAAATATAATGTGCTTTCGTGTTTCCTTCACTCTAGGGGGGGCGTACGCCCCCCTCACCTCCCTCTAAATCCACCAC
Source organism: Callosobruchus maculatus (assembly GCA_951848785.1). NCBI lineage: Eukaryota > Metazoa > Arthropoda > Insecta > Coleoptera > Chrysomelidae > Callosobruchus > Callosobruchus maculatus. The sequence continues at coordinate 7,768 of CATOUR010000227.1, forward strand.
TACGTGACGACGGTACGCATTTATACTTTCCGTACATGTCTACAGCACCTAGCACAATCACATTGGTCAAACTTGAATTTTGAACCAATCAAACTTCGGCTGCCGTACGTGTGTACGGAATGCCAATCAGTGCCATATGCACTTACGGAATTGAATATTGTTGTGCGCTAAACTTCGAGTGACATACGCATGTATGAAATGTAAGTCAGCGCCATATGCACTTACGGAATGTAATATAGTTATGCGCATGTCAAACGTATGGCTATGGCTAGACTCTTGTTTTAATTTTTGCGATTGTAGCACGACAGGGTGGTTATATGTTTGAAATCGCCACGCATGCTGAGGCAAAGTCACCTCCTAATTATAAATATTTTGAACTGATGAGTCCTGGAAAATATAAATCAAACCTATTGACTGAGGCCAAATAAAAAACGTAATATATCCCAAAACATAGAAACAAATAAACCCAATGCAATTAAACATGGTTCATATCACTGATTTTATATAACGTTCTCTTTTGTTCTGCTATATTCTTTAATATCTTTAATCTTGTAAGTAATGTATGTTTTCTTTAACCACCAATAATATAGGTATAGTTGAAAAATGGTTTTCGTTTAAATCGCTTTCCTCTTTGTAAATGTTCAGCTGCAATAAGTATTACATTCCGTAAGTGCATATAGCACTCATTTACATTCCATACTCGCGTATGGCACTCGGAGCTTGATTGGTTCAAAATTCATATCTGACCAATGGGATTATCCTAGGTGCTGTATACATGTAATACGGAATGTATAAATGCTAACCGTACACGGAGTTGTTTTTTTTTTCATGAAATTTATTCAGGTCAGTCGACAGTTTTAATATTCGTTTATGCAGTAATGATAATGCTACCAATATTGATCAAAAACAATTGAAGACACAAGTGTTGATACCTTTATCCACTGTTATGAGTTGTAAGAGTAAAGTTTCTCTCTAGAGTTCGCAGCATGACACATGAGTTTGAGGTTATGTCATACTGTTTTGTTATGCTTTAGTGTAAGGGTGTTGTCGTTTAAACAGTTTTTTTACTAAGATGTAGTCAGTGATGTCTAGAGGAAAATACATTAATTATTGTTCATCTTCAAACACGCTTAATGATAACGTTAACTAAAAAATTAAAATAAAAATAGTTTAAAAAACTAAAAAAAAAAACACGTTTTCAAAGAACATCGAACTAAGAATTTAAAAATGGTCTTCAAAATAAGCTTGAAACAATAATGAACAAAAAATACTGGTATGATTGTGAAAAAAACGTTTTATGTGATAGTATTTGTAAATCGAGCACTCAACGCTTTTTTCACAATGATAAGCTCATTTGAAAAATTATTTTTAACGTTTAAGTCCGCTGTCCTTTAAAGGCGCGTCTTTGAGTTTTTCTGAACTATATCTATTTACTATGTTGTAATGCTAGTATTCATATATGGATAGGTATTCGGATCCCACCTGTAATAGTTTGGCTTGCCTCTTTGGTGCTGTAAATGTGTAAATTAAATAGATAAGGATCATATCCTTTTTGCATTCAGTGAGAAATTATTATTCAGAAAGCATACACTCATATGCTGATTACCACTAGTCAAGTTCATATGACATACGATCTACACACAATAATCGTAAATATTGTGATTGCAGTTTAAACCCTGCCAGATGTGGTGCATTGTTTCTCTATTACAGACAAATGGTCAAAGAAAATGTGACCACTGACTCTGTGCAGACGTCATTTCCTTCATACAGGTCTACTGGTCCGTGTAAACTTCGGATCCACAACACAAACTTTAAATTTTCCCTTTGAAGGGTGTTAATACCGCAAGCCATTGAAAGAGTGACAAAGGAAATAATGATGCGGATCTCCCGTGGACAGTGGCGGGGCTACCGATGTCTCAAAGAGGACAGATTTATCTTTTGGCAGTAGTAACATGCATTATTTGAAACAATGCATGGTAGCAAGTATTGGCTGTTGATATGTCGATGTACAGAGAACGCCTCATTTTTTTATGCAAGAGGCTAATTCTGTGCACGTTAGATTTGAAACGCTGCAGGTTTTAGCTGTCGGGAAAACAAATCTCCTTTCCTGTTGTATTGGGCTGTGTTTAGTCATACCCTATTGTAGGGCGCTGTCATCTGCTTGCTTTCCGTTGCTATGGGCTGATTTCTGTTCTATTCGGTTATATTTGGTCGTTTTCTATCGTTTGCAGTTGTTATCTGCTTGATTTCTGTAGTTTTGAGCTGTTTTCTGTTCTTTTCTACGGTATTCGGCTGTGTTTAGTCGTTTTCTATTGTTTAACGCTGTTATCTGCCTGCTTTCCGTTGTTATGGGCTGTTTTATGTTCTATTCGGTTGTATTTGGTCGTTTTCTATCGTTTGCAGTTGTTATCTGCTTGATTGCTGCAGTTTTGAGCTGTTTTCTGTTCTTTTCTGCTGTATTCGGCTGTATTTAGTCGTTTTCTATTGTTTAGCGCTGTTATCTGATTGCTTTCTGTTGTAATGGGCTGTTTTCTGTTCTATTTGGTTGTACTTGGTCGTTTTCTATCGTTTACAGTTGTTATCTGCTTGCTTTCCGTTGTTATGGGCTGTTTTCTGTACTACTCGGTTATATTTGGTCGTTTTCTATCGTCTGTAGTTGTTATCTGCTTGATTACTGTAGTTTTGAGCTGTTTTCTGTTCTTTTCTCAACTCATTTCACAGCGTCCAAGTTCTCCAAAAGAAGGAATGCTGATGCAGACTGGTTCGAGGAGTAGAGACCTCGACCTGGTATCAGAGACTATCTAGTGTTCCTCGTTCAGATGGCCTTTGGTTTTATTATGTGGGAGAGCTCACTCAAACATCTTCCGTAAAACAGGGACTAATCAGCCACCCTTCCAGGCTGTGGAGGTCCTTTGTGAGGTTAGGCAGATCGATTAGTCTATAACTGCTCTCTTCTGAATAGTATCCAGAAGCCTTAGAGAGTGCTTCGGAGCGCATCCCCACACGTGATAGAAATACTCCAACAAATGTTGGATCTGTGCCTTGTATTGCAGCAGTTGCTCTGGTATACAGGGTGGGCCAATAGTGATTGGACGGAAGATTGTGGGCTTACTAAAACGTACTTTAGAAATCTGTCACTTGATCACGGTAGGGACCCTTGAGGGCTATTACGTAAAAATATTTTCACTTAAATGTGTTAACGATTATACAGGGCGATTCATATCAAAACTTACATTTTCTTAAATGGAACCCCCTATATATTATTGCATATGTGGCTTCCTTGGTGAATTTTAGTGTGACTCTATGTATCATACATGGAACTTTGAACGAACCGTTTATGTGCAAATCATCATTTCTAGTATAAGTAGGATCAGAGAAAAGTTACGATTATAACCTAGAAGGCCATGACTTTGCGGTAAGCATCAAAGCGTCAGACGGTCAGACGGTTAAATTTTGTAGTTCAAAAATCAGTAGATTAATTAAGGCAACTTAAATCGCAGATAACTTGATTTTTCAAATAGGAACGGTTATTTTGGTTTATAGAATCATATGCAAAATTTGATTACCTTTCTAACGATATATCAATATCAGTCATTTTTGGTTTTCATTTTATTTCAAATTTTCAGTCAAATCGGTGTTTTTCAATTTTTCTGCATGCTACCTAGCAGGCCATGAAAAGTAAACAAAAGCCCATTAAGATGTAATAAACGAATTTATTTAGTAGAAAGAAGCAAATTAACGAGCTAGACTATAGCGAGGCAAGATATAAAAATTCATTATAACACATGCGCAGGGCTCAAATTTAATATTAAATTTGAAGTAGTATCATATAGTTTAAAATTATCTGTACTTTTTTTTATACAATTTTTGTTAAGAAATTTGCGATTTGATATGAAATGTGATAGCAAATTTAGTATCGTGTCATATACGGCTCTTAGACACACCCTTATTATCATCGTCAATATCAAAAATTACTGTTATTTATTCATACATATTACTCTGAATCCAATGTTGCTTCATACTTGAAAGATAGGACATTTTCGGAAGCTTCCCAGTGAACACTCATACGTTAGTTAAACGTTATTTAATCCCTGACACCTTTTCATTTTTACGTTTTACGTACAATCAATTTAAAAATGTCGCGGTTTCTAACGTTACAAGTAACGTATAAATATACGTTTTATCCCGGTTTTAAAAATGCGACCATTATACGTTTAAAAAAGTTCAATTTGAAACCCTTTTCGAAAACGTTTAAAAATCGTGTATTTGCAACGTTAATAAGATATTATTTTTGCCCCAATTAAAACACTATTCTGAGGTAGTATTTGGATTGTTATGAGAAGTGCTTATAATTTTAAAGGGTATCATAAATAAAACGCAACGGTTATTTTTTAATGTATTTATTAAACTCTCATTAATAAGTGGATACATCAAATTAGAAGGCTGCTTATAAAGGAATATACATATAATATATAACATAAAATAAAGTATATACACAACTTTAAGGGCGCTTATAAAAAACGCAATGTAAAATTTTTGTTTCGTTAAAGTTGCTTGTTTTATTACTTTTCTTTGTACCTGACGTTTCGAGAGAATCTTAGAATGTGGCATAATTGATAACTACCTAAAAGTAGAGCATTTTCATTAAATCTAGAACAACACTAACTGTTTATTTTTCATGACCGCCACCACAATATGTCCGGCGTTAATAAAAATTGGGAAATCAGTTTCAATTTAACGTTTATCCAAATCATTATGAATACATGAAAATAAACCAATACAGATTTATTCCTTCAACACTATGAAACAAAATGTAAAAAAGCCAAATAATTATGAAGCGTAAAACACTTGTTAACTCTACAACAACACGGATGAAAATGGCCGCCGCCAGTACTGATGTCACGACATACACGCACAGCCTGGCTCTTTCGGACCAATCAAATTGCTCCGTTTAAACACTACGTTATTGTAACGTTGTACCTGAACGAGCAATGCACGTTATTTTCATCTGCTATCATAACGGTTTGTATAGCTTATAGCGGATTAGCAAAATTATGTATTTTGTTTGTTGTTAGACGCTTGACCAGATCTTGCTCCTAATTTAATAATGAAGAACTTTTGAAGAACCAGTTGCTCATGTGGTTAATAAAATGGTTCAGCCAAACGTTACTTCAAACTCTATGAATTGCAGAATGATTATGAATCAGAACGTTATATTAACGTCTGAATACATCATTTTTGTCACACTTTATTTGTGGAGTACACAACGTTACTCTAACGTGAAAGTGAGCCACCGTAGAATTATGTATGTAATTAAACGTTATTATGACGCTATAATCAAACGGTATAATTTTACACCAAAATCAAACCGTTAACATTTTAACGTAAACGTTTTATGAACCGCTCACACGTTTAAATTACGTTTAAGTAACATATATGTGTTTACTGGGTTTTATAAAAAAAAACCCTCCCCTGCCACTGGCCGACGTTCCTCCTCTTGTTTGGACCGACGGGTCGACGGGGGCAAGTTCGGGTGCCTACTCTGGCGTGACAGAGCCCGACAGATGCACCTTACATGCACCAGGGCCGGCCGACTCACCATTACAATTAATTACAGTACTTTTGACTTGCCCGGCATGTGATTTATGGTAGGAGCAACCCTTTTTCGCGCCCATCGCGTTGCAGGTCCTACAGGGCAGGATAATTTACTAGAGATACGGGTGCTCAAGGACAGATGGATCGGTGGATTTGGGGTGGAGATCGTCCATGGAGAAAAATACATTTGTATAACTAGTAATTACGTTGTGCAAACAGCTCGTTGAAGCGTCTTGTGTAAAACAGTTGAATAACTCATATTGAGTAAAACGAAAGTCAGTATTGGGTTTTTGAAAAAGAATGTGATAACTGAAAAGGTCATAATTATATAGTTAGTTTTATAACAAAAAAAATTTTTTTGGGAATAATTCAATAATAATTATATCTAAATAAAAATTAATATTTGAATCCAGTACCTACCAAAGACATGTCGATAGCTCCCGAACAAAACCGAGCACGTGATGTGACGTCATAATGTTAGCTTTTGTACATTACAGTTTATACAGAGATAATAGAGGGACTATGAGCTACTAAAAATTGGGACAAATTAACTCTAAAACATTATTCTGAGCATGCGCAGTGTGCTTCGAATAACGTATGAGCGTGTGCCTTGTGTATAGTTTTTGTAACCGAAATCTGTGACGTGTATAGTTGCGCTATTTGACAATTGACATTAACAATTATTGGACCTATTTGATTTTAACTTAACCTCACATTATGATCGATTTGGTCGGAAATATCCAAGAAATGTTACTTGCAACGAGTCAACACCACAAGCAGAAAATAGATCACATCACAAGTAAAATAAAAAATAGGTTATTCAGGATCCCCGAAGCCTGACATTTCAGGTTTCACTACCATGGTTTAGTCCCGTGATGATCACACGCTGCTGCCGGAGACGCCTAACTTTGTAGCTTTTATTGGATAATACTGTCAAATAAAACTGACGGAAGAAAACCTGATTCTTTTGTACAATGGTAAACCACAAAATAAGTATTGTTGATATCAAAATCATCACGGTTCTTTTCTCATTGCCGCATAGTGGTTTAGACTTGGCAATACCGCACGTAATGATATCGTACCGTAAACTTCCGTAGCTAACGTACAACTTTATCGGTTATCCGCCGGTGCGGTTATTTCGGGAGAACTGCGCGTGTCACAAATAGCCGATAATGTGAAATAACGTCAGGCAACGGACGTGCAAAAACTCTCTAATATCTACCATGTTTTAATCTAATAAATTGTGTTGTGATTATTAAATACTCAAGTAAAAATTGAAAATGTCAAGTCACAAAAGTTATCGTTTTTGTTTTGTGCCATTATGTATAAATACTACAAAAATACCTAGCTCCTGAGAAAGTGATTTTAAATGTTCCGCAAGAAAAGACAGTTTTGAGCAATGCTCCGAGATAATCCAAAAACAAAATCGAATTTCTTTGTAGCGAAGCGGCGAAGCCCATTTCAATTTCAGTAGGTTTTTCATATCACCATTTTTATTAATTATTATTTATCTATGGTAAGGCTCAATTAATCTACATGTATAATTTGACGAATGTACTGACAAACATTTTCTATTGGATGTTGTCTGACGAAACGATTCTATTGCATATTGAGGGATAGAGTTAAGTAGCATCCAATCATTGTTGAAAATAAAACGTCAGCACTGGATAACACATTTGTCAAAATTTTGAATTTATGTATCAAAATCATAGCAGAACATCATCTTATAATGATTAGAAACAACAAACGGAACTATTTTATGCACGAATGAATTTTTCAAAAGCTTCTATTTAACTTACAATGTATGCATGTTTGTATGTATGTATGTGTGTTTGTTCGGGTGGAATATTGCTACTCAATTGTGGAGCAGATATCTTCAACCGATTGAGCTGAAATTGTGTATACATGTTTAGTTTGGATGACAATATATGGCAAGCTGTGTGACGTTCTAAATGCAATATGACGGGGCATCCAAAATAGCGGAGTTTTCCATGCACTTCTACAATATGGGTGTCAAATCGAAGAGCTTGTTCAGAGTAACTCGAAGAATCATGTGAAGTTATTCTATATCCAACATAGCGTTCCATAGAGCAGTTAAACAAAAGCTTTTTTTAGTATGTTTGACTTTTTCGTTATGGCTTAACGGCTATAAAAAAGGCTCATGAGCTATAAAGTGACGTTTATATGCCAGACAGATTTGTGTATAATCGTTAATTTATAATACATCCATAAACAACTATTATGAATTTGTGTTTTGTTGACTATCGATCAATAGTCGAAGTAACTTACATGGCCCACTTTGCTGTATATTTTTTATAAAACACCCTGATCCTCTACGGATTGGGAGAGCTGAATGACAGGCACAGTGATTTGACGGTGTATAGTAGGTTTATAAACTCAACTAAACTGAGAATAAAATAAACAACTAAGAATTAAGAAAGATAAATACGCGGAACCACAAAGAGCCGATTGTATAATTTTACCTGTCAATAAACTAACAATTTTAGCACCTATGTGTCTGGTGGAGAAAACAAGGTTTAAATACCTGCACTGTCCCAAACATTGTTTGTTATTAGATTCTCAAGGCGTTAGATCATTTAGAGTTTGGTATTTCATTTTATATTCTTGTTTTGTTTGTGTCCTGAAATAAAATCAAATTATTGTTAATCTTAATCCTTAGTTGAAGGTTATAAACACATTCATATACATTAATTCTTAGTTGCTAATTGCTAATCCTGAATCCTTAGTTTAGTTGAATTTTGTCCACGCCGAACTGTTGTAGGTGTAGTGTAAATGTGTTTGGTGTAACGCCTAAGACCGACATAATGATGGTAAAGTCTGTGTATTTAGATATCTCCCAAACAGAGGTGCTTGAATATTCGTATCATTGGGAATAGCAACCCTTATTAAACAAGTAACTCTGCCTGCCATTGGTTGAAAAGCTATGTCTGGTCTATTGGCTGAGACTCAGGGTAACAAATGAACATAGAGGTAGTAAACAAATCACTTCAGCATGGCATGCTCAAAGTCATCATCTGAAATAAATAAGATTTTTGACACTTCAGCCTCCAAACATTGCCAACTAACCTGAAAATTCTTCCAATGCAACCCATGTTACAAACAGTACACTTTTTGAGGCCCATCTCGAAAAACTGTTAAAATACACTCGAATATAGCACGCTCTGTAAAGCTTCACTACAGTTACCAACAAATAGCAAATTCGATTTTACTGACCAAAGCATAACACAAACGTTTGACAGTCGAGGTTCTACCGTAAATAAGTCGCATGAAAATTATATCGGCGTTGCCAGCTCCTCAAAATATATGTAAGACTTCAGAATTTGCGTTTATGATGAACAAAAATATGCAGTAACGCAGTAGAGTTCAACATATCTATTGATTTTGCTGTAATCATTCCTGAACCATCAAAATACCGTCCTTTTTAACGTAGAATGGAGTATTTCTGGATACTATACAATTAAGACGATAGTAAATAATTATGATTGCTGTATCTGGTGGTCAATGTGACAACGCAACGTAAGAAGAGATGTTGGCCTACTAGAATTAGTTGTTTACTATATCTATGTTCAGCTGTTACCCTGAGGGCTGAGACAAATTAGTTTAAATATATTTCAACGTCCCAGTATAGTTTGTATTGATTGTTTACGAGTGCTCAGAGTTACACCAATAGGCTAATGAGTGTTCCACCTGAAATGCTAATTCCAAATGAAAATTACCCTTTAGTGCATTACCCAGTTCGTAACCAACAACTGATTGTTGCTATATCCAGTCCACTCTATTCCAGTTACTGTAGTTTTTTCTTCGGTAAATTCCATTTGGTGTCCTAGAAGCTAAAAGAGATTCTGTGTATCTGTCAATGCTTCCCCCCTGCCACCTCTCCGTCCACCCCTTCTAATTGACTTTATCGACAATTGGCGTGAATAATACACGACGCATCTGATCAATTATTACGGCTACAGATGTGATGCATTTCGTTAGGATTAAGTCTTAATAGGATGCCTAATTAATAGATCACTGCCTGAATAATTCAATTACGTTAGTCGTTGGCCTCGCGGTATAAACAATTGACGCATATATGGAAATAGGCGGTAAAAACAGTGGCGCGAAGGCAGTTAGAAAGCTCTTTTGTAGAGAAGGATTGGAAAGTGCATTCCACCCTCAGGATCCGGGCAACTGAAATTTTCGATTTTCGTTCGACGAGACTGAAACCAAAAACAGGGTCCGGATTTATTATTGAGATCCCTAAGATTATTCAGGACACGAGGTTTCGTTCTTGACCGAAAATTGAACGTTTCAGGCACCCGCATCCTGAGGTTCACCTACAAAAAATTTAAAATCCTTATTTGATCTTCTATCAGACCGGAACCTCGTGTCCCGAATAATTTGAGGGATCTTATAACAAATCCGGACAAAAAATTATTCAGAACATGAGGTTTCGTCCTGATAGACGATCAAATAAGGATTTTAGATTTTTTGTAGGTGAACCTCAGGATCCGGGTGCCTGAAATTTTCGATTTTCGTTCATCGAGACTGAAACTCAAAACAGGGTCCGGATTTGTTATAAAATCCTTCATATTATTCAGGACACGAGGTTTCGTTCTGATAGAAGATCAAATAAGGATTTTAGATTTTATGTAGGTGAACCTCAGGATCCGGGTGCCTGAAATTTCCGATTTTCGTTCAACGAGACTGAAACTAAAAACAGGGTCCGGATTTGTTATAAGATCCTTCAAATTATTGAGGACAGGAGGTTTCGTTCTGATAGAAGATCAAATAAGGATTTTAGATTTTTTGTAGATGAACCTCAGGATCCAGGTGCCTGAAATTTTCGATTTTCGCTCAACGAGACTGAAACTAAAAACAGGGTCCGGATTTGTTACAAGATCTCTCAAATTATTGAGAACACGAAGTTTCGTTCTGATAGAAGATCAAATAAGGATTTTAGATTTCTTGTAGGTAAGCCTCAGGATACGGGTGTCTGAAATTTTCGATTTTCGTTCAACGAAACTGAAACCAAGAACAGGGTCCGGATTTGCCATAGGATCCCTCAAGTTATTCAGGACACCGGGTTTCGCACTGATAGAAGATCAAATAAGGATTTTAGATTTTTTGTAGGTGAATCTCAATATCCGGGAGCCTGAAATTTTCGATTTTCGTTCAACGAGACTGAAACTAAGAACAGAATCCGGATTTGTTATAAGATCCCTCAAATTATTGAGGATACGAGGTTTCGTTCTGATAGAAGATCAAATAGGGATTTTAGATTTTTTGTAGATGAAAATCAGGATCCGGGTGCCTGAAATTTTCCATTTTCGTTCAACGAGACTGAAACTAAAAAAAGGGTCCGGATTTGTTATAAAATCCCTTAAATTATTCAGGACACGAGGTTGCGTTCTGATAGATGTCAAATAAGGATTTTAGATTTTATGTAGGTGAACCTCAGGATCCGGGTGCCTGAAATTTTCGATTTTCGTTCAACGAGACTGAAACTTAAAACAGGGTCCGGATTTGTTATAAAATCCCTTAAATTATTCAGGACACGAGGTTGCGTTCTGATAGATGTCAAATAAGGATTTTAGATTTTATGTAGGTTAACCTCAGGATCCGGGTGCCTGATGTTTTCGACTTTCGTTCAATGAGACTGAAACAAAGAACAGTGTCCGGATTTGTTATAAGATCCCTCAGGTTATTCAGGACAGGAGGTTTCGTTCTGATAGAATATCAAATAAGGATTTTAGATAATTTGTAGGTGAACCTCAGGATCGGGGTGCCTGAAATTCTCGATTTTCGTTCAACGAGACTGAAACTCAAAACAGGGTCCGGATTTGTTATAAGATCCCTCAAATTATTCAGGACACGAGGTTTCGTTCTGATAGAAGATCAAATAAGGATTTTAGATTTTTTGTAGGTGAACCTCAGGATCCGGACGCCTTAAATTTTCGATTTTCGTTCAACGAGACTGAAACCCAAAACAGGGTCCGGATTTGTTATAAGATCCCTCAGGTTATTCAGGACAGGAGGTTGCGTTCTGGTAGAAGATCAAATAAGGATTTTAGATTTTTTGTAGGTGAACCTCAGGATTCGGGTGCCCTAAATTTTCGATTTTCGTTCAACGAGACTGAAACTAAAAACAGGGTCCGGATTTGTTATAAGATCCCTCAAGTTATTCAGGACACGAGGTTTCATTCTGATAGAACATCAAATAAGGATTTTAGGTTTTTTGTAGGTGAACCTCAGGATCCGGGTGCCTTAAATTTTCGATTTTCGTTCAACGAGACTGAAACTAAAAACAGGGTCCGGATTTGTTATAAGATCCCTCAAATTATTCAGGACACGAGGTTTCGTTCTGATGGAAGATCAAATAAGGATTTATAGTTTTTGTAGGTGAACCTCAGGATCCGGGTGCCTGAAATTTTTGATTTTCATTCAACGAGACTGAAACTCAAAACAGGGTCCGGATTTGTTATAAGATCCCTCAAATTATTCAGGACACGAGGTTTCGTTCTGATAGAAGATCAAGTAAGGATTTTAGATTTTTTGTAGGTGAATCTCAGGTCCGGGTGCCTGAAATTTTTGATTTTCGTTCAACGAGACTGAAACAGAGACAGAATAAGAGGCAGACAAACAGGAGAAATCCTAGTCATGCGAAGAAGAAGAAGAAGAAGAAGAGACTGAAACTAAAAACAGGGTCCGGATTTGTTATAAGATCCCTCAAATTATTCAGGACACGAGGTTTCGTTCTGATGGAAGATCAAATAAGGATTTATATTTTTTGTAGGTGAACCTCAGGATCCGGGTGCCTGAAATTTTTTATTTTCGTTCAACGAGACTGAAACTAAAAACAGGGTCCGGATTTGGTATTAAGATCCCTTAAATTATTCAGGACACGAGGTTTCGTTCTGATAGAAGATCAAATAAGGATTTTGGATTTTTTGTAGGTGAACCTCAGGATCCGGGTGCCAGAAATTTTCGATTTTCGTTCAACAAGACTGAAACTAAAAGCGGGATCCGGATTTATCATAAGATCCCTCAAATTATTCAGTACACGAGGTTTCGTTCTGATAGAAGATCAAATAAGGATTTTAGATTTTTTGTAGGTGAACCTCAGGATCCGGGTGCCTGAAATTTTCAATTTTCGTTTAACGAGACTGACACTAAGAACAGGGTCCGGATTTGTTATAAGATCCCTCAAATTATTCAGGACACGAGGTTTCGTTCTGATAGAAGATCAAATAAGGATTTTAGATTTTTTGTAGGTGAACCTCAGGATCCGGGTGCCTGAAATTTTCGATTTTCGTTCAACGCGAATGAAACTAAGAACAGGGTCCGGATTTGGTATTAAGATCCCTTAAATTATTCAGGACACGAGGTTTCGTTCTGATAGAAGATCAAATAAGGATTTTGGATTTTTTGTAGGTGAACCTCAGGATCCGGGTGCCTGAAATTTTCAATTTTCGTTTAACGAGACTGAAACTAAAAACAGGGTCCGCATTTGTTATAAGATCCCTCAAATAATTCAGGACATGAGGTTTCGTTCTGATAGAAGATCAAATAAGGATTTTAGATTTTTTGTAGGTGAACCTCAGGATCCGGGTGCCTGAAATTTTCAATTTTCGTTCAACGCGAATGAAACTAAGAACAGGGTCCGGATTTGTTATAAGATCCCTCAAATTATCCAGGACACGAGGTTTCGTTCTGATAGAAGATCAAATAAGGATTTTAGATTTTTTGTAGGTGAACCTCGGGATCCGGGTGCCTGAAATTTTCCATTTTCGTTTAACGAGACTGAAACTAAAAACAGGGTCCGCATTTGTCATAAGATCCCTCAAATTATTCAGTACACGAGGTTTCGTTCTGATAGAAGATCAAATAAGGATTTTAGATTTTTTGTAGGTGAACCTCGGGATCCGGGTGCCTGAAATTTTCCATTTTCGTTTAACGAGACTGAAACTAAAAACAGGGTCCACATTACCCACATTTGTTATAAGACCCCTCAAATTATTCAGGACACGACGTTTCGTTCTGATAGGAGATCAAATAAGGATTCTAGATTTTTTGTAGGTGAACCTGAGGATCCGGGTGTCTGAAATTTTCGATTTTCGTTCAACGAGACTGAAACTAAAAACAGGGTCAGGACTTGTTATAAGATCCCACAAATTCTTCAGGATACGAGGTTTCGTTCTGACAGAAGATCAAATAAGGATTTTAGATTTTTTGTAGGTGAACCTCGGGATCCGGGTGCCTGAAATTTTCCATTTTCGTTTAACGAGACTGAAACTAAAAACAGGGTCCACATTACCCACATTTGTTATAAGACCCCTCAAATTATTCAGGACACGACGTTTCGTTCTGATAGGAGATCAAATAAGGATTCTAGATTTTTTGTAGGTGAACCTCAGGATCCGGGTGTCTGAAATTTTCGATTTTCGTTCAACGAGACTGAAACTAAAAACGGGGTCAGGACTTGTTATAAGATCCCACAAATTCTTCAGGATACGAGGTTTCGTTCTGACAGAAGATCAAATAAGGATTTTAGATTTTTTGTAGGTGAACCTCAGGACCCAGGTGCCTGAAATTTTCGATTTTCGTTCAACGAGACTGAAACTGAAAACAGGGTCCGGATTTGTCATAAGATCCCTCAAATTATTCAGGACACGAGGTTTCGTTCTGATAGAAGGTCAAATAAGGATTTTAGATTTTTTTGTACGTGGACCTCAGGATACGGGTGCCTGAAATTTTCGATATTCGTTAAACGAGACTGAAACTAAAAACAAGGTCCGGATTTGTTATAAGACCCCTCAAATTATTCAGGACACGACGTTTCGTTCTGATAGGAGATCAAATAAGGATTCTAGATTTTTTATAGGTGAACCTCAGGATCCGGGTGTCTGAAATTTTCGATTTTCGTTCAACGAGACTGAAACTAAGAACAGCGTCCGGATTTGTTATAAGATCCCTCAAATTACTCAGGACACGAGGTTTCGTTCTGATAGAAGATCAAATAAGGATTTTAGATTTTTTGTAGGTGAACCTCAGGATCCGGGTGCCTGAAGTTTTCGATTTTCGTTCAACGCGAATGAAACTAAGAACAGGGTCCGGATTTGTTATAAGATCCCCCAAATTATTCAGGACACGAGGTTTCGTTCTGATAGAAGATCAAATAAGGATTTTAGATTTTTTGTAGGTGAACCTCGGGATCCGGGTGCCTGAAATTTTCCATTTTCGTTTAACGAGACTGAAACTAAAAACAGGGTCCACATTACCCACATTTGTTATAAGACCCCTCAAATTATTCAGGACACGACGTTTCGTTCTGATAGGAGATCAAATAAGGATTCTAGATTTTTTGTAGGTGAACCTCAGGATCCGGGTGTCTGAAATTTTCGATTTTCGTTCAACGAGACTGAAACTAAAAACAGGGTCAGGACTTGTTATAAGATCCCACAAATTCTTCAGGATACGAGGTTTCGTTCTGACAGAAGATCAAATAAGGATTTTAGATTTTTTGTAGGTGAACCTCAGGACCCAGGTGCCTGAAATTTTCGATTTTCGTTCAACGAGACGGAAACTGAAAACAGGGTCCGGATTTGTCATAAGATCCCTCAAATTATTCAGGACACGAGGTTTCGTTCTGATAGAAGGTCAAATAAGGATTTTAGATTTTTTTGTACGTGGACCTCAGGATACGGGTGCCTGAAATTTTCGATATTCGTTAAACGAGACTGAAACTAAAAACAAGGTCCGGATTTGTTATAAGACCCCTCAAATTATTCAGGACACGACGTTTCGTTCTGATAGGAGATCAAATAAGGATTCTAGATTTTTTGTAGGTGAACCTCAGGATCCGGGTGTCTGAAATTTTCGATTTTCGTTCAACGAGACTGAAACTAAAAACAGGGTCAGGACTTGTTATAAGATCCCACAAATTCTTCAGGATACGAGGTTTCGTTCTGACAGAAGATCAAATAAGGATTTTAGATTTTTTGTAGGTGAACCTCAGGACCCAGGTGCCTGAAATTTTCGATTTTCGTTCAACGAGACTGAAACTGAAAACAGGGTCCGGATTTGTCATAAGATCCCTCAAATTATTCAGGACACGAGGTTTCGTTCTGATAGAAGGTCAAATAAGGATTTTAGATTTTTTTGTACGTGGACCTCAGGATACGGGTGCCTGAAATTTTCGATATTCGTTAAACGAGACTGAAACTAAAAACAAGGTCCGGATTTGTTATAAGACCCCTCAAATTATTCAGGACACGACGTTTCGTTCTGATAGGAGATCAAATAAGGATTCTAGATTTTTTATAGGTGAACCTCAGGATCCGGGTGTCTGAAATTTTCGATTTTCGTTCAACGAGACTGAAACTAAGAACAGCGTCCGGATTTGTTATAAGATCCCTCAAATTACTCAGGACACGAGGTTTCGTTCTGATAAAAGATCAAATAAGGATTTTAGATTTTTTGTATGTGAACCTCAGGATCCAGGTGCCTGAATTTTTCGATTTTCGTTCAACGAGACTGAAACTAAATACAGGGCCGGACTTGTTATAAGATCTCTCGAATTATTCAGGACACGAGGTTTCATTCTGATATAACATCAAATAAGGATTTTAGATTTTTTGTAAGTGGACCCCAGGATCCGAGTGCCTGAAAGTTTCGATTTTCGCTAAACGAGAGTGAAACTAAAAACAGGGTCCGGATTTGTTATAAGATCCCTCAAATTACTCAGGACACGAGGTTTCGTCTTGATACAAGATCAAATAGAGGTTTTAGATTTTCTATAGGTGAACGTCAGAATCCGGGCGCCCAAAATTTTCGATTTTCGTTAAACAGGACTGAAATTAAAAACAGGTTCCGGATTTGTTATTAAGATCCCTCGAATTATCCTGGACACGAGGTTTCGTCCTGATAGAGGATCGAATAAAGATTTTAGATTTTTGGTAGGTGAACCTCAGGATCCGGGTGCCTGAAATTTTCGATTTTCGTTCAACGAGACTGAAACTAAAAACAGGGTCAGGACTCGTTATAAGATCCCTCAAATTCTTCAGGACACGAGGTTTCGTTCTGATAGAAGATCAAATAAGGATTTTAGATTTTTTGTAGGTGAACCCCAGGATCCAGGTGCCTGAAATTTTCGATTTTCGTTCAAAGAGACTGAAACTAAAAACAGTATCCCGATTTGTTATAAGAGCTTTCTAATTATTCAGGACACGAGGTTTCGTTCTGCTAGAAGATCAAATAAGGATTTTAGTTTTTTTGTAAATGGACCCCAGGATCCGAGTGCCTGAAATTTTCGATTTTCGCTAAACGAGACTGAAACTAAGAACAGGGTCCGGATTTGTTATAAGATCCCTCAAGTTACTCAGGACACGAGGTTTCGTTCTGATAGAAGATCAAATAATGATTTTAGATTTTTTATAGGTGAACCTCAGAATCCGGGCGCCCGAAATTTTCGATTTTCGTTAAACGAGGCTGAAACCAAAAACAGAATCCACATTTGTTATTAAGATCCCTCAAATTATCCAGGACATGAGGTTTCGTCCTGATAGAAGATCAAATAAGGTTTTTAGATTTTTTGTAGGTGAAACTCAGGATCCGGGTGCCTGAAATTTTCGATTTTCTTTCAACGAGACTGAAACTAAAAACAGTATCCGGATTTGTTATAAGAGCTCTCTAATTATTCAGGACACGAGGTTTCGTTCTGCTAGAAGATCAAATAAGGATTTTAGTTTTTTCTGTAAGTGGACCCCAGGATCCGAGTGCCTGAAATTTCCGATTTTTGCTAAACGAGACTGAAACTAAAAACAGGGTCCGGATTTGTTATAAGATCCCTCAAATTATTCAGGACACAAGGTTTCGTTCTGATAGAAGATCAAATAAGGATTTTAGATTTTTTGTAGGTGAACCTCAGAATCCGGGTGCCTGAAATTTTCGATTTTCGTTCAACGAGACTGAAACTAAAAACAGTTTCCGGATTTGTTATAAGATCCCTCAAATTATTCAGGACACGAGGTTTCGTTCTGACAGGAGATCAAACAAGGATTTTAGGTTTTTTGTAGGTGAACCTCAGGATCCGGGTGCCTGAAATTTTCGATTTTCGTTCAGCGAGATTGAAACTAAAAACAGTGTCCGGATTTGTTATAAGAGCTCTCTAATTATTCAGGACACGAGGTTTCGTTCTGCTAAAAGATCAAATAAGGATTTTAGTTTTTTTGTAAATGGACCCCAGGATCCGGGCCCCTGAAGTTTTCGATTTGCGCTAAACGAGACTGAAACTAAGAACAGGGTCCGGATTTGTTATAAGATCCCTCAAGTTACTCAGGACACGAGGTTTCGTTCTGATAGAAGATCAAATAATGATTTTAGATTTTTTATAGGTGAACCTCAGAATCCGGGCGCCCGAAATTTTCGATTTTCGTTAAACGAGGCTGAAACCAAAAACAGAATCCAGATTTGTTATTAAGATCCCTCAAATTATCCAGGACATGAGGTTTCGTCCCGATAGAAGATCAAATAAGGTTTTTAGGTTTTTTTTAGGTGAACCTCAGGATCCGGGTGCCTGAAATTTTCGATTTTCATTCAACGAGACTGAAATCAAAAACAGTATCCGGATTTGTTATAAGAGCTCTCTAATTATTCAGGACACGAGGTTTCGCTCTGATAGAAGATCAAATAAGGATTTAGTTTTTTTGTAAGTGGACCTCAGGATCCGAGTGCCTGAAATTTTCGATTTCACGAAAAAACGAGAGTGAAACTAAAAAGCAGGTTCCGGATTTGTTACTAAGATCCCTCAAATTATCCAGCCCACGAGGTTTCATCTTGATACAAGACCAAATGAAGGTTTTAGATTTTTTGTAGGTGGACCTCAGAATCCGGGCGCCCGAAGTTTTCGATTTTCGTTCAACGAGATTGAAACTAAGAACAGGGTTCGGATTTGTTATAAGATCCCTCACATTATTCAGGACACGAGGTTTCGTTTTGATAGAAGATCAAATAAGGATTTTAGATTTTTTGTAGGTGAACCTCAGGATCCGGGCGCCTGAAATTATCGATCTTCTCTAAACGAAACTGAACCTAAAAACAGCAGCCTGATTTGTAATAAAAGCCCTCAAGTTATGCACGACACGAGGTTTCGTCCTGATAGAGGATCAAATAAAGATTTCCGATTTTTTGTAGGTGAAGCTCAGGATCCGGGCGCCTGAAATTTTCGATCTTCGCTAAACGAAACTGAACCCAAAAGCAGCAGCGTGATTTGTAATATGAGCCCTCAAGTTATCCAGGATACGAGGTTGCTTCCTGATGGAACGTCAAGTAAAGATTTTAGAATATTAGTAGGTGAACCTCAGGATCCGGGTGTCTGAAATTTTCTATTTTCGTTAAACGAAACTGAAACCATAAACAGCGGCCGGATTTGTAATAAGAGCCCTAAAATTATCCAGAAACCGAGGTTTCGTTCTCATAGAAGGTTAAATGAAGGGTTTAGATTTTTAGTGTGTGAACCTCAGTATCCGGGCACCTGAAATTTTCGACGATCGTTAAACGGGATTTAAACTAAAAACAGCTACCGGATTTGTATTAAGAGCCCTCCAGTTATCCAGGACACGAGGTTTCATCCTCACGGAAGATCATAGAAAGGTTTTCGATGTTTTCTAGGTAAACCTCAGGATTCGGGCACCTGACATTCTCGATTTTCATGAAACGAGACTGAAACTAAAAACAGCGACCGGATTTGTAATAAGCACCTGAAAATTGTCCAGGAAACGAAATTTCGTCCTCATACAAGATGAAATAAGGATTTTAGATCTTTTGTAAGTGGACCTCAGGATCCGGGCACCCGAAATTTTCGATTTTCGTTAAACGAGACTGAAAGTAAAAACAGTAGCCGGATTGGTAATAAGCGCCCTAAAATTATCCAGGACACGAAATTTCGTCCTCAAGAAGATCAGATAAAGACTTTCGATGTTTTATAGTCAAACCTCAGGATCCGGGTGCCTGATATTTTCGATTTTCGTTAAATGAGCCTGAAACCAAAAACAAGGGCTGAATTTGTAATAAGAGCCCTCAGATTATCCAGGACATGAGGTTTCGTCCTAATAGAAGATCAAATAAAGATTTTACATTTTCTCAGGATCCAGGCGCCTGAAATTTTCGATTTCTGTTAAACGAGGCTGAAATCAAAAACAAAGGCTGAATTTGTAATAAGAGCTTTGAAATTATCCAGGACATGAGATTTCGTCGTCATAGGAAATCAAATAAAGATTTTAGTTTTTGTGTAGGTGAACCTGAGGATCCAGGCGCCTGAAATCTTCGATTCTCATTTAACGACACTGAACTAAAAACAGCGGTCGGATTTGTAATAAGAGCCTCCAAATTATTCAGAACACAAGGTTTCATCTCAATAGAAAGCCAAATAAAGATTTTAGATTTTTTTGTAGGTGAACCTCAGAATTCGAGCGCCTGAAATTTTCGATTTCCGTTAAGCGAGGCTGAAATCAACAACAAAGGCTGAATTTGTAATAAGAGCCCTCAAATTATCCAGGACATGAGGTTCCGTTCTTGTGGAAGATCAAACAAGGATTTTAGATTTTTTGTAGGTGAACCTCAGGATCCGGGCGGCTGAAATCTTCGATTCTCGTTCAACGACACTAAACTAAAAACAGCGGTCGGATTTATAACAAAGGCCTTCAAATTATCTAGGACACAAGGTTTCATCCTGAGCGAACAGCAAATACAGATTTTAGATTTTTTGTAGGTGAACCTCAGAATCCGGGCGCCCGAAATTTCCGATTTTCGTTCAACGAGGCTGAAACTAAAAGCAGGTTCCAGATCTGTTATTGAGATGCCTCAAGTTATTCAGGACACGAGGTTTTGTTTTGTGGAAGATCAAATAAGGATTTTAGATTTTTCCTAGGTAAACCTCAGGATCCGGGCGCCTGAAATTTTCGATTTCCGTTAAACGAGGCTGAAACCAAAAACAAATGCTGAATTTGTAATAAGAGCCCTCAAATTATCCAGGACATGAGGTTTCGTCCTGATAGAAGATCAAATAAAGATTTTAGTTTTTTTGTAGGTGAATCTCAGGATCCGGGTGCCTCAGAATACAGGTGCCTGAAATTTTCGATTTTCGTTAAACGAGACTGAAACTAAAAACTTCTGCTTTGTTAATCAGATAGCTTCAACACTCATACGAGCTCAAGCGCAGCGTTCGACAACGCGGCGTCGCCGTCGCGGCGTCAGCGGCGTCAGCGGCACCGACGGCGGCTGCAGAGATAAGCAATTTTCTCGGCTCGTGATTGGGGATTTCCTCATGGGGATAAAAACTCCATCTACAAATGAACAGCCGTGACAAGCGCTATAATTTCTGGCCCGGATGAAAGCGAAAGAAAGCCCGGAATTACCGCTGCAGCGCTGTTGCTGGTCACGTGGTCACATCTCTTCTCGTGCATGCATCCTTTCCGGTCTTAGCGGTAGCTTTAAATCTCTCAAATCGGTTTTATTGCTTAGTTGCAAAAGGTTTCTCGTTTCGCGGCTAGTAGAAAGTAAAATTTTTGGCCCTTTCTAGCGTGCTCTTGTATGATCTTCCTTTTCAATGGACTAGTATCATAATTTTTGTTTGCTTGCATATGATAGAGTACGTCATAAAAAGCATCTCATTTTTTCTCCGTTTCTTTGGGCACAGGAAAGCCGTGAAAATAAGGAAAATATTTGAATTCTCCTAGGGCAGTGGTGTCACTGCCCTAAAGGCGAACAGCCAATCAAAAGACAGATATGTGTGCTGTGTTGCCGCATTCTGATGGCGCGCGAAATGCCGGAGCTGTACGCAGGGTGGCTCATCTATCTGGTCTTCTGTTCCCTCTGCGAGTCGGAGCTGTTCTTGGCAACAATGCACTGCTGATGATTCGCGCGGTTGGCACTGATTAGCTGAATTTGAATTCCTTTCTTTAAACTTGAGAACGGAATTACTAGAAAAACAAATTGATGTAGATAGTAACGAAATGCAGTAGTACGATTATTTTTATATGCACTAAGCGGTTCCGGTTATAACGATTAAATCATATTGTTCTTAACCTCGTTATACTAGTCCATTGTCTATACATATACAAGGTATTACTCAATGATATGCCATAATTTCAAAGGCACATTGATGGCCTAATTCAAGTAGAAGAGTTCATAAAGAACATGTACGTACTAAAGAGTCTGCTTTTTAAGATACAGGGTATCAAGGATTGGAAACCTTTAATATATGCTGACATTCTTCCTTTTAAACTACCAACTGCATTGAATGATGATCAGCAACAATTTTGGCAAATGCTTGCTATATCTTGCGTTATCCTAAATAGAGTATGATAATTCAGTTCCGTCTAGTTCTAGCTCTCACTGAAGTGAGTTTATGCAGAGCTTCTGCACACAGAAAAATTTGTCGTTCTGTCAAAGACTTACGCTTGGATTCAATGGGACGTTACATTCAACATTCCTCAAATACAGCAATGTTATATCCAATGGGAAGTGTACAGTTGGTAACGAATTATATCGTATTGTTGATTCAACTACAAGATGTCCTCAGATTCCAATTAATAATTCAATTGCAGCCTGTCGTTGAATCGAATCTGTGTTTGGTAATTGATTCTAAACTATTTTCTTTTCCTTGGGCCAACAGATTTTATTGCGAGGACAGCTGATCGATTCGTTTGGATGTTTAATTGTGTGATTTTGTATGAAGTTATAAGGAGCATGATATAAGAATTAGACATAAGCCTGCACCAGTTGTTGCATTTTTACCTGAAATATAACTGTCGGAGTAATCTAAATACCTCCATTCAAATGTGGGTGTTAGCTCTTCTAAGCCCCAATTTCTCAGTACGTCCTCCATTTAATATATAACTGGACACATTTAAATCACACAATTATTGATGCAATACGCAAAACCACGAGATGACACAACACGGCTAACACCGAAACAACACAACGAAACAACCTCGTCCATTTTAGCGGGTTGGTGGCGATAATAACACTGAGATGATACCCCTATTCTTTCCTTTTACGTTCATTGAATCGGGACATTAGTCCCGCCGAATACTGATTATAGTTCAGCGAACAACAAGGGCCATTGAAACAAAATTAACTGTTATCAGATGAATTATCACGAACTGCTGTTCCAGTAATAATTTTTGTATATTGGATAGAATGTATGCTTTGCTTAAATGAAACATAGGGTAAATTTCGAAAACAAAAGGATATTTTGATATCGATACTGGTATTAGAAGGTTTATACATATCGTTAGAACGGATATAAACTTATTTTGAATTTATTGCCGTACCTGAGATTACTTGGAATATAATGAATATAATGATTGAATTGAACTGTAAATACATTTAAAGCGATGGAAAAACATCTAAATACTAATAATTAACTGGAAACACAACAGTATTTTTTTCTGTGTGTCTGTCCGTTCGTCTATCCGTATACAAAGGAAAGCCAAAGCTACAGGTACTAGAGAAAAACTAAAGCGACTCGAAATCGACATGAAAAAACTTCTCCGGTAATATCCGGTATTGTCAATATCGCTTCCGGTTTAAAAAAAACTTTAAATTTTTATACCAACAAATTCCACAGTCAGAGTGCCGCTTGAATTTACTCAAGTAAATTTAAATTAAATTTACTCAAGTAAATTCTTTCCTACTTTTTTTCAACCATGAGTTTTGTCTGAGCCGCGGCCTTCTAAGGGTAGAGCTATACCATTATAATTATATTCTATATTAGTTTAAAAATTTTCAAAACTTTTAAAATTCTAAAAATTTTCAAAGGTTTCAACATTTTCAAAACATTCAAAATTTTAAAATTTTCAAAATTTTTAAAATGTTCAGTATTTTCAAAATTTGCAAAAAGGTTTCAAATTTTACTTCCCACACCTATAGGTGAGGGGAGTACTGTGATCGCGAAAATTTTCGATTTTGAGATAATACACTTTTTGGGCGTTTCATAACGAAAATCCACGTCACTCATTTCCGTCGGTCTGTCTGTCGGTCTGTCTGTCTGTCTCTTGGCGTTTTTCTAACGTCGTAATCTCAGTAACCGCTGCATGGATTGTGATGAAATTTGGGCAGCGATATGTTGTGGTGTCGTAGTAGGTAATGTTCCGATAATTTTGGAAATCGTTGTACGGGGGGTGGAGTAATTAGCAAAAAACGAAAAATTTCAAATATTCCTCAAACTTCGTTTTTTGGTCGTTTTAGGGGTTCTTGATCATTTTTTACTTTTTTTTGGGTGGGGCTGAGTTTGGGGTGGTTGGAGGGTGAGGAGTTGTAAAACTGAGAAGTTTGTTGTATTCATACTGGGCTTTCCAGTGGCCTGTGAATGAAAGACCTAGCGACATAATACAATTTTTTAGGTCCATCCGAACATTGCCTTGCTTATAATAGAAATCAAGGGATTTAGAATTTGTGATGTATACATCCGAGTGTTGTTTTAGATCGTTCTTTATTGCGTAACGCGAAAATTATCGCAAATGTAAAAACATCTCAAACTTTAGTCGTTTTAGGGGTTCCCGGTCGTTTTTTACTTTATTTTTTGGGTGGGGGTGAAATTGTGGTAGTTAGGGGGTGGGGGGTTGTAAAACTCAAAGATTTGATCCATTCATAACAGTGTCCATTGACCTGTGAAAGAAAGACCTAGCGGCATAATAGACGTTTGTTAGATCGCTGGCTATTACAGTAATCAAGGGACTTGGTATTGCTTTAGATCGTCCTGAATTTAGTAACATGGAAATTATGGAACTAATTTTAATGAAATTTAGACACAGTATTACTACCCCGATAAGGATGAAAAATGCGTATGGTTTTCAAAAATCGTGTCAGTGGCGGCGCAGCAATAATAAAAAAACTAAAAATATAAAAATAGCTCAAACTTCGTTTTTAAGCAATTTGCGGGTCCCTGATTGTTTCGTTTCGTCCAGTTGAATGTTTTTTGACGACAGGCGGGCGATGATTTGGTTGCAACTGTTATGTGTGGGAAGTACTGAGTCAATCAACTTGACCATTTTTTTATTGAGGTTTTACTTTATACCCTTTTTAAGGGGGTATGGAAACTAACCCGCCATTCTAACGCTATCAACCACATCTTGCAGATTGGGAAGAATTCATTCCGGAACAACTGCAGCTACCTAGTAATCAACGCAACGGCACAGAAGCTGAACACAGAGCAGGATAGAGGGTAAATAAACGTAGTGTGCCATGTATCGACAAACACCGCTGCCCAGTGGCCGGTCGGCTTGGCAGGTCACAAATTCATCTAGTCGTCCGTGTAACTGCGTGAGGACATATGCACCGCGTTTAACGTATAGTTGAGGTTATTTCCAGCATCCCTAGGGACTGCCAGGACCCCGGGTCCACGCAAGCGGTTGATAGTGAATTTGTTTGGTTACCAGGAGCTGCGGTTTACCTGGATGTTAGTTATAATACGAGAATTGGGTTATAACGGCAGGCTACGTCAAACAAACAAAACATACACGCTAATTATTACTCTAGCTAAGAAACTGTCTTAAAGGGGTGATACACGTACGAACTTTAAGTACGCGGTTTTTAAGTTCGCGAACTTACTCGGCTCGACGCGGTGACACACGTGAAGCTGAAATCACTCAATTGATAATTTTCCTAAATAAACAAAACTTTTAACAAACGCCAAACACAACAAGCATTGCGCATCGATGGCCTGCCGAAACAAAGTGGTGGCTCGCGGCTCGCAGTCGAGCCAGTGGTACGAGCTGAGACCAGCTACGAGCAACATTTCAAACCAGTTGGCTCGCCGGCGGTTTGAGCGACGGTTTTAAAGTACGCGTACTTACGGTGTCACACAGGCGAAAAAGGTCGTCGAGCCATAAGTACGCGTACTTGCTCGTACGTGTATCAGCCCTTTTAAGTTTAAAGGTACAGATATGCATGCTCATAAAATTTCATGCTTAAAGACAGCATGCTCTCCAAAGATTCCAAAATGACACATTTGCTTTGATTTGGTATGTTTTTATCATCGAGGTAGAATCCCATGGAGGCGTTATAACGTGGCTGAAAGCAGGTGCAGGTTGGCCATATTGATTCGACACTTATGTCAAACAGCTGACGTTTCTTTGACAATTTCGTGTTTGTTTTTTTTGAGTGTTTTTAACGAGATTTTTAGTTATTTTTAAGTGATGCTCTAGTGAATTCATAAAGGAAGTAGTGGTTTCATGTGCTTATCGTAGTTGCTCTAGCAGAGATGGCATGGATAAGAAGAAGTTGACAGGAATGACATTTCATAGGTATGTATGCAAAAAAATAACAATGTACAGGACCGCATTTGTAATCTTTATCTCAATAAAGTGTAACGTATCGCAGCAATAATACGGTTGTATTATTCAATTGATGATGAATGTCGTCTCTACAAAGCCTGTTTTTTTCATACACTTAACTATGAATTTCGCATTAGATTGAAAAATCAACCCAATACTTCATATTTAAATCATCATTGTAATGAATTTTCAAAATTATTTACATAAGAAAGTAATCCGGCTCTGGCGAGGCGTCCATATTGGTACCACACTTAGGCACGCCTCCTGCTACCGTTTTTGTTATGCGAAATTGAACCTTATAGCGTCTCCTTGGGATTCTACCTCGATGGTTTTTATATAAACATGTCCTATAAGTAAAATAGATTCCAAATAATTTGCATTATTTTAAATCAATCCAACAGGAAATTCGAAATACTGGTAGTTGTTGTTGCATTAATTTAGGTCTGCACGAATGTCATATCAGAAATAATTGAAATTAACTACTGGCTTATACGGGAATATTGAACATTCATTTATTTATTTATCGTAGGGCTCAAAAACATGAAAATGGTAACTATAGATGTAAAAACTATTATAAGCTATAATAAAATAAAATATGCAAGGTTGATGTCCAGTTCTTTCAACCACTTCAGCGCCAACGCTGTGGCTGTGAAGAACTCTTCTCGCGATCCCTGAAACGCACGCAGTTCACAGTCGGTCGTGATATGGTTTACAGTTTGGCGGGGCGCGCCACAGTCACATAAGGGAGATTGCACAATGCACATAGCCTCACTTGTAAAGGGAGTCGGTAAATTTGCTGTGCCGTCTAAACAAATATTTCCAAGAAAGACGAACATCGGAACAACCGTTAAGATATAGATGTTTCAAAAATTGCTCTTAACAACACTGTAGCAAACATTTTGTATATTATTTCGCAATACATAGACAAAAAACGTTAAGTCTCATTTTCTAGCAGATCTTTTGTACCATAGTTGTAGTGGTAGTTAACTTATAGCGACGAAAATGTGATTTTTGAAAGCACTGCTTTTTTGAAAAAGAAATGTAATTTCGAATTGCAAAAAACCAGATAGAATTTGAAAAACTTAACAGCGGAAATACTTTGAATTAAGAGCGTTATCTGATTTATATTTAACCTTTTGTCCCACCTCGAATAGCTTCTGAGGTAAGGTAGTGGGTTATCTTTACGTGCTAGTAAGTAGCAATTACTCAGCATGCTTTTATGCTAGATTTGAGCACATGTATCTCTAGCTATAGTTTTAACACAGCATAGTAAACAACCAGCATAATGTCTCTGAGGATTTCCTATATAAAAATGGTTCCCACAAAATTTGAGCTTGGGAGGGTTTATGGATGCTTTTACGGCTGTGAAGTTTGGGTAGAGATGCGAAAATGAAAATATCGATACCGGCACTAACTCGATATTTTTTAGCCTCATAGGCGCGTTCGGTTCGTACAGAGAATTTTGTACAATTGATTACACCCCTCAATAATTATATACCGATACACCTACAAAAGTATCGATACCAGCCTGGAATCGCTCAAAAAGTATCTAAGATAAAAATACTCGATATTAGTGCAGAAGTATCGAAGTACCGTTACCATCCCTACAAAAAATCATCCAAAGGTGGGAATGCACGTGTAATTTCCGTCGACCTGAGTTATTGTGCTGGTTGTTTACTATGTTGTGGTTTTAATTAGAGGTGACTTCAGTATCAAATTGGAGTTTGCACAGTAACATCTCAGAACGACAAAATTTTTATGCCTTGAATCGTCCCCTACATACTTTCTTATATTCGGGATTAATGGGGAAAACAGAGACTGTGACAGCGAGACTTAGCCCTTCGGAGAAAAATATCTGGCGGTGTTTGCCAGAGTTTATTAGAAAGGATGTCGCGCTGTGTGCGCACCCCAAATGAAAGTCCGTGATCTATGACCGGCACAGGTCGCAAGAAAGAGTGGGGGACGCTGAAACACGATAGCTACAGATGAAAGGCTCAGATAAAAAAAAACGGGATGGAGTATATTGAGTCCATGAATTTTCAAGTTACAAGTTAGTTACCTACTAAATTTACTTTCCTCAAGAGCTTTGAAAATGATCATGGTTATCTGACAACCACAAACAACAACAGCTGTCAAATATTTTGAGAAAAAAAATGTTTCAAAATTAATGCGCCAATTGGCGTATTATACGTCGAAAATAAGCCCTAGTTTCCTATGTAAACATATGTCTGGAAATATTTCCTGTTTTAAGATAAAAAAACTTTTACTTCCCATACCGATAGGTGAGGGGAGTATTGTGCTCGCGAAAATTTTCGATTTTGAGATAATACGCTTTTTTGGCGTTTTATGATGTCTGCATAACGAAAAACCACGTCACTCATTTCCGTCGGTCTGTCTGTCTGTCTGTCTGTCTGTTTGTCTGTCTGTCTGTCTGTATGTCGGTCTTTCTGTCTATCGCTTTTTGCTAGCCTCGTAATCTCAGCAACCGCTGCATGGATTGTGATGAAATTTGGGCAGCGGTATGCTGTGGGGTCGTAGTAGGTAATGTTCCTACAATTTTGGAAATCGGTGCATAGGCGGCAGAGTAATTAGCAAAAAACAAAAAAAATTAAATGTTGCTGAAACTTCGTTTTTAGGCGTTTTAGGGGTCCCTGATCATTTTCTACTTTTTTTTGGGTGGGGGTGAAGTTGGGGTGGTTGGGGGGTGGGGGGTTGTAAAATTGAAAAATTTGTTGCTTTCATAATAGACTGTCCACTGACCTGTGAAGGAAGACCTGGCCACATAAGTAACTTTTTTAGGTCCATCCGAACATTGCCTTGCCTATTACAGAAAGCAAAGGACAGAATTTTTTCTGATGTAAACATACGAGAGTATTGCTTTACATCGTTGTAACGAGGAAACTGATGAATTGATTTTAATGAAATTTTGACATAGTATTACTACCATGGTGAAGATGGGAAACGGGTACGGCTTTGATAGATCGTGCCAGTGGTGGCGCAGAAATAATAAAAAAACTAAAAATATAAAAACAGCTCAAACTTCGTTTTTAAGCGTTTTAGAGGTTCCTGATCATTTTCTGCATTTTTTTGGGCGGGGGTGAAATTGGGGTGGTTGGGGGGTTAGGGGTTGAAAAATTAAAAAATTTCTTGTATCATTATAGGCTGTCCACTAACCTGTGAAGGAAGATCTAGCGACACAAATCACCTTTTTAGGTCCATCCGAACATTGCCTAGCCTATTGCGGAAACTAAGGGCGTGCAAAAAAAATGTTTTGAATGCATGCACTTTAGAGTTGTTAAGCTGTATTTTACAAAATCTGTGAAGACAATTTAACCTTAGCTCGAGGAACTATTAAACTTATAGCAGTATTAGTACGAATTACGAATCTCCCTTTGAAGTGTTTGATGCATATTACAGAAAAGTCCTTTATCGTGAAGATATCTCGATGTGTAGCGCGTAACCACTGATTCCGTTATTCCGTTTCATTTCATCTTTTGGAAATTACAACACAGGTATGCACTCTGTATCTATATAATTACTATTGCAGAAGGGTGCACAGCAACTATAGACGGTATTCTTGGCTAGATACACGTAAGACCCAAAAATGTAATGAAAAATCCCTGCGGGTATTTTGACGATTACAAACGCGACCGGACGGTCGCTCGGCGCCTCGCGTGACGTAGACGCTGTAGTGGGGATACACCATCAGGCCCGGTAGTTCTCGATGGTCCCAGTACTACTAGAACTAAAGCATGGCGGCAGTGAAGCCGTCAGTTGGCGCAATGATCTGACGTATCTGGTCGACGCATTGAGTGTCGGACTAGAATTCCGGAGGTTATGGGTTCAAATCCTGCTGGTTTAATGCGGTGTTCGATCACAAGCAGCATGATTTTTATCATTCCCTCATAATAATATTATTGTATTAAGACAATATTGTATTATTGTATAGAAGTGCTTGAAGTATTGTGCAATGTACAACACTTTCGCGGCCATGATGCGATGAACTGTTGGTTCTTGGGCTGTTCGGCCGGCGTCGACACGCTCCGCCGCCTTGGCGTCGGCGCGCCTCGCTGCTTGACGTTTCGCCTTCACGAGTGGTCGGCACCCTCAGAAGCTGGTGTTAACTGTTCGGCATATTTTGAGAAGTGTTTGAACCTTGGGCCAGTAAAGTGACCCGAGTCCGTGGGTCAATAGCTAAGAGCTCAAATTAAAACTTAAAACTTTAAAACTGCTCTCATTGAAACCAACAACAACAAAACAATCAGCCATAGAACTTTTAAATATCACTCGTCAGTCGTCATCGAGACTACGCATAGGAAACGTTGAGTTGAGCTTCTTGACTATATGGAAGAATCGCAAAGCACCAGTTCATTTTCACAAACAGTTTATTTTCACTTTATTTTCGTTTCCCTCTTGTGTACAAATCTGCACCGTTATTAAATTTCCATGTGTTTAGCGATTACGATTTAGTCCAGTAGAAGTAGTACCTACTTAAAAGTAATAGCCGTTAACTCTTGGTTTCAGTACAAGGCGAAACAATAAATGCATCTCATTTCAGATCTAAGAGAAAACATTGGAAAAATTACAAGTCACTACTTAATTTTTTTAAATTATTCCCGAAATGAACCCAACCACATTGAGTGATATTCTTGGAAAAACATTAACAGCACATCCAGGATTCAACTTTATTTAGGAACATTTGTTCACCTTTGTTTTAAAACTGTCAGGCTTCATCCTCTTGAGATTGCATAGTCGTCCTTTAGTATATAATAATTAAGGTTCCCTTGATACTATGTCCTTTCTTATGTATCTGCTTCCTACACAACATCTACGAGACGGCGGGATTCATTTGGCAACGTTATCGTATCTCAAATATAAGTCAATTTGTTATGCCTATTACGCCTATGCATTTTGATGTTTTCTGTATCTCTTTTTGTTTTTTTTTTCGTGTTTTGTGTCGGACATTTTTCCGTATGTGACAGAAACTGACAACACCGTACTCCAAAATTAACCTATACAAAATCGCCTTCACCGAAACGAATCGTCACGTTGACATGTCTTTTTGACATTTCGTTACTTGAGTATTATTCAAGTGAGCCTTACGTAAGGGGCCCTCAAGTATTAAGGGACCCTTAAGTATTGACCATGAATACGACCCATGGAGACTTCATCTCATTTTACACTCATAGCGCCTAAACATGTTTCCTGCTGATATCGATTTTATTGTATTAATTTCTTCATCTGTTGATTTTATATATGAGCTTGTGTGTGATCGTGTAAAGGGCAGTAAGTCAGATAAAGAACCACATGATAAGGATCAAGGAACCCCCAGAACTCTACGACTTATGGTGGCTTTATTCCAAAAGAATATAAATGTAGGTACACATGGATATACTTCTAGAATATAGCCATAAGAGTATTGTTTTAACTTAAAACTGTGGATCTGTAAGCATATTGACATATTACATACTGAAATTTGCCATATGACATATTTGACATCCGTCTGTCACGTTTACAGCCAATATGTGGCACAAAGGAGAACAATAGTAATTGCTCAACATAAAGCGGCTCTAACATGACAAATAATGCTAAATTTTACTGTTCTATCAGTCGTTTTCTGGCAGAATACGTCCAGTTGGCAAACGAATGGGGAGCTAATGAGGGAGCATTCAGGGTGCATAGCCTACTACGAATGCACCGCGCGTTTAGCGCTCGTTAAATCCAGTCACCTCTGACACGCTCTAATACATAACCTCACTCCACATACAAAATGTTTGAATTGCTGTTCGTTTTCGAAGGACTGAATCAGAGCAAGGGCATTAAAATACAAATACTGGTCGGTAATGGATATTCTGGAAATAGTTGTCCAACTGTTTTTGAGATAGTTTAAATTTTATGTCACAAGTCATGTTTAAAAGCTATAATATAATCACCATTTTTACTTCCCATACTGATAGTTGAGGGAAGTATTGTAAACAAAAACCCACGTCACTCATTTCCGTCGGTCTGTCTATACGTCCGTAAGTTGGCGTTGTTCTAGCCTAGTAATCTCAGTAACCGCTGCAAGGATTGTGATAAAATTTGGGCAACGATATGTTGTGGATACGTAGTAGGTAATGCTGCTAATTTTTAAAATCGGTGAATCGGTGCATGGGCGGCAGACTAATTAGCATACAATCAAAATAAATCAAATATTGCTCAAACGTCGTTTTTAGTTGTTTTAGAGGTTCCTGATAATTTTTTACTTTTTTTGGGTGAGTGCAAAATTGGGGTGTTTGGAGGTTGGAGCTCATAAAACTGAAAAACCTGGAAATTATTGCAACGATTTTAATGGAATGAATTACCGTGGCGGGGATGGAAAGCCCGTGATATGGTTTTAGGCGATTTGGAGGTTCCTGGCCGTTTTCCACATTTTGCTTCCCACACATACAGGGCATAGTTGATTGAGTATTGTGATCGAGAAGGTTTTCGATTTTGAGATAATATGCTTTTTGAGCGTTTTATGATATATACATAACGAAAATCCACGTCACTCGTTTCCATAAGTCTGTTTGTCTGCCTGTCGGTCTGTCTGTCTATTGGAGTTTTCCAGCCGCGTAATCTCAGTAACCGCTGCTTGGATTGCGATGAAATTTGAGTATAGAGATATGCTGTGGGTAGGGTAGGTAGTTAATGCTGCTATAATGTTGATAAATAAATAACTATCGGAAACCCTCCAAACATCGTTTTCAGGCGTTGCCTTTTCCATTTTTGTCTTTGGAGGGGTGGCTTCGGAGTCGTAAAGTGAATGAGAACTTTGAAAACTCCAACGTTTGTTGTATTCATACATGCTCTACATTTCGCTGAAAAAGTTGACTTTGGTGATATCATGGGCCTTTTAGACCTATCCGAATGATGAACCATGTTCACCTTTTGAGGAACAGTTAGTATATAGTGACCAAAAATGAGCAATAACTCTTGAATAAAAGAAACGATGGAAAGTCATTTTTTTAACACAAACCTATACGCTAAATACCTAATTGAAGGATCTGCATGGCACTGTTTTTGCTCGAGCAGATATGGCACTTAAATTTTGAGATAATATGGGATGCGCTGTATTTTTTAAAATGCTTACCAAGCATTTTCTTCTGTCGCTAGTCTAGTACCGCTTGGTGGATTTTCTTCACTTTTCTTCACCTTAGGGGCTTCCATTAATCAGGGGATATTTTATTTAGCATTTCTTAACCCCTTTTCCCCTTTGGTGATATGTGGTGAGATTTAACCTCTCCCCCATCCAACATCACGCGTATTTTAGTACTTACAAAGAATCTTAAAACATTTCAAATATTACCCACAAAATAACTGTTAGCGTTGATATACCTACCTTACCCCCTCATCTCTCATGCAGCGGTTAAAATTTTTCAATGCGTACTGCCGCTGCATTGCGGTGATGGTTTTTTACCTAGACCGACCATCCCTTTTAAGCACCTACTGATACCATAGTCCAGTAAACATGTATATAGATTTAGCGGCGCATTCAACAAGGATCGATGTACTGACAATGCATAATTTATTTAGCTTGATTCAAAACTATTATTTTGAACTATAAGTGCCTTATATGTGCTTGTGCCTTACTCAGACGTATGTGTTGTAAGGATAAATCACTGTTTAGTATTACTCATACATATACCCCAATATGACTATACTATTGTAGTGTCGGCACTCGGTAGGAGTACAAAAATCTGAACAACACTTATATTTCTGACGTGTGCAATAAATGATACGTATAGCAGTAACTAAGAAAGCATACACCTGTGATATAATATCACATGCCATGAACAGACTCTTATGTGTCGCAATGCTTCCAAAGGTAGAAAAAGCACATGAACTAACTCAAATTCTGGATCTCCCAGCTCTGGAATTCCTTTCTCTTGTACATACAAAGAAAGAGGAAACTGTCTCTGTGTCACAACGGCTTACAAGACAAGAAAATTCATACGTATGTATGTGTGTAGGTGAGAGAGAGCATTACATATTCATTGCATTCGCTGAGGCGAAAGTTGAGGACATTCCTCTCAAATTTATTTCCATTTTCTCTTGTGGAGCACATAAAAGCTGTCCCCCGTGATAAATAAATAAGCGCTTTATCTAAATGTAAATGCAAGGTGGGATTTAAATTATTTTTCCGCTCTACACTCGCAACTATATTTCAGTTACTCAGAAACAATAAGGATGTATACCAGATATTTTCTGGATTTATGGGCGAAGTTGTATTTTTATAAGGGTTGGGGCGTTAAGGCGAGTGAAAAGGTAGATGTAAAAGATTTCCTCATTTTGTTGCATAATTCTGAAGTTTACTGCTCATGCCAATAGGTGGAAGAAGTGTTGTAATTCGAAAAAACTGGAGTCAAGTTGATTGACTCAGTACTGTCCACACATAACAATGATATCATTCTATTATTTTTCCATTGCATGAATCTAAAGTCTGAGATTCCCTTGCAACCAAATAATAAGCCGCCTACCTTCAAAAAAGATCCAACTCATCATCGGAGCCCAAACTGCTCCTTTTTGTTTACAACCATTTACAGGACTCAAGTAAAGAGTAGCAATTTCATTTATTCATCCGAAACCACTCACAGATGACGTCTCAGACGAATAAATGAAGTTGCATTATAGTGCCTGGCTGGCAAAATTCCTTCTAGTAGTAAAGAGTCTGTTTGTTGTCGTTCCCGCAGGTTTCTATACATGATGCTTTTAAACGGGTCACATAAACAGTGCTCGGATACTCAAATTAAACGCTCAGGTACCGGCTTTGGTAGATAGATGGTGAGACAATACGTTTTCAAAGTACTGCTTTCCAATATCTATATGTTGCTACTACATTTACAGGACAATAACTTATGTAGGAAAGAAAAAAAGGACAAAAACAAAGCAGAACAAAACAAATCACTACTACATAACTGTAACCAGGAGGACTAGGAAAAATAAAAATAAAAACACTATGGGCGAGATAAACAGTGAAAAAACAATAAGAGAACAATTATTATTCAACAATCTTACAAACACCGTTTGGCTATATCCAAGATTTGCCTCAAGCCATGAGCAATGATATCACAAAAATGGCAAATTAAATTAGAATTAAGCACATAACAAAAAATAGAGACTTGAGGTACAAACTGGTCAGTGCTCAATCATAGTAAAAAGTTCTAGTAGGACAAGTCCTCAATGACGGTATATGAAAATTTTAACTGTGCTAATATAAATAGGGCGTGAATCATATTGTGAAATTTTTTGTAGAAGAATATAATTGTTGCACATTTTCTCCTTACATCTAAAAACCGATGACCATTAAACCTATATAACAGGTTGCTATGAGAAAATCATTATTATGGATGATATTTTCGCTTTGGGTAGCTATTATGGCAAGGGAGAAGAAGCTTTATAGTTTTTGAAACTCCATCCAGTAGCGGTGAAGAACAAAAAAACGAGTATTTCTGGACTCTTCTATAACTTCCTCCATATCTTGGAATGGATTGCCGAGTGACATTTTTCTGAACGGTTACTACTAAATCGGCTTCGAAGACGAACAAAGAAAAAACAAGAAAACGTTATATCACAGTTTTGGTTTATTTTAGTTTTGGGGCTCATCTGAGAAAACTAATAAGGTAAAACATTTTTGATCAACTGATACACAATACAAGGGGGGAGTTAAGGCAGCCTACTTACCTCCCGCTTTTGTTTGCTCTATGTTTGTTGGTATGTTTGTAACCGACTCCTTTGGACTCGATTTTGACCCATTTTAAACGAACATTTTTGATTTCAACTTTGTACACTCATCAATAATCAGTGATAACACAATGATTTAATAAGCTTGTATACGGATCAGCATCGCCAGAATCGACTGGTTTAAGGTTGAGCTTTATTTGAAGATACGATTCAATGGTGAGGGTACCAGTTAAACAACTTGCAGCACTTTTTAAGGAATGGTGAACGCGATACATTAATTTATCGTCAATATTGATGACGCTTGTCAGGGCAGGGTAACGATGTACACAGAAATTTCATTTGAACTTTGTACGCTTATCAGAAATGGATGACAATAATAAGTTTCAATCATTATCCTGAACTGAAAAGTGAAAAGTAAATATAGTTTCAAAATACTAAAAAAACATGCTTTTATAGCACTAAAATGTGGAAAATAATTCTTATTATAAGCTAAAAATAATGTATGGAAAGTACTAGTATTATTGTGGAAAAAGAGTAAGTGCCTCAATATGCGAAATGTGTGGCACAAAGCCCACATGCTTTTTTTACAATAATACAGTATTTTTCGTTGATCATTATTTTCAGTTCATAGAAAGAATTATTTTTCACTTTTTAGTGCTCTAAGAGCATGTTTCTTAGTTTTTTTAAACTATATTTATTTCCACGATATTGCGTTCCTTAGTTTAGAAAATCTCTTCTGCAGATATCTTACAGCAGGGGATGATGTAGAATTAATAAAGCTGAGATGCAAATTAAAGCGATATAAACTTTATGACTGACGATCAGAACTTCATAAAAGTTTTAAGTGGAGAAGTTCCAACTGTAATTAAAACTTCAACTATATCGACGAGTTAATGGAATTCCCTACGTGAATAAGCTATGTAAAAACTATATTTAAAAATATAGCTACAGATACTTTGTGCTTACAATGCTTTAAAATTAAAAGGTTATAGATTTGAACTTAAGAGAAGGAAATATTCCTACCTAAGGTTGCACAGAGTGAAATTTTAGAAAAAGTAGGCGGCAAATGTGTAAATATAAAATGTGTAAAGATTTACGAACATAAAGCATGTCATTTTTGAGCTTTTTGAGGTCAACTTCAAGAAAAATCAAAAATTTTCAGAGTACTCTGACAGATCTATGTTCTTGAAAGGGCTGCTCTGATTGGTCAGTCTTTGTTAAATTGCGTAAAATGTTGATAAAATCGGGCCTAAGTTTTCTATAGTCTTAACAAGCTTGTATTCCTGACTTTATGGTAGACCTTGTTATGTATCAGAATCAGATACTTTCTTGGAAGTTCACAAAGACAAATTGGGTCTTGAAAACATTGAACTTAACCTTGACTCACCAGATATGATCTCCAGATCTCTTGACAGAAAAGCAGCCTCAGTCAGCCTTCTGCGCCCCAGTTTAGCATCAGAGATCGATTTGTTGCTCAGGATGCGTGCAAATAAAGTAGGTCATTGATGTAAAGCAAAAGCAACACAGGAGTCAACATCAGTCCCTGTGGAACTCTCGCCTTGACGTTATAGGAGGAAAAGAAGGTACATCTACCGTAGGAGAGATTTTACGTCTGAAGGGGAAGTTTTCTAACCGACTTCATGTTTTAACGGAGATTGTCCCATAATGCGAGCCTGTTGAGGAGACCTGCTGACACAGCTGATGGAATATCATTGAAATATCGACAGCAACGTCGTAACCCTCTCCAAATGAATAGATAACTCTGATCCACACATCATGTAGCGGATCTGCGACATTCATTCATTCTTTTTGCCTGTCCTTTATTAAGGGGATGATGCTTAATGCATTTCAAAAGTGCTTGATTGATGAATTTCTCCATCATCTTGGAGATTACAGATAGCAGAGCTACAAGTTCTTACCTGTTTGGAGAGTGTTTTGGGCCATTATACAAGTAGAAATCTAAAATAAAAGACATGTTTAGATAAATCTATAGAGGAAAGAGTTACTAGCAAACTCATAAAGACACAAAACAGGCAAATCTCGGAGGAAGAAGAAAGTTAAAGAAGATCGCTAAGATTCTCAAACATACTGAGACTTATTTTTTTTTGGCATTAGGCCAGAAGCTTTTTTGCCACAGAGTGTTTTCAGGTAAACTAAGACTTACAGTATAGTCCCCTCCACACAAAAGTAACTAAATTTTATATAGTAAATAGTAGGTATTTCGCGACGTTAGTAACTTGGGTCATATCATTAAAATAGCTAATCTGTTTATCAAAATTTGAGAATCATAAAAGCAGTATAAAGATGATAATTTTCGGAGGACTCTGTCTAACCTACATGACATCACCACATTCAGCTTTAATTTCTTTTGACTGACTAATTTTGGTATCAAACTGTTTATAATTGCAAATCGTCAACCTGTTAAATATACCGAGTGGTAGGATTTTCAAACTTAATATATTTCTTTATCAATACTGCAATAATCATAATTTATAACATATTTAAATTTGAAAATAAATCAGCAAAAAGTGAGTAAAAATCAGCCACGTAACATCCATCAATAAAAAAATTATACAAGACCAGCATAAGCAATGTTTGAAAATAAAATTTGAATGCTGTAAATCTCAAACGACAGGTAAAATTAAATAACTAATAAAACTACAGAAGATATCCAAACAAACTGTTAAATAAGATACATAATTGTCGTAAGTATAAGAAAGTTAAAATCACTGTGGAACTGAACGAACCAGATAGCAAAAAAGGGATTAGTGTCAGAAGAGGGAGAATGACGATCTCTAAAGTGGCCTACAGACGTTGATGCATGCTGTGATGCAGCCATCGACTCCTAAGCTTCATGATACAAGTAGCAACGTGTGTAGTACTGAATCACGTATTTGGCATCAGTTGCGGCTTGCAGCGATGCAGAGTCTGGAATCCCATTTTGGTCGGTGAGCCATGACGTTGAGTCGGTGACGCAAGTTTCAACGTGTATAGTATTGCGTCGATGCAAAGACGATATCTACTTTCCCGTGTCAGTACTACTCTTGTGTTGTATAAAACGTGCATAATATAATAGCAAGTCGATTCAGGCATCGCAACAGGTTTCGATGTGAGTAGGAGCTTATGCAACTGATGCAAGTTTCATGAAACCTTGAGTCGATTCTGGAATCGCAGCCTGCATCAACGTCTGTAGGCCGCTCAAGACTCACTTACTGAAACTGAACGAACATGACACTGTAGAAGGTTTAGGTGTTAGAAGAAGAAGAGAGGAGAAATCTAAGCTTCACAAAAACGAATAACACTGAGACTGAACGAATCAGATGGTGTAGCAGGTGACCGCAATCTGCCAACCTACTTCACATCGGCCACAAACAAATCCATCACCCTTCAAAAGGGCTGTCGAGTGACGTTCTGGAGCACCGACCACCCCATACGGCTTGTTTGGTCCGCGCTCTTTTTAGCCAGCTAGCGATGCCCATTATCATTCTAATTATTTACGCGGGGTGGAGGCAGTGTCGAATAACCAACATAACTAAGTGGCGCGACCCCCTCGCGTTTCACCCTGTGCCTGCCAGCTTCTGCTGGTGCATGTGCATCCAACAGTGGCGTACCGCGTATGAAAGGTTTCTGCCTTTTTGTATCGTGTAAGACTTTCGCGGCCATGATCCGATGAACTGTTGGTTCTTGGGCTGCTCGGCCAGCGTCGACACGCTCCGTCGCTCTGGCGTCGGCGCGCTTCGCTGCTTGACGTTTCGTCAACACGGGTGGTCGGCATCCTCAGAAGCTGATGTCACCTGTTCGGCGTGTCCCGAGAGACTGAGACCGCGTCACAGGGTTGGCACACGAACATCCAACACAAAAACTCTCGTAAATAGTTCGTCCGTTTCCCTCCTTAGGAACTGGGACGCTACAGTTTTTATTCTGCATGCTTCAACTAGACTGCGAAACAGTCAGAGGCCTCCAAATCATCTAAAAACGAAGTTTCAGCTGCTTTACGTTCTCAGTCTTTTTTATTATTGCTGCGCCGCCACTGACACGGCGTCTAAAAAACAGACGCATCTTCCATTCTCGCCGCGGCAGTAAATTCTGTGCCAAAATTGCATTAGAATCAATGCAATAATTTTCGCATTACGCAATATAAGTACATAAAACGAAATAAAGCAAAACTCGTATGAATACATTACAAAATCGGTTTCTTCTACAGGTCAATGGACAAACGCTTATGAATACAAAAACATTTTCAGTTTTACAACCCCCCCACCCCCTAAGCGCCTCAATTTCCCCAAACCCAAAAAAGTAGAGAATGATGAGGAACTCCTAAACCGCCTAAAAACAAAGTTTGAGCAGTTTTCGCGTATTCATCCTTGGCATGGTAATAATACTGTGGCAAAATTTCATTAAAGTCAATTTCATAATCTCCATGTTACTCAATACACAACGATCCAAAGCAATATTCGTATGTATATATACACATATCAGAAAATTATAAGTCACTTGGTTTCTGTTGTAGGCAAGGTAATGATCGGATGGACCTGAAAAAGGGTATTATGCCGCTGGGACTCTCTTTTGCGGGTCAATGGACAGTCAGTCTATTATGAATACAACAAATTTTTGAGCTTTACAACGCCCCACCCCTCAACTGCCCCAATTTCACCCCCACCAAAAAAAAAGTACAAAATAATCAGGAACTCCTAAAACGCCAAAAAACGAAGTTTATATTATATTTAATTTTTTTTGTTTTTTGCTAATGCCGCCGCCAATACACCGATTTTCAAAATTTTAGCAGCATTACCTACTACGATCCTACACCATATCACTACCCAAATTTCATAAAAATGCACAGCATATCGTCAGTTTGGAAGAAGAGAGTCATAACTCAAAAAAGTAGAATTTTCAGGAGAGCCTATTAAAGATTTACACAGTATTTTAGTTCAAGTATGAAGAGCATAAATAAATTTAAAATGTTCGAATGTATGTTATATCATCGTACAGATATCATTTATCACTTCTCATGGAATAAGTCCATTGCAGTTAGCCGTAAAATATAAAAAAAAATAAAAATTAAGAAATATTTTGAGTTATGACTATCTTTCCCAAATTTTTAGAATTGAATGTTACAAATTTTGGCTATAAAAGTTGATAGTAATAATGCTATATTATTATCTCGAAGATCTTTATTGGGAACGTATAAAAAATTAAAAATATATTCTGAGCAACTTACACTTAAATACATTGATAGGTCGCTAACTACAGGCAACTTTGAACATAGGAACAAAAACTCAACCTTAAGAAAATAAAATTTATAGATTTTCATAAAAATCTTTGTAGTATTGTGGCATACTGGATACGCCTTTTTTGTTTTTGGTAAAAAGAGATAACAGGCTTGCTTTCTTTTTATGTGTGATGCCAACCTTTTTTTTATAAACTGGCTTCAGGATTGGATTGCTTTTGAGAGGCATACATTGTCTTTTACTCTTTGTAACCACCAGCGAACGAAAGTCATTTTCTTTGAAAGATGTTTTATAGAAAAGCTCTTCAGGGTTATCTTTTGTTACCTTCACCGCACATATCTTAGAAAGTTGAACTATCTCACCGTCCTCATTTTTGAAAACATCTTTGATTCCAATTTCTTGTGCCATCAATTTCAGGTCAAAAAAATCTGAAAAGCTCATTTCATGAACTCGGTAGGGTTTGCCACGCTTCTTGGCTTGCTTTATTATTGTAACATAATGATCTGGTACGTAAATTGGAGAAGATTTCTTGAATTTCTTTATGGCGCCCTCAATTACGGAGTGCACGTGGTCCCCCTCATTCTGCGTATGTCCAGTTATCAGAAATTTGTGCGTGATTGAGTTTATATTTTCTAAACTTAAAACAGCATAAATGTAAAGGGCAAAAATAAACTTATTTTTATTTTGTCCTGCACAGTTGTCACTATAAAAAATAATATCTATTTTCTCAGACTTATTTTCATTTAAGTCAACAAGATAGTGCCACAAACATGAGCCGATTTCATTGGCACCTCTGTTACCATGGCCTTCGTGCCATATGAAGCAATTAGTTTCAGTAGATTGTAGTTCATAAATAGTCAGATTGTACGTATTAAGTTTAGAGACATAATAAAATTTAGAAGAATCTGCTTGCGGACAGGGAAGGGCAGCTTGTAAATCAAACACAGCAGTTACTTTATCCACAGATCTTTTATCTTTTTCTTTCTCTTGTCTAGAAAGTTCTTTTTCTTCTATGTGTAGATCATACTCGGTTTGAAGGTTCTTTTTCTCTTCATCTATCGAGTTATGAAAAGCAACACAAAAATCACATTGGTCCTTTTTAGGGACATGAAACGAAATGTTAAATTCTTCTTTGAATATATTGAAGTACATCAAGTAATTGACGAATGGTTTGTTTAAGTCCGTACATAATTCCACATAGTCCCGATGCAAATCAGCAACAGATTTGCCACCTTCAATATATTCT
This sequence comes from Callosobruchus maculatus, assembly GCA_951848785.1. Classification (NCBI taxonomy): domain Eukaryota; kingdom Metazoa; phylum Arthropoda; class Insecta; order Coleoptera; family Chrysomelidae; genus Callosobruchus; species Callosobruchus maculatus. Next base: position 49,887 of record CATOUR010000227.1, read on the forward strand.
CTTTTTGTGCCTGACCTGCAGTAATGACTTTCTATCCGAGGTATCCCTTTAATGTGATCTCGAACACCATTTTTTATTTCTTCACACACTTTTTTATGGTTTTCATGCTTGCCACGTTTTTCAGGCTCAACTATTGGTCCTACAGAGTCACTTCGTTTTTCAATAACTGTTCGTATAATCCTCGAATTGATACTCAAAGTAGCCATAAAGAATTGCTTGCAAACTCGAACGTTTTCATCCCTCAGCTTAAAAAAATATGCATTATTGGTGCCTCGAAATTTTGTAGTGGCATTTAAGTATCTATATCGTGGTTTTATAGAAGATATGCAGGATGCTATGAACATTCGTTGCCTGTGAAGATCTGCCATGGCCCAATATTCATTAAAAATAGTATGTCTTTGCTCATCGGAGATTTTTGTAGAGCATTTCAGACGACATTTTTCACTGCTACAAGCTGGTAATATTTTTTTTTCTTCTCTCGAAACTAGCTCTCTTTCTTTACTTCCATCAGATTTTTTTGTGACTTTGACTGAGGTATATGCAAGGCCACTGTCTCTTAGCTTCTTAGTGAGATTTTTCTGCCATTTTTGAGGGGCTCTTTTCCGTTTCCTGACCTGTTTCTCTGGTGGAGGACAAGGATTTTTTATGGTACGTTTTTTATTGATTTTACTGGCATTATCACTGGTAGTCGACGAACTTTCGTAAGACGAATAGTCTGGATCGTCTGTAGTATCATCAAGAGGGCTATCTGTATCAGAAGATTCAACGTATTTATCATCAATGATGGGTACTGAAATAAAAAATTTGTATTAAAATCGCACAACGGTCCTTATACTGCAAGGTTACTAATGTTACTAATTTTTAAATGTGAGAGAAGAATTTATGTCAAATTAACGATACAAGAAACTTACGTTTTTGAGATGATGAGCCTGCAGAATTATTAGCATTTGTGTCATCGTGGGGGTCATAGGTATTGTTTTCCACATTTACTTTTGTGTGACTTGCAACTGAAAAATTTAAAACAAAATCGTTGGATATTTGAACAGAATACGGATTCAACAACTACTCTTGAATTATTGCATTTACCTTCTTGATTCGATGCATATCCTATTTCGTTTATAACGTCAGATTCTATGTTCTGATTTAATTGACAAAGGCTATCTATCTCTCTCTCACTTTCCAGTGTATCGAGTGGTTTATCTCGTTCCGCTAAAATTCAGTTTATTGAGGTTCACTTCATAGAAAGAGATACTTCATTGATGAGTACATTCGTAATATAATATAAAAATAGAAATGTACCTTCTTGTATTGACGACGAATCATTATCGCAGCAAAACTCATCTATATTTTGTTCTTCTGCAGCAACTTCACTGGTCACTGAAATTGTATACATTGTACATTTTTTTATATTATGATATCAAACATCTCAATGTATAACTTACGTCCTCCTGAAAAATTATTTGTCTGCTCAGCAATTAGTTGTAGCATCATTCGCGCCCTATGTCCGCTCATGGTTACTGAGAACAAAAATTTAGCAAATGAGTTCCACGCATGCTAGCAAAGTACGTAACGACTCAAACTACTCGAACGTACGAAAGCAACTATAATCAAACATAATTTCTGATCAAGAGAGTCACATCTTGAAAAGGTACAAAACTATCATTTGCGACTTTGTACAAGACTGTCACATATCGAAAAAATAATGAAGAAATACCTTATTATCTCTATAATATACGTTCAAGACAGTGCTATGTTAAAATGTGACTATCTTATGTAAAACAGTAAAATACTTCACAGTCAGCATATTTAATGAAGACTGTCCTATCTCGAAATGTGACTATCTTTTAAAAATAAAATGAATAAAAATGCTACTTACTTTGCACAATAACTGATTTATTTCGTTATATGACGCTTTTTCTCACAAGGCGATGAACTTATCCCCACAAGTGCTAAAACGTAACTAACATGAGACGGTCTTGTCTAAACCCGGTGATGATATTTTGAGATATGACGTTTCATCGTTGCGCCCTCTAACGGTGTCGAGGCAATATAGACTTGTGACGCTCTTGTATATAAAAGTAGACGTTATTTGGAGTGCGTACAGTACAAGAAGTCAAATTTGGAAAATTTTGAGTTGTGACTCTCTTCTTCCAAACTGACGATATAGGTACCCAAATTTTATCACAATCCGTGTAGCGTGTAGTGAGATTACGAGGGCAGAAAAAACGCGACAGACAGACCGACGGAAATGAGTGACGTGAATTTTCGTTATGTAGTTATCAGAAAACGCCCAAAAAAGTGTATTATCTCAAAATCGAAAATCTTCGCGATAACAATACTCCCCTCGCCGGTCGGTGTGGGAAGTAAAAACATCTTAATGGTGTTCTCGACAAGCCATGTTGCGTATTACTCTTTATGCACAACTTTTCACTTGGTAAACAAATATGTTATACTGTTGGGACGTTGGGACCAAACATTAAATCTAGCTATATGCTGATTCAAAATTTGTATGATACTCTTATGCCTTACACATAAAACCAGACTTTAGGAGGGTTAACTACAATTCTCGCCAGGCGGCCATTTTTGTGACATCATAATGTGAATGAATAAGAACCAGAGGCTATCCAGCACGGAATGTGGCTGGTGCATAGGCCACACGATGGGCCCTTTTGCCCCTCTATCCGCGCTAGTTCCTAAGACCTGCCCTTTTCGCAAAGGCAAGTACATTCTTAGGTCCTATCCGTTTTATCTCTATTAGTTCCAAGGTTCTTGAGCCCAGCGTAGTCTGCCTGTGATAACCCAGGGTTTCACAGCGACACAGGATGTGTGCCGAGGATTCTTCCTCTTCACCACACCACGTGCACGTTGGGTCGTTGACCACCCTCATCACAAACAAGTGACGCCTGAAGGATTGTGACCCGTTAATAAGCCTGCTAACAATCTTAAGTTACTCCTCTCCAGAGACAAAATCGTCCTATTCTCTCTGCAGGCCCTGCTAATAGCTCCCGAGCCTGACGGAGATGACCAGAGATGTTGTTCCATCTCAGAGAGTGTTGATTCTGGATCCACTCTCCAGTTGTTTTCCTAACCAAATTTGCAGACAGTCCTAAGGCTGGTTCCGGGCCCACAAAACTGTTTCCGGATCCCATCCTGGCTAGATGGTCCGCCATTTCATTACCCTTTACCCCAGCGTGCCCAGGTACCCACATCAGTGATGCCTTGTGTTTAGCTGAGATGTCGTCAAGAGCCCTCCTGCACTCCAGGACCAGTCCCGACGTTATTTTCCAAGCACTCAGTGCTTTGATGGCTGCCTGACTGTCAGAGCAGATAGTAATCCGCCTCCTAGACCCGTCAATTTCCCGAATACACAGGCAAGTATCGCATAGACCTCAGCCTGGAATACTGTGGTGTGCCCCCCAAGAGGGAATGAAAGTCTTGTACGGGGCCCGTAGACTCCCGAGCCCGAGCCCTCTCTACCGAGTGAACCGTCTGTGTACCAGACCTGTCCTCCTCCTTCGATGAGCTGTCTTTCCCTAGACTTCCACTCTTCCCTTGACGGAAACACCACCGTAAATTTGCGATTAAAGCGATGCGTAGGAGAAACTGTATCGCTCCTCGCCAACAAAATAGGACAATCCTCATGCAACTCTGCTAGAATCGTCAAATGTCCTTTGCCTGGATTCATAAAAGTCCAGCTACCCTGACTCCAGAGACGGAACCCAGTTTTTCTAGCTTCCCCTTGGATTACCAGATCCAAAGGAGGAAGATTCAATAGTGTTTCAATGGCACTCAAGGGTGTTGTGCGCACTGCACTGGTTATACTAAGACATGCCAAACGTTGGACCTTATTAAGTTTGGCTCTTGTTGCCTCCGTCTTTATACAGGTCCGCCACACTATGGAGCCATATATTAGTGACGGTCTGACTATTGTAGTGTAGAGCCAGTGCACCACTTTTGGGCTCAGGCCCCAGCTACTACCGACAACTCTTCTGCAGGCCCATAACGAGTTTCGAGCCTTGCTTACCTTATAATCCACGTGCTGCCTCCAAGTCAGCTTGTGATCCAGTATGACTCCTAGATACTTTACTGACTGAGACAATTCAAGTGTCGTTCTGAAAAAAGTAGGCCTCACGAGGCCTTCCATCTTCCTTTTCCTAGTGAACATAACGAGCTCCGTCTTTTTAGCGTTCACTGACAGATCCACCTCATTACACCACGTTTCCACAACACGCAGCGCGCCTTGCATTACCTCGGAGACTGTATTAATGAATCTACCCCTGACCACTATGCTCAAATCATCGGCATAGGCCTGTACGTAGACCCCTGTGTTGCTTAGTCTCACGAGTAGGTCATTCACCACTAAGCACCATAATAGAGGTGAAAGAACACCGCCTTGTGGGCAGCCTCGCGCCACTGCAACGCTATAGTTTATGTCATTAAGCGTTGCAGAAGCCACTCGGCCCTCTAGAGTAGTAAGAATCCACTCCACTAGGATTGGAGCAATTCCATGTCTCTCTAGGGCGCGTCTTATCGAATTGGTAGTGGTACAGTTGAACGCACCCTCGATATCAAGAAATGCTACCATAGCCACTTCCCGTTGATCCAACGTTTTCTCCAGCCTGCTGACCAAATGATGAAGTGCCAGCTCAGCTGATTTTCCCGCCTGATATGCGAACTGATAGGCATGGATTTCAACCCTTTGTAAGGGCCCATCCCTGATATATCTATCAACCAACCTCTCCAGTGTTTTTAGTAAAAACGACGAAAGGGTAATCGGTCTAAAGTCCTTCGGACGAGTATAGCTACCTCTGCCCGGCTTAGGAATAAAAACGACCCTTGAATGCAACCAGCTCTTCGGTGTGAAGCCAGTAGCCACGCAGGCGCGAAATATCCTAACTAGGTATGGTGGTACCAGATCCTGTCCATGTTGTAGCATGGCTGGAATGACTCCATCCTTGCCTGGACTTTTTTATGGAGCAAAAGTATTTATCGCCCATCTTGTGCGGTCATAAGTGACGACTTCTCCTTCCATCTGCCATTCCTCTCTATGAGGACGGCGGAGTGGCCTATGTGCACCTGTCCTGAGCTGCAACCGATCCCGGAAAGTGCACACTCATCAGCAGTTCAAGCGTTTCCTCCTCGTTATTGGTTCTATGACCATTCGAGTCCGTCAAGGTCCCCAACTTGGACTTGGTGTCCTTGCTAAGGATCCTATGCATCCTTGCCGTCGTAGGAATATCATTGAATAAGCTACAAAATTTTACAAATTATCATACCCTTATCCTTCATGACATAGCCATCGAGTTGGGAGCAGGGAGCTGAACAAAAGGCCCCTAACAAACAAATCTTAAATCTTTTCAGATAATCAGGCTGCCCTGAAAGCACTGAGCTCCAAACGAGTTGATTCAAGAGCCATATGGACTGCATGCATCTCCTCAACGAATTTGGAACAAGGAACAAGGTAGCTTTGGTTTGGGTTCCAGGCAGTAGCTGAATGAAAGGCAATTTATTGGCTAACACACTCGCAAAAGGAGAAACCGAATCTGTGTTCATAGGACAAAATCAGCGAAAAGCACTACCAAGAAACCATCTCAAATTGGGCAGAGGAGGAAGGCACACCTGCACTGGTGCCGAGATACACCATGGCTACTACACCCGAAGGCGTTCGTATTATACCCCTCTAATCAGGCCTACCCGAGGATCATAGAATAGAACAGTAGTGATCTACGCATTCTGGTTGGTCTGCTGACGAGACATTGTCATCTGAGAAACCATTTACAGAAATTAGGTGTAGAACAAACAACGGACTGTCGTTTCTGCTATGTGGAGGACGAAATAGTGGTGTGCACATTGTGCTGCTGTTTAGCACTGGAAAGATCAAGGTTTCAAAGCTACGGATTCATCCAACTGGAACCTACTAGCTTCAAGGAAGATTCACCCAACACTACCTTTGTTTACATCAATAAGTGTGGATTGTATGATCCATTTTAGGTTATGATATCTATGACAATAATTATTTACAGCTTACCTAAAGGTCGACATAAGTAACAGCGAACCTTAAATGCCCCATTTTGATTGGTGTATCAGCCGATTAACTACAGACTCACGGTATTTCATAGGTATTCATAATTCTCTTGAGATTTCCAATTCCGATGCCTGCCAAGAACACCTATTAACTTTCTCGGGGAAACATTGTGAGAGAAGCTGTTCCTACGAGAAACTAATTCTCTCGAACTCCAGAAACGGGTCCCAGAAAGGAAACCGCACTCTGCACATACCCTCTCGCTCAACCTCCAGAGGTGCTGAATACCATTTTTGACTCTTCAGTTTGTACTGTTATAGAAACGTTTTGCTTTAATATCTAAACTACTATGTATTTCTCACCGTACATTACCTTTTCGAATGTGTTCCCCTTTCGCCGCCACTGTAGCGCATCTCTCCCTAATCACGTCAGACGTATTCTGATTAGACCCATTGTCTGATAAATTATTGGCCCATCGTACAGTACAAGTAGACTTCTCCTCTTAAAAAACCTGTCGCAGATGTTTACCGAAAAGGGTGGGGGAGGGAGGTTGGTGAAAATGTGGCCAGATTGCTGGAGTATCGGTGATACGCCAGCGCCGTATGTTACAATCATCCCTTGTTTCCCTTTTTCCCTTTCGACGAAGACACAACTGGCCCCGTTTTTATTGAGTGCTGCTACGGGCGGGCGATGATGATCATAAAAAACTAGATAAAAGAGCACGGGATTTGGTTTACAGGAAAATGATGGAGTGTGACTTGAATGAAAAGGGGGTGATGGATGTAATCTATTACACAGGCATACGGAGAAAAAAATTCTGCACAAAAAGCGACTAACGCGATCTTGTTGATGGGTCAATCAGCTCTAAAGACTACGAAAGACAAGTTTTTGAGCAAACTTCTAGAGTTGTAATAGACTCACATTTGTCGCCTGTAGTAGTAGATATCTTCATATAATCTTTTGAAGAAGAAGCATTAAATAAAACCATTTATTTCTAAAACCTTAGTAGCAAACATTTCACCGTAATAGAAAGCCAAATATAAATTTTCGATCCTTTAGGGAAATCTGATGATTTGAAAGATCTAAAATTTTTTATTTAATCAGACGAGACTCAAAACTGCGACCGAATTTATAATCCGCACACTTAAATTATCCAAAACGCATGGTTTTATCTTAATAGAAAACCAAATAAAGATCTTCAATATTTTAAGCAAACCTGAAGATATGAAAGATCCAACGATCCACGAGGTCCCATCTTAACAGAAAGTCAAATAAAGATTTTCAATATTTTAGGCAAATCTGAAGATATGAAAGATCTGAAATTCTTGATTTTAATCAAACGAGACTATAACTCAAAACTGCGACCAGATTTATAGTCTGCATCCTTAAATTATCCAAATTGCAAGGTATGATCTTAATAGAAAGCCAAATAAAGATCTTCAATATTTTAGGCAAACCTTAAGATATGAAAGATCTGAAATTTTTAATTTTCATCACATGAAATTAGAACTCATAACTACGACCTTATTTGTAACCACCTTCACCTTCAAATTATCCAAAACACGAGGTTTTACCTTAATAGAGAGCCAAGTAAAGATTTTCGATCATTTAGGCAAACGATGATGTGAAAGTACAGAAATTTTTTAGTTTAATCAAACGAGAGGATAACTCAGAACTGCGACCGGATTTATAATTCGCACCCTTAAATTATCAAAAAAAGAAGGTTTCATCTTAACAGAAAGCCAAATAAAGATTTTCAACATTTTAGGCAAACCGGGCAAACCTGAAGATATGAAAAATCTGAAATTTTTTATTTTCGCCACATGAAACCGAAACTCAAAACCGCGATTGGATTGGTAATCAGCACACTCAAATTATGCAAAACACGGGGTTTTATCTTAATAGAAAGTTAAATAAAGATTTTCAATATTTTAGGTAACTATGCACAGAAAAGAATACTGTTGCATTTCCAATTAATTGTTAGTATTTGGATGTTTTTCCATCGCTTTAAATATATTTACTGTTGTTTCAAATCCATGTCACTGAAAGAATTCAATCCTTATATTCGAAGTAATCACAGGTACGCCAATAAATTCAAAATGATTTTATATTCATTTTAACGATATGTAAAATCCTTCTAATACCAGTATTGACATTTAATGCAATCAAAACATCCTTTTGTTTTCGAAATTTACCCTATGTTTCATTTAAGCAAAGCATACAATCCATTCAATGTACAAAAATTATAACTGCAACAGCAGTTCGTGATAATTCATCTGAACTGTAATCAGTATGTGGTTTTTTAAATATGTCAGCGTAGTAGGCACTTTGTGGCAGACATCCGAAACTGCCCGATCGTCATGGTGATAGAAACACGTTTCTATCTCAAGTTACAGAGCACCGGCGTTGAAGATATGAAAGAGCTGAAATTTTTGACTTTCACATGAGGCTAAAACTCAAAACTGCGACCGGATTTGTAATTTCTTAGTTATGCACCTCCGTATGAATGTACCAAAAGTGATGTTTAATTTTAGTATGTTATCTAACGTAAATTCTAAGTATTTGATATGGTCTACAATTTCCAGAGAGCATCCACAAATGTTAATGTCAATATTTATTGTGTCTCATCTGGTTTTGCCTATAAGGCGTAGTGATTAGCATTACTTTTCTTACATTGATATTCAGTTTGTTAACGTTTAAAAAGTGCGATACATCAGCTAACACATATGGCAGAATTTTTAATGTATCACATGAAAAGCAAGGGACCTAGAACACAACCTTACGGTCCAACTGAGGAAAGATATTTACGCTATTAGAGATAATACCATCAATGACAGTCTTCTGTACCCTACTGGTCAAATATATGCTGGACCAGTTATAAACTTGATGACCAACATCATAGTATTTCAGTTTGTCAAGTACTTAACATTATGATATCAACAGTTTCAAATTCTCTCCTGGAATCAAAAAATACAGCTAGAATATATCAATTTATTCTAATTGGCTATAATTCTCTATTTTGTTAGTTGAAATGATGTTTCGCAAGAGTGCCTTTGTCGAAAGTCAGATTGAAAATCCATCAGTGATGTATTTTTTTTTTCAATATATTCGATATACTGTACTGTGTAATGCTTTCGCGGCCATCGTCCAATCAATGTGTGGTTCTTGAGTTTTCAGGCCAGCATCGTTTAGCGTTTTAAGGCTTGACGTTCCGCCACTCCGAGAGGATGGCATCTTCAGAAGCTATTTCACTTCGGCGACTTCCAAAATACTGACGGCTGGAGGATCTGCACCTATATGTATACCTGTTAACGGTGACGTAGCCCAACCAGGTAGCATTGGTAGCCCCGCCCCCTTGCATAATGGCAGTGTCTTTAGGTCCTCTTGGGTGGGTACCCATGTCCGGTTGACTTTCTGTATTTCTACTTGTCTATTGAAAAATATTGAAAAATAGAAAAGAAGGAATACAGAAATTCAACCGGACATGGGTACCCAAGTATAAATATATGTACAGATCCACCAACCGTCAGTATTTTGGAATTCGCCGAGGTGAAATAGCTTCTGAAGATGCCATCCACTCAGAGTGACGAAACGTCAAGCCTTACCGCTAAATAACGGCCAAAGCCAAGAACCATAAATTTTCATTCGATAAACTGGCGGTAAAAAGATAATTCCGAGGATAATTCCAATACTTTTTCTAGAGCAGGAAGAAAACTGATTGGTCTATGACTATCCAGGGTTGCCATACTGGGGGATTTTCCCCCAAATTTGGGGTATTTTCAGCCTACATTATTTTCTGGGGAATTTTCTGGTGGAGGAAATAAAGCCTTAAGAATTTTTGGGGGCACTTTTTTTCGTTTTTAATAACGAAAAACTGAAAATCTACACTTGCTATTTTTTATTTTGGCACGCTTAACTCTACATTTCCTTCTTAAGCTTAATTCAGATGCACACGACATCCAACGAAACGACGGTACGAAACTGCCGCTATTGGTTGAAATATTTTGATTCGACATCATTTTGAATATTTCAACCAATAGGAATAGTTTCGTACTGTCGTATCGTCGGATGTCGTGTGCATCTGAATTGAGCTTTAAAAGTGGGTTGGCAGACTTGCGGCAACATTAAGGGTGAGATTTCACCTATGAAAATTGGCTGTGCTAACTTTACACCAAATGAGAATATGTTACGCAGTTCAACGCAGACATGTATAAAGTTGCTGATGACAATGCCTTAGATATATTATTTGAATAAATGTCATAGTTTACCCTCATATATTTTTTGTTTGCTACATTTAATACATTACTTAAAATATTTATTTTTTTTTGTTACGAAGATTACATATTAATAATATCAGTCTATGAAAAAAATCTATTCTTTTTGCTTTGTTAAACCACAACCTTAAAGGATATTTGTTAAACTTTATTTCTTTTTTAAGTTTCAACGGATTGTTTTCTCAGTGTATACAAGAATGACAAAAAATGCGTTTTTCAGAAGAACATCTTTTATTCGACTTTGTTTACATTTCACTATCGCTAAGTGTACGTGTAATACATAAAAAAATATTCATTTATTTCATGATATTTTTGTTAAAAACATTTTTGGAGAGTCTTTTCAAATATGTCTAATTTGGGGGATTTTTGAATCTGACCTGGGGGAAATCCATCAAATCCATCTGGCAACCCTGTGACTATCACTGCTGTTTGCATTAGGTACTTCAGGCAATGGGGTTATAAAACTAGTTTTAGGTTCTTCTTCAGATTTGTAAAGGCAAAGTTTACGGAATACATATGAGTTGGATCACTCCGCAAAAATATATAAACAGCCTCCCCCTTGCTCCGTCTCCCCGGTACACCGGTAGCAGTGTACCGACGTCAGCCGGGAGATACGGGGCGGCGCAAAGTAGTGGTTGAACGTACTTAACGCGAAGTGTATACAGTGTCTCAAAAATATCGGATTTTGTTATCTCGGATTTGTTTGCAGGAAATAGGTAATATTTTATTTTCCATACTTATTTTTGTGGTAAACCTTGAAATATAAAGGATATAAATACAGCGTGTTTCACGATGATTAAGACAAGCAATATGTCGGAACTGGGCAGTAGTAGAGAATTATATACCCAATGAGGTATTTGTTTTTGGTCACGTGACATCCGATTCAAAATTGTTAATGGGGCACCCTGTACATCTGTCCCTTTCTGTGTTCCACCCGATAAAACAATTCCAACAAACTAGCAGACGTCTAAAGTGATTAATTCGAGATCTACATGCCTACAGGTACTTAAAGGATTGTATCACGCTAAAAGCGTATAGTGAGACAAAATATTCATCCGGTGGTCTTACCATACCACCCAGAGACATTCTGAGTTATATTTTAGAGCTCGGAAATATTTTTATTGACACAATTTAGTTTCTACAGTAGCAATTGGAATGACACTGAAAAGCAAAATGTCAATAATAATTTATTCACATCCAGGTAAAGCATTTCCACGTGATTATCTTTTAAAACTGTACATACGAGTTCGTATATACTATATACCATAAATTTTATAAGCTGTGGTCTCAAAAATAAGCCAAATAAACAAAACATTAAGGTAAAAATACTGCAGCGCCTTTGCACCAATTTATACTTATCTACGAAACAGCTACAATATGTGAAATCATTTGAGATTCATTAGTAATAGTTTTACTATGTAACTTGCGCGTGCGGCCGCGGCATCGCTTTGATGTGAGATCTTCAAAGAGCCGATCCAACTTATATTTATTCCGTAAACTTTGGTAAAGGGATACTGTCGTTTAATTTATAAGCCAATGAAACGCCATGGATCAGGATCCTAATATACCTGCACGTCCGGATGTTGGCGTGATAAATAGCAGACTGTCACCTCATGAACAGCCATAAGTTAAGGTGAAGTGAGTCGGGCGCAAAACAAGAAAGACTCCCGGAAGAGAAAAGGCAAAACAGTAAAGAGGGCGCTTCGGTCTACGTCCCGCGGGTTCTGACCGGAGTGATAGACTGCTGGGAGGCTCTCCGCCTCTACTGTACATCTTTGTTAAAAACTCCTCCGGTTGGATTGCTTTACATTTAAATGGGTGATGGAGATTGCGAAATACGATCCCGGACTTCAGATGGATATATTTATCGTTTATACAAAATTAATGTCTAAATCTCGTACTTAGCAGTTAGCCTAAAAGGTTCATATGCTAGCATAAAAATATGTTATTGATAAATTTCAATTTTATTATTCAATTACTATAAAGGTAGCTCAATTTTTCGTAACCATTTTTATAGTACGATTGGCCTGTAGCTTCAAAATATGCCTCTGTTTCGGCGATTGCCTTTTCGCCTTCGTTTTATTTTTTTTCCAGCGAGTATCATTTTGAGGTGAGCAAAAAATAGATCACTTGGGGCCAGATCTGAAAAATGCGATGGGTGAGGAAGCATCATAACTTTCAATTGTGCTAGGGCTTTTATCGGTTTGTGATAGATTTATTTAAATTTCTCGACCTTCTCATTTGCGGTGTCATAGACGTCTATGTTCAATGGGTTTGGAGATCTTGTTATGACCATTACTTCAGTTTTTGTTATATCAATTTTCATACTTAGTTGATCTGCTAAATCTACAACTTTGTTGATTAGCCGTTGAAGAGCTTCTGGGTTGTCTGCAGTGATAACCGTATCGTCTGCATAACATACGTTATTCAATGTCCTGCCGTTAATTTTTATGCCGTCTTCATCATCGCCTATTGCTTGGTTGAATATGTGCTCAGAGTACATATCAAATAATAATGGCGACACAAAACGAAAACACAATCCTGTCATAACCCCTATTCTATACACACCGGTTCTGATATCGTTTGTCCATATCTAACCGTTCCTTCTTGATTCCAATAGATTTCCAATGAACTCGATGTCTAGTTTGTCTAAATCTTTTTCCTAGTAATGTCAGAAGAACGGTGTGATTAACTCGATCGAAGGCTTTCTCGTAGTCTATGAAATTGGAATAATATACAGGGTGCCCCAGAAGTCAACGCCAAGCCGCAGTGGGGTGACAGGATTGGTTGTAACTATCATGAGAAAAATCAGAAAAAAATCTATCCCATGTAGTTTGAAAATTATGGGCATTTAAAGAAACCTAGAAATTTGGTCAAATTATAACAATTTTTCGGTTATTGTGGTTAACTTTTATTATTTTTGTTCGTTTAAACTTTGGAACCGTAACCCTAAATAACATTTCTAGAAGCACAGTCAAAAATAATGACACAATTGCCCCAAGTTTTCTATAATGAAGACTATTTGTTAAACTATGTATTTAAAATTTTCAAAGTTTGCTGACTTTGAAAGGCTCTCCTTTAAAAAAAATGTACTAAAGTACCTTGGTAGGTCCCATTAAAAGTTGGCGCATTTAACCAGGATGGTGAAATGGCACAATACTTGTTAGTTTCATACTAAAAAAATGAATAAAAAAAGGAAAACCTCAAGTAACCAGATTTTTGCTAACCCATTTCACTGAGGTCAGATATTCTTTATTCGCACAAGCTTCTGATAGGTTCTTAATTTTACGGCAAAATGATGAGAGAGATGGATAATGAACATATCTGCTATGAGTGAGCGAGACAGATAGTGACGCCACTTTCAGCAATGTCAACAAAAATAAGTAAAATTAATAAAAAAAAATGTTGACCTAGGTTTGTTTAGGTTTATTGGAATAAAGGTCAGGCAATAAATATTCAAATTATTTACCATCAGCCTATGTGATCAAAGATATAACATTCTTGGTTCAAGATTATTACCAGTTTGCGCATATAATATAGGTAGATAAATATGGTATACTTGAAAGAAAGTACATACAGGGTGAGTTTCTAGTACCGGATCGGTAGATAACCTCACTATTGCAGAAGATAGCGAAAAAAGTTGTGTATAAAAGTTGTAGCCAAGGATATGATCTTTGCACAGAAAATATTTTGATTTATACAGGGTGATCCATAACTACGTGGTGATGCAAACACACGTTTTTTTTAAATGAGACACCATATATTATTCCATATTTAGATTCTACTGATGATTTCTGTTCTTAAAATATGAGATACTGTAACATTGTATAGGGTATTTCAAAATTTATGACCATTTTTATACCCAAATCGCAGACAAATAAACGTATCGTATAATTAAAATTAATGTATCAAAAATCAGTTTGTGTACATGGCAAGATAAAAAAATTCCTCTAGTTTTAACGCAGGCTGTAACAAACGTCGACGACGCCATATTAATATACCGGGTGAGGTAGAATGCTAAATATAATTTTTTTTTTAAATGTAACCCCTCATATTTTATTATACCAAGAAGATGCATTTATTATGCTCTTTCATATTTCTATAGATCGTATACCTACATTCATCAGTTTCCAAAATATTCCAATTTTTCTGCAAACCTTAAATATAATTTTTATTTGTGTACTGAATTTTGTGAATTTTATTTTTATTTAACGAACAACGAATGAACTCTCCTAAATACAATCTATTTGTTCTTTCATGGAAGAATTCATTTTTAAAGCTTGGTTTTCACACAGTACACAATTATTGAGCAGATTATGAAAACTGCCAATATTTCAAAGCCTAATTGATAAATTTGCTTGATAATTATGGATCACGTCTACAAAATTGTTTCCTCAGCCAGCTTGACTTATATTATCTCGATTATTCAGGGTTTTGACCTAGTCAAATACTATTATGGCCTTATATTTTAGTTGTTCATTAAATACAAATAAAATTCTGAAGCGCTTTCTCTAAATAAATAAATTTCAGTACACAAATAGAAGGTATATTTAAAATTTGCAGAAAAATCAAAATATCTCAGAAACTGATGAATGTAAGTATATGAAATGCTATACAAATATGAAAGAGTATATTGAAGGCAATTTTTGGTGTAATAAAATATGGTGAGTTACATTGAAAGAAAAGAGAAAATCTAGATTCGGCATTCTACCTCACCCTGTATGCGAATATGCGTCGACGAATTTTTTTCTTGCATACGTTAAAACTAGAGAATATTTTTTATCTTGCCATTTAGGAAAACTAATTTTTCATTCATTAATTTTCAATATACACTATAAAAGTGTTTATAATTTTTGAAATACCCTGCATAATGTTATAATACCTGATATTTTAAGAACGACAGTCATTAGTCGAATCTAAATGTGGAATAATATATAGGGTGTCTCATTTAAAAAATGTATGTTTGCATCACTACCACCATGAGTCACCCTGTATAAATCTAAATATTTTCTGAGTAAGCAGCATATCCTTTGCAGTAACTTTTATATACAACTGTTTTCAATCTATCTTCTGTGGTAGTGGAGTTATCGACCGATGCGGTACTAAAAACTCACCCTGTATATTCTTCGCCCAAGAATGTGTGTAGACCGGGTATTTCTTGTGTGACAAAGTGCAATACTGGGTCTCGAAAGCATTGAATTTTACCTTATTCCTGAGTCCCCAAGCAGTAGTGGTCTCTATATCTCTTGACGTGTTCCAGTTCAATCGCAGAAATCAGTCTCAGAGGAAGTCTGCTCATCATACGCAAAGTCTGACTGGATCGCTGTAGGACGGAAGCTTGTTTAGGAGAGCTGCATGCCCATCTGATCAAATGCCTTTGAGATATATGCAGTAACGCATTAAGCCTCGTCAAGTGAATAGATGAGCTTCTGAAGTGATTAAACTTTCATTAATTATTATGGCAAATATGTTTGATGCAAGCCTTATTTCCATATTTTTATGTAAGTTATCAATTAGCTGAAATAACTACCGTGATCTAGTTGTCCATAAGCATTTCTGATAAAAAATGTGTTTTTGCAGTCCTAAAATTATTATCTACATAGATGTAGGAACCCTTATGCCCTTCTATTTGAGTATTTTGCCATCCACCTGGTATGAAATCCATACCTCGTTCAACGTATCGTGAAAGAAGACCCCAACCCTCTCGAAAACTCATTTACCGTTGTTCCGTAATTTAGTTTTCATGTATATAAATATTAATCTAATCAAGTGACCTAATTATTGTCCCCGTCTCTTAGCGCCGGAAAAAAACCCTTACTTTTATGAAAGGGTGACCTGCACTTTCCCCCACACCACACTAAATATTCATAACGCTGCCATAAGTTACAATATTCTTGTCTAAATGTCACCACATCCTATTAAATATGGATAACGTCCGGTGATATTCCGCGTACGGGGGTCAGAAGTATCGCGAAATAAGATGGCACAGGACCAAGAAGAGTAGAACATGGCAACAGCAAAAATGTGTACGACATGAAGTATAGTTGGTGCATAGTTGGTGTTATATCATATTATTGATGATGATGTTAATCAACCACACACAATCACGTCAATTAATTTTAAAAAGTATGACTTTATTATTTTGGACTGTTCTCAAAACTGGAAAAATTATAAAAATATAATAAATAAAATAGGCCCGATTTTATCAACATGCATATTTAACAAAGACTTTGACAAAGCTTTTCTATTGGATGTTGTTTAGCAAAAGCTTTCTATTGGGTATTGCGGGCTAGGTTAATAAGTATCATCCAATAGTATTTTATCAATATTGGAAACAAAACGTCAAAGCTGCATGACACTTCCATTAAAAATATTTTAGAATTCATGCATCAAAATCATAGCAGGAAATCAGAACAAAGTGATTGATTTGCAAATTAATGATAGATTTTTAATGTTTACCTTATGATTATTGTATAATTACCAATTGCAATTGCAATGATTATAGACTGGATGCATGTCTGTTATAGAATAGACCTTCTTATAGAAATATTCACAGAGGATGTAAACACTGTAGGCACTGCGTAAAAGGCACCGTAGCACAGAAACACATTTATTTAAAGCACCTTATTCACTTTCTGACTATAGGAAAGGTTTCTAGTTTAGGAAAAATGAGGACATACGTTACACTTTTGCCAGATCGCAAGGCTTTGCTGTTAAGCAGGATAGGTAACCAGTAATGCACGCTTGCATCGTGTGTGTCTATAAATAGCTTTGTGAAATGCAATAAAATGTTATTTTTACCCTTTTTCACTATAATACAAAGGTATATTGGAGGTATTTATAATTATTATCATCGATTGTAAATGATTGTTTTGTCAAAATAGCGCAGTAATTTGAATCTCTTGTAATCATCATCATTAAATTTACAGTACATTTTATCCAGTGATCAGATGTGTCGGTTTTGTGGAATCTGATTGGTTGAGATTAGTAATTGCTAAATTCTTTCTTAAACAGGAAAATGCAAGTTTTTACCCACTTAGAATGAAAAATCGGAGTTAAAAAGATACTAGAGAGTTCACGATGGTCGATTATATATAAAGCATGTCTTTTTTCACCTTTTTGAAGTAAATTTCAAGAGAAATCAATAATTTTCAGAGAACTTTGACAGATGAAAGTTCTTGAATGGGCTGCTCTGATTGGTCAAAATCTTTGTTAAAATGCCCGTGTTGATAAAATCGGGCCTTAATGTACGGATTGAGAACAATTCTAGCAATAAAGTAGAATGTTTTTGAAATCATAATATATTTTTGTGTAAATATACTTAATGTATCTAAGTAACTAATTAAATATGGTGGAGAAGACAAGGCTGGAGACGGGTGCTGCTAAGACAATCTTTTAAGAACTAAACTCATCTTGATTCTCAGTTATGAATTCCTTTGTATTTAAATTCCTTGAATTTATTTACACGTTTCAAATCTGCTGGGAGTACGTTGAAGAACTTAGGTCCATGATTAAAAAAAGTTTTTTGTATAAGTGTTTTTTTAAAAGTATCAATGCTCAGATTTAAATTAGCTGCTGCTCTAGATACTGTGCTTAATTTCTTGAAGCTTCTTTGCTTGAGGTACATTGATATACATAAATAAACTTTATACTGAAAAATTTAGTTCCTTTGTAAAGTAAATCTGTGGGAAATAGTTTATGTTTATTAAAAATAGTTTTTATTAAAGTGTTTTGGGCTCTTTGTAGATTTTGCAGTGTTGTTGTAAAAGCTCCTCCCCAGATCGTAATACAGTATTTTAAAACGGAAACTACAAGTGCATTATACATCAAGATAAAAACTTTTCTTGAACACATATCTCTAAGACTGTAAAATTTACTTATTAAAACCCTCACACGCTTATTTACATAATTGATATGATCTATCCACCTAATGCGTTGATCAATATTGATACCCAAATATTCAATGGTAGCCTCTTTTTGCAATATCTCGCAGTTACAATAACTTCGCTTACAAGAACTGGTATGTAATCTAATGCTCATATTAGGTTGCTTCGCTACAGTTGGTGAAAAAAGCATGTATTGCTTACGTTTAGCTTGAGTAAATTTGCATCCAATCATTGTTTAAGTTTTACTAGACATGCTTCTAAGCTCTTGTGCACTTCCTCCCAATCAGATCCTATAATAACAACTGCCGTATCATCTGCGTAACATATTAGTTTACCTTCAAAGTTCATAATATTTGTTATGCTGTTCATGTATGTTAAAAATAGTATTGGCCCCAATACGGTACCTTACCGATATCATATTATACTCCCATTAGTTTAAATAGGTATTACCAAACTACATATGAGCAGGTTGTACTATCTATAAACAAACAGCGTGAATTATTTTTCATAACTCACGGTCCAGCTGTGGGTTATGTGAAAAATGTCACTATGAAACGACAAACGGTAATTAGAACAGCAGTATTTATTCAAATGACCGATGTGCGGTTAAGTTGGCAATACTATGTAATTATTACGTATTTCAATTGTACAGGGTGTCCCATTTTGGGCACTTTTACGGGGTATCTCTGTTATTTTTGAAGATCGAGAGTTGCGGTTTTCGCAACAGTGTGCTACTTTTTTGTGAAACTGAAGATGCCGTCAACAAAATTATCATGGCCCTCTTGGTTTTTGAGATATAGGGTGAAATCGAAAACTATCGATTTTGGGACGCACCCTCGTATCTCGGTTGTCTTTTATTTTATTGAAAAGTTTAAAAAAGAGTCTTATATAATTTTTCCGTGGAATCCAGCGGTGTAGTTTGATTTTTTTCTTACTCTAACCATTTTTCAGTTATGAAGCAAACATATATTTTTTTAAATGGAACACCCTTTATATTATTTTTGAAATTAATCGGAAGTAATTTAAGGTTTTCAAAAATATATATTAGTATTAAGTTATTTTGAAAATTACGCTCATAATTTGATGTTTCCAATTTTTACTTTATTTGTAGCAGTAGGCCATGGCTAATCAACTATAAATAATAAGCATCTAAGCAGTATTACTCTACAAGAGGCTTCCTACTCAAATTCGAAAAAACAGAACCAAAATACATTTTTTCAAATAATAATGTCTCATTAAAGTGATGAGTACTGTTGTTATTATAATATTGAGTAGATAGTGGGCTATGACTCATCTATTGAAAACAAAAAAGCAAATCTGTAAAAAACTTGCGAGACTGTCAGCTTTTAATTATATTTTTATTAAATATAGCTTTGTTCTTTCCGTGTTTTCATTTTAATTATTGTCAATTTTCTATAATAATGGCAGCTTAGATACCCAGAGAGACAGCAACCGTTTCCAGATATATTTGCTCGTCTAAAAATAAATACAGTTAGGTACGGATCCTTTATTCAACCACGTCCTAAAACTTATTTCAAGTAGAATAGGGAGCAAAGGGAAACAAACGTACTAGGTTATCTAGAAGCAACACATTCATCATCTTGTGACCACAAAGAAGAAACTGTAGGGGTACAAAAATCAATTGCAGAAATAATTCTAAAAAAATACAATTACCATCCATACAAGTTTAAGATACTTCAACATTTGCACAGGATCCAAGTTTGGGAATTTTTTATCGCCCTAACATGAAGGAGACCAATAATTATTCTTTTAAAAGCTATTAAAAGAATAAGAAATTGTGCCAGATTTGCATTCGAGAAAATAGTCTCCAACTTGAACCAACATCTCTAAAAGATCCTCGATATTTTTAGTTTTTATTTTGATTCAAATTCAAATCTAATAGTGTGTTGACATTCTTCAGATATAATGTTGTTTGGTTTTAAGTAATGTAATCCAATGAGTAATATTTACTGAACAATATCACAATAGTAGTATGAAATACAATTAAATAATTGAATTAAAAATATTGACTATCTTGTATCTTAATAATTGTTTACTTGGATATTGTTTCTAATGGATTAGTCATGGCCTACTGCTACAAATAAAGTAAAAAAATTAAATTTTGACCTTAGTTCTCAGCAAACATGTATACTAATATATATTTTTGAAAAGCCTGAATTATTTCCGATTGACGTAAAAAATAATATACAATAATAGGGTGTCCCATTTAAAAAAATATATGTTTGCTTCATAACTGAACAATGATTGGAGTACGAAAAAATCAAACTACACCACTTGATTCTACAGAAAGAATTCTATGAGACCCCCTTTTTCGAACTTTTCAATAAGATAAAAGACAACCGAGATACGAGGGTGGTCTCAAAATCGATGGTTTCCGATTTCACCCTGTATCTCAAAAACCAAGAGGGCTATGATAATTTTGTTGTCGGCATCTTCAGTTTCACAAAAAAGTAACACACTGTCGCAAAAATCGCAACTCTCTATCTTCAAAAATAACTGAGATACTCCGTAAAAGTGCCCAAATTGAGACACCCTGTACTATTCATAGCCGCGGTCGTAGACAAAGTAAAATATTCAACTCGCGGTAATAACTCACAGGTTACGGCTCGTGCTGCAAACTCCAACCGCGTGAGTTATTACAGTCATGACCACTCAATATAGTATTATTTGTCCTCTACACAATAAATTAACAAATAACTATATAGAACCATTTACTGAAGGTTTGCCACGGCTCAACAAACAATCAGCTGTCTTACTCACGGTCGTTTCCTTTGTGATGACGTGTTGCAAATATCTGACGTCAGCGACGCCATTTTGGAATAGGTTCATTCAAAATGACAGGGGCGGAAGAGAAAAAGGTGTTATCAGTACAACAGGGCATAAGTAAGAAATAATTCTCAAAAGATGCGGTGTAACGAGGGAGGTAATCAATAAGGACAACATAAAAAATCCAATTTAAACGCCCTCAAATCTAGACGGTAATTTATTAAACGATCACTTCACAGCATATTCTACGAAAGTTTATAAGAAACGAAAGAAGAAAGAGAAAAGAAGATAAGACTCTTAAAAAATAAAAGCTTTAAATGAAGCCTCATTTCTGAGTCTTTGAAAATCACTATGGGGAATTATCATTACATCATTACGTTATCTGTACCAAAAAATGTTAATATTGTTAATTCTTACCTTGAGGAATTTTTAGGGAACATAAAAAAACATACTTTATTGGAGTTGGTTTTCGAAGAACAACTTTTTGCAGCACAAACTTGTCCAACTTTTAATTTTCCTGTTTCCATATCCATATTTTATATACTTATCCCTACACAAAATACTACTAAACGGCAAACGAAACAATGCTAAAAATGACGACAAACTATTCAAAAGTCTGTAGCAAAACACAAAACATCTCGAATGATAGCTCTCTTTTATTAATGATCATCCCACTGTCACTACGCTTCGCTAAACCAGAAGGCTAGGTAGCCATGACCCTGTTGTGCCGCCACTGTTGAAATCAGAACGAATCTAATCCAAAATGGCGATGCGCAAAAGGATCGGCACCAAGCATCCCAGACCTTGAGAATGACAGCTGTTTTTTTGTTGAGCTGTGGCTTTGCCCTGTGCGTAAGTATAGTTTATGCAGTGAGTCCCTTTCTACAGCCACTTCCATAAGATCCTACCTCCATACTGGACTGCCACTCCAGAGGCTTCTTTGAGGACCGCTTTACAATAACTGCGCAGAATATAGTTCACGATGATGATCGGTGCAGAGAGAGATAAAGCAGATGTAAGAGAGAGGAGAGAGAGAGAGAGAGAGAGAGCAATCACGAGGTCTTTTTTGGATAGTTGAAAGTTGGTTAATGAAAATATTAGCCTTTAAATAAAGATACTTCAAAAATCTAACCCGAATTCCTGCGACTTTCGAAATGTATATATACACATCAACATCCATACTCAAGAACACTCCTAAATAAAGTATAATATGTACAGTGTTTTGAGTGCATCGTTGTTTGAGAATAACTTACAGTTTCTAATAATGAATCCAAGGAAACGCGAAACTGACTGAACCATTTTTGTCTAAAAACAATAGGCCTGAGGTGATGTAATTCCAAGTCCACAACCTCCTCGGCTCTTTCAAGTTTGTCACCTTGACACCTTAGCTGCTTTCTTGTGATAGACAATATTTTGCATTTAATAGGATTTAGTTTTAGATTATCTTTTGACACCAGTCAACTATTCGACGTAAATTTTCTTGCAATTGTTCTGAGCTATCTTGCATCCTAATCAGCGAACAAATCTTAAGACCGCCATGAAACATTTTTCTAACAGTTATGATATGACCAATGACATGATTGTCCACAAAGATCAATAAAATTAGTAGTCTCAAGTTTGTACCTTGTGGCCCCCCTGACGTTGTTATGTACGAATCGGATTTGAAGCCGTTGCATTTATTGTACATATTGATTGATGGAATATTATGAGAATAGAGAGAGATATTTTATTTTTACGGTCATCTTCCCGTAAAGGCTGAAAGCCAATGGCGCTGTAGAAACGCTGCGAGAAGATGTGCACGTTAGATTACTGCAGGTTGAGGCGTCAGGAAACAGATTTCCTTGCAGCTCATTTCACAGTGTCGATGTTCTCCAAAAGAAAGAATGCTGGAGGAGACTGATTCGGAAAGGAGGAACCTAGACCTGGTAGGGATGAGCTGGCAGAGCCTCTCTATCTAGTTCGGACGGTGTTGTTATTATCTGAGAGAGCTCACTCGAACACCTTCTGTGATAGAATCCGTAAAACAGGGACAGGTCAGCCACCCTTATTCGATGTTCCAGGTTGCGGAGGTCCTTTGTGAGGTTAGGCGTATCGATTAGTCTAATTGCTCTCTTCTGGATGGTGTCCTGAAACATTAAAGAGCAATACTCTAGCGATGGTCGGATCTGTGCCTTGTAGAGGAGCAGTAGTTGCTCTGACTTATACAGCTTCCTACAGCGGAACAAAACTCCAAGCTTCTGGGATCCCGTTTCAGCAATACTGACGACGTGGTCATGCCAGGACAGGTGGTTGTTGTTGATGTTGATCCCCAAAAGCTTGACGGAAGGTGATTAGGCTACATTAGACTCCATTTCCACAGTTGGTAAGCCAACGTGAGACTTCTTTGTAAGTGTGGTTGCCTGAGTTTTCTGTACGTTGAACTGAACGATAATTATTTTGATATCCACGTTGGTCCGTGAGGCATGCTGCTGTCATGCACGATATTAATGTACTGTCGTCTGCGAAGCTGTAGATTGGATCGGATGCCAGCTCGTTGATGTACAGCAGAAACAGTGTAGAGGATAGGACAGATCCCTGAGGAGCACCGGCGTTTATTGAAAATACGTCTGATGAACAGCCTTCGATTACAACAAACAGAGATCGGTCGTTCAAAAAGCTATTCAGCCACTGGTGCAGGCCAGGTGGTAGTCCATAAGCAGCAAGCTTGACCAGAGGTCCTTCATGCCACACTCTGTCGAAGGCTTTCGTTATGTCAAGTGGATATACCAGAATAATTAAGACAAATATCGCATAATCTATGACTGCAGAATATTTGAGTTTGCCATTAACCATTCAGCTCAAAGTTACTAATCCGCATTCCACCGCAGTCTATCCTCCTTCAGCGCCCGATAAGCCGTCGCAACCGCCTCCGTATGTAGTAATGTACCCCATTAACCCTCGGTAGCGGTCCGGTATGATTACGGTCCGGGAAGGCCATGACGGCAGCGAAACAGCCGCCGCTAAGGGCCGCCAGGTGGCGATCCGTCACGCGCCTCGACAAGATTCCGCCATTTCACAGCCAACTGTAATTGTCATCGGGAACTCAGCCAACTCCTCTTGCAATTACGCTGTGGCCGTACATGCGATGCTCCGGGTACTCCCAGGGAGTGCTACCGTTTCATTAACGCGGATATTGTGGATATTTGAAGGTATGGTTAGAAGGGTATTATCGGATCGTTTGGATCAATTCATTGAGCTAACAATGGCAGGAGTAATCAGAACATGCGGACCATTCTAAAACTCTAACCTCAAATAAACTGTATGGTCAAGTAGCAGTGACAGCGTTGTGACAGCTTGCTACTTAGAGCGATATTTCAATTCTTTTACTTCCCACACCGATAGGTGAGGGGAGTATTGTGATCGCGAAAATTTTCGATTTTGAGATAATACGCTTTTTGGGCGTTTTATGATGTCTACATAACGAAAATCCACGTCACTCTTTTCCGTCGGACTGTCTGTCTGTCTGTCTGTCGGTCTGTCTGTCGGTCGTCTGTCTGTCTGTCTCTTTTTTCTAGCCTCGTAATCTCAGCAACCGCTGCATGGATTGTGATGAAATTTGGGCAGCGGTATGCTGTGGGGTCGTACTAGGTAATGTTCCTATAATTTTGAAAATTGGTGCACAGGCGGCGGAGTAATTAGCAAAAAACAAAAAAAAATACTGCTGAAACTTCGTTTTTAGGCGTTTTAGGGGTCCCTGATCATTTTCTACTTTTTTTTTGGGTGGGAATGAAATTGGGGTGATTGGGGGTGGGGGGTTGTAAGATTGAAAAATTTGTTGCTTTCATAATAGACTATCCACTGACCTGTGAAGGAAGACCTGGCGACATTAATAACTTTTTTAGGTCCATCCGAACATTGCCTTGTTTTTTCTTTTCAACCTCTGGAGAGCTAGCTATTAGACCTATGCATAGTTAGCCTACTTTGGTAGGTTGCAAGAACGTAAGCCGCAATGTAGGTGGTTACTGCACATTTGAAAAAAGCTTTTTATGGAGTCATGGATAGGAGTACAGAAGAAGGCAATTTTATTTATTTGTTTCACTTTATATAGGGTGTACGGATATTCGACCGACATCGCTTGACAGGAGATAGACCTCATACTCCTTTAATAAATTTTTGGTAGAAGCACCCCTTGAAATTTTTAATAGCATACAACAAGTAGACTACAATTTTCCTAATACACTAACAAGCGAAAAAACAATGTTTTTATATCCGCTCGTTGAAAATGAACTACTTAGTTTGTTTCAAAAATTGAAAAACAGAAAGTCTTTCGGGTTTTGTGGAATTTCAAACATAATTTTAAAAGAACTTAGTACTGAGTTAGCCAAACCAATTGGACATCTTATTAATGAATCTCTTAAGACCGGCATATTTTCTAGAGTACTGAAACAGACAATCATTAAACCTCTTCATAAAAAAGATAGCAAAACCGATGTGAAAAACTATCGACCAGTCGCACTATTATCATGCATCTCGAAGCTCTTTGAATACGCAATGTTGCTACGTTTAAGGACATTTTTGGAAAAAAACATCTTATCAAAACACCAACATGGTTTCCGTAAGAGTAAATCTACCTCAATAGCCTTACTTGACATATATGAAAAAATTGTGGATGAGATTGATGAAGGCTCCTACCCAATAGGCATTTTTTGTGACCTCAGTGGCGCGTTTGGCTGCGTGGAACACAAATCAGTATTGCAAAAACTTTACCACTACGGCGTGCATGGCCTTGCTAACGATTGGTTTGCTAGTTATTTGCTTGATCGACCTCAAAGTGTTGAAATTTCATATTTTGAAACAATACTCAAAGGATGGTGAGGTCAGAGAATATAAGTAAAAATGTAGGAGTTCCCCAGGGATCTATCCTGGGACCTATTATATTTGCAATCTATACAAATGATCTTCCCAATTTTATATGATATCACGTCATTTGCAGATGACTCAACGGTGATAGTATCTGACAAAGGCGAAACAGTTAAGTATCAAAAAGCCAAGGATGCACTGAAAATCTTACATACCTGGTTCTCTGGAAATAAATTATTCCTCAATTCTCCTAAAACTAAATTCACAGTTTTCTATCCATATCAAAAAACGTCGAGAATATCCCTGATCTTGACATTAATGAAGTGCATATTGAGCGCACGTCCAACATTAAAATACTCGGCTTAACCCTAAACGATAATCTTTCTTGCGAAGTGCATTGTATTGGCCTAAACAAAACACTCAATAAAAAAGGGCATCTGATAAGAACGTTGAAATTATATTTAAATATATATTCGTTCAAACAACCCTACTATGGAGATATTGAATCAAGATTACGGTATGGAATCCTATTTTGGGGAGCTTCTCCTCACTGTGAGAAAGTTCTTTTGAAACAAAAAATGATAATTTGTAACATGTTAGGGGTGAAATATATAGCAGAATGTAAACCGCTGTCTAAAAAACTAAACATTTTAACCGTCATTAACCCATATATATTTTAGAAGTGGCATGTCTTGTACACCAAAACAAGCACCTTTACATTAATCCCAGTGAGAATATATATAGTACCAGACAAAAACAATTAATTCTTCCCAAACATAACTTAAAATTAAAGAGCGATGGTCCTACCATAATGGGAAGTAGAGTTTATAACCACTTAAAGAGCGCACATCTTAAAACCAAAAACCAGAAGCAATTTAGAACAGACTTGAAAGACTTGCTGGCTAAAAATTCCTTTTATTCCTTAAAAGAATTTCTTGATTCACAAATTTGAATTTGAATGTGATATTGTAATATTATCTATTTTTTAATGTTGTGCTCGTTTATTTATTTTATTTATTTGTTTTATTCTTTACCTGTATTTTGACGTGTCTTATATCTATGGAATTAGATCCTTGGATGAAATATACTATACTATACTATGATATACTATACTACTATACTGTTATGAACATTGAGATGGGAACATGAAGCCTTGAAATGCTCAAATTTCAAGATACAAGGTGTCAAAGTTTCGCTTTTATTCTCGTTTTTCCTCAATTATTCCGCATTAAAATGGCACAACGATCTAATATTACGTATCGGGGCGTTTTTTAAGGCGAGAAATCAAAATTCAACCACGGTTTTGCTATCACAAATACACGACGCCACCTATGGCACATTGAACTCACTTATATTATCAAAATTATTTTCCGGTTTGGTGGTAAAACCACAGCATAGTAACAACAAGCACAATATCTCAGGTTGGCGGCAATTACACGCGCGTCCCCACTTTTGGATGATTTTTTGTAGGGATGCTAACGATACTTCGATACTTGTACTTCTGCTTTAATATCGAGTATTTTCATCTTAGATACTTTTTGAGCGATTCCAAGCTGGTATCGATACTTCTGTAGCGGTATCGGTATCGAAAATAATTATATAATTATTGATGGGTGTAATCAATTGCACAAAATTCTCTGTACAAACCAAACGCGCCTATTTGGCTAAAAAATATCGAGTTGGTACCGGTATTGGTATTTTCATTTTCGCATCTCTACCCAAACTTCTTAGCCGTAAAATCATCCCAAGGGCAAATTTTGTGGGAACCATTTTTATATAGGAAATCCTGAGAGATATTGTGCTGGCTGTTTACTATGCTGTGGTAAAACTTTGACAACCTGTATTTTGAGAACTAAGCATTTTCAGGCTTTTCGAGCTCCTATCTCAATGTTCATTAAAATGTGAGGCACAGCATAGTAAATAACCAGCATAATATCTCTGAGGATGTCCCATATAAAAATGGTTCCCACAGAATTTGACCTTGGGATGATTTTACGGATGTGAGGTTTGGGTAGAGATGCAAAAATGAAAATGTCGATACCGGTACCAACCCGATATTTTTTAGCCAAATAGGTGCGTTTGGTTCGTACAGAGCATTTTGGCAACTGATTACACCCCTCAATAATATTTTATAATTATTTTCGATACCGATACAAAAGTACCGATACCAGCTTGAAATGCCTCAAAAAGTATTGATGACAAAAATACTCGATTTTAGTGCAGGAGTATCGAAGTATCGTTAGCATCCCTACAAAAAATCATCCAAAAGGGGGATATGTGCGTGTAATTACCGCCAACCTGAGTTATTGTGCTGGTTGTTTACTATGCTGTGATTGAGGTATATTACCTGTCAAGCATTGTCGGTCGAATATCCAGACACCCTGTATAATTTTCAGGTTATTTATTTTGATAGAAATTATTAACACTCCTAAATACAGGATAAAATAAGCTTGCGGACGAGGTCAACTTCGGCTATTATTTGAAAGAAATCTAGGTGGCACTACATTAACAATCAAAATGTCACGACTGACAAATTAATGCTACTTGAAGATCAATTCATATTCCATATTTCTTGTTAATCTGAAAGTCTTTATGGAGATGTTAGATACATAATGAACACAATGTATATTTTATTTATATCTATATTACTGTTACTGTCGTATGTAATTAGTTATATCCAAATATCTCACAATTAGTGAAAATTGGATTAGGTTTATTATTTCCATTTCTCTATCAACAACAGAGGGAGATTTCCTTTACGATTAAAAAACGGAAAATGGAATACTTTGGGCATATAATGCGTCACGAAAAATACCGAATTCTTCAACTTATCCTACAGGGTAAAACGGACAGCAAAAGGGGACCCGGGAGACGTAGACACTCATGGCTACATAATCTACGTCAATGGTATGGGCTCACTTCAGTACAGCTATTCAGGAGTGCAGTAAACAAAGTACACATAGCCATGCTAATCGCCAACGTCCGCAACGGATAAGGCACTATAAGAAGAAGAAGAAGAATCAACATTTAGAATTCATTGATACTCGTAAATAACAAGACATACCTATACAGGGTGGCCAACCGGGTGGCGACAATAATTTTTTTTTTGATAGCCCGTACCGAGACCTATCCAAAACACCCCCATGTATACGTACCGATTATTGATAGTTTTCGAGTTATGATTTTTTTTTGAAAACTTAGAGATTTTTCAGTTTTTCCAAGAAATCGTCAAAAACAAAAACAAGAATGCTTTTTGGCTTTTATTTTTTTCTGCAATTATACTCAGTATTAAGCCTATTTTAATATTCAATAAAGAGAACCTGTACATCCGAACAATAATTGAGTACACTTTGGGGCCAAAGTTTGAAATCTCTGTTTTTAGTCAGGAGACCAAAACCTTCAAAATAAGATTAAAAATACTTATGTCTGGTTCTGGAGCTTCAAACTAATCTTAAAAACTTTGCAAGACATTGCACTTTCGAAATAATAACGAAAAAGTAGCACTTATGGAGACATTCTGCGCCGTACGTGAGTGTTAAAGGTAAAAAGGTGATAATTCACGAATATCCAAAATGATTTAAAAAACTATTATTTTGCTTTGTTATGACAAATTAAAGAAAAAAAACTCGTAACAACTAATAAACCCGATAATCATTGATGTTTTGATGAGTTTTAATAAAAAAGCTAATACCCAAATTTTGTTTTTTGGAGTGCTTTTACTGTGTCTATTGAACTTGTGCTAAATTAAGTTGTATGGAAAGTTAACAAAGGAAAGGAATAATAAACAACAATCTGACTTCCAATTTCATGGCAGAATTACCTGGGAAGCGATGTCGTAGCATACGCCATCCCTTTCTTTCAGAGTAGCTTTTTGCGAGCTCATGTCGGCGAAGCGCAGTTGTGTTAATTAATTTTCGGTAATAGGCAAGGCCATGTTCGGATGGACCTAAAAAGGTGATTTATGTCGCTAGGTCTTCCTTGACAGGTCAGTAGACAGCCTATCATGAATACAACAAGTTTTTCAGTTTTTCAACCCCCCACTCCCCAAACACCCAAATTCCACCCCCACCCAAAAAAACGCAGAAAATGATCAAGAACCTGTAAAACGCCTAAAAACGAAGTTTGAGGAATATTTGAAATTACCTACTAAGCCCCCAGACAGCATATTTCTGCCCAAATTTCATCACAGTCCATGCAGCGGTTACTGAGATTATGAGGCTAGAAAAACGCGTACAGACAGACAGACCGACAGGCGGACCGACAGACAGACCGACAGGCAGACCGACAGACAGAACGACGGAAATGAGTGATGCGGATTTTCGTTATGTAGACATTATAAAACGCCCAAAAAACGTATTGTCTCAAAATCGAAAATTTTCACGATCACAATCCTCCCCTCACCTATCGGTGTGGGAAGTAAAAGGGATGGCGTGTGCTACGATAACGCTTCCCAGGTAATTCCGCCATGGAATTAAAAGTCAGATTGTTGTTTTATTGTTCTTTTGCTTTGTTAACTTTCCATGCAAATTAATTCAGCAGAAATTCAATAGTACACAGCAAAAAGCACAGGTATTAATTTTTTTTATTAAAAGTGATTAAAACATCAATAATTATCATGCTTATTAGTTGTTATGAGTTTCTTTTCTTTAATTTGTCATAATAAAGTAAAATAATAGTTTTTTAAATCATTTTGGAAATTCGTGAATTATCACCTTTTTACCTTTAACACTCACGTACGGCGCAAAATGTCCCCATAAGTGCAATTTTTTCATTATTATTTCGAAAGTGCAATGTCTTGCAGAGTTTTTAAGAATAGCTTGGAGCTCCAGAACCAGGCATAAGTATTTTTAATTTTATTTTGAAGGTTTTGGTCTCCTGACTAAAAACAGAAATTTCAAACTTTGGGCCTAAAATGTACTTAATTATTGTTCGGATGTACAGGTTCTCTTTATTGGATATTAAAATAGGCTTAATACTGAGTATAATTGCTGAAAAAAATAAAAGCCAAATAGCATTTTTGTTTTTGTTTTTGACGATTTCTTGGAGAAACTGGAAAGTCTCTAGGTATTCAAAAAAAAAATCATAACTCGAAAACTATCAATAATCGGTACACATACATGGGGGTGTTTTGGATAGGTCTCGGTACGGGCTATCTAAAAAAAAATTATTATCGTCACCCGATTGGCCACCCTGTATATGAAATCTAATAAAAGTTGGAAAGCAAAACCTGGGGGAAGAAACCCGATGCATTTCATTTTTATATACAACGACATCATTTCCAAACCAAGTGACAGAAATTGATTTATCTGCAAAAATCCTGGCGGTGAGAAGATAAATCATAATTACGATTTCAAACCTTGAGCTTTTCTTATGGCATCTCAATCCATAGGCGTACGTACGGATTTAAACAAAATCAAGTACTCGGTTCTTTTCTAGGTCCACACAATAGAGTCGCATTTGAAAAACAAGAAGAACATACCTAAATTAAGTCTATCTATCTCAAGAAAATGATTGACGAAGTACACTCGACACAATTACACAAGCCGTTTAATGACGAAGGGGAACGCCAAGAGAAAATCACATTTTGAAGTATAAATTTTCCCCTGAAGATGCTAACATAGTTAGCGAAACATATGGCGGGTTTGGATAAAATCAGTTTAATGGGTGATTGAACTACATAACATCTTTTGTTGCTGTATTAAAAGAGAAAAGGGTCATTACTTCTAAATAAAGAGGCGTCTTTTGTAGGCATGGAATAACACACTACATAACCTAGGGTAGATTTGACGAAACGTAATTTCCAATTTTGTTTTTTTTTATATATAACTGAGCAGACCGCGAAGGCAGAGCCTAAATACCCGAGTACCGCGGCTGCTGTGAAAGGGTTATGTTAGGGGAAGTTTGTGAACGCGAGACTTGAATTGGCCATTACCCGCAGGCCCAATAAATACATCTTCTGGCAGCCCATTCCAAGCCTTGGACACCCTGGGAATAAATGTGCGGTTGTACCGCTCAGTTCTTGATGTATGAAGAACGACCGTCTTACGATGTGATGCAGTGGCCGCACGGGTACATCTGTAGGGGCATCAGTGAGCGGCGAAACGATAGAGAATAGCTCAGAGGAGCAGATTCCGTTGGAATATCGGTAGAACAGTGAGAGGTCACCAACAACACGCCGGTGAGAAAGTGACTGAAGGTGGCGCGTTAAGGCCGGATCGCCAATTAGTCGAATTGCCCTTCTCTGGACGGCATCTAGTATAGACAGGGTAGTAGGGGCAGCAGCTCCCCAGACATGAGAGCAATACACCCGGCAAGGTCTTGTCTGGGCTTTATATAGCGTGAGGAGGTTACATGGTGAGAAATACTCTCTGGCTCTAAATAGGTACCCAAGCTTTTTACCAGCAGCTGTTGCAATTGACGCGACGTGTTCGTGCCAGATCGGATTTTCTGTAATGTTGACTCCTAACAGCTTGAATGAGTGACTCCTTGGCAGAGCCTGGTTGTTCATTAGAACCTGGTGTTGGCTTGGGCACTTCTTGTTTCATAGCGAACAATACTGGGTCTTGGAGGCATTAAATTTAACCATATTCTTAAGCCCCCAAGCGGTGATGGTATCGAGATCCTTTGAAAGTGAAACTGCCACTGCCAGTCTTCTGCGTTCCAGCTCGACCACAGAGATCGGTCTATTGCTCATGATGCCTGCATGCAGGGTACTGTCATTCGCAAAACTGTGGATTGGGTTTGTAGTGCTAGAGAGTAGATCATTAATATGAAGCAGAAACAATGTCGGAGCCAATACCGATCCCTGCGGAACCCCGGCATTGATGCTATGGAAAGAACAGGAAAAGCTGTCTACCACGACAGAGATTTTCCGACCCGAGAAGAAGTCTGCGAGCCAACCGCAGAGCTTAACAAGGAGCTCATAAGACGGGAGCTTGTTTAGGAGAGCTGCATGCCACAGTTGAGTGTGTTTCTGCCAAGTGATGCCCTTGTACAAAGTAATTCCTAGGTAATTGGCAGAATTTTTCCATGGTATCCAAGCACTGTTCGCTGAGACCTCTATTGGGGCACCACAACATGTTTTGGTGCCTCTTCGATTTATTAATTTTGATGAGCCACTCAAATAACCACATTACACAGTCAATCCGTGAAGAAATCGAACTTGCTCAATTTATTGATTCTTCTTTTTGGGGAATTCTAGGGATATTTGGGGCTACCGACAATACCAGCTTCCTAATGACAGATCATGATTTGCGTCATTTACCTGTGGTGCCTTTGGCATGTCTGCTATTGAGGTTAGCGTCATAGTGACAATTTGTTTTCTGTATTGTGTTAGCTGTCTATATTTTATGGTCGTTATTTAGTTTAAAAGTTGTGCGTTGAAAAGCTATAGGCGCTTTCCTTTTACCTGATTTATCTGATAAATCTCACTTGTGACGTCATGACTCATTTCGATGTACGTTCCTTTTGTCTTCTGAATCTGAGTCTAAAGTGAGATATTTTTACCCCCACTTAAGCCCATCTGCACAAGATCGAAAGGTAGATCAGTTGTCTCAGATCATTTAGATGTCAAATAAATCAATAAATGAGGTTAGAATTTTTTTGTAAGTTTGAATTTTAGCGGGTTTTGTGGTGTATGGATAGTTGTAGGTGAGCTACAAAAAACGTAAAAAAATAGGTTATGGAAAGGATCGACAGATTATAGAACCATAGCATATTACAAAATTTCGAGGATTGACATTTAACTGCACAAACATGTTCCTTTAACTCATCTGAGCATCTGAGGTTTCCAACTGAGCTGAGCCATCTGATTTTTAAGTGATCTGAGTTAGTGCAGATGTAAAAGGAAAGCACCTTATGACTAATTCATAGTTATGACGACACCACAAAATAGAAAGAATTAAGAAATTAATGGATCAACTGTCAATCACAAAACACATACATTGCACAGTCAACCCAAAAACACATAGAATCAGGTCAATTCTGTTTGGATATAGCAAAGTTGCTACTTGCTGTTATAGAGAGAACTTGCTATCGGATAACAATGTTCACGATTTTACTATTCTGATAAAAATATTTCGGCAAGGGGGTCTGTCATACTAAAGGGATGTTGTTTTTCAATCCTTGCTATATGGGCAAAAAGGATTTGAGTACTTGCTAACTACGAAACAACTGTTTATCGCGGAAGAATGGCAGTGAATCGTGTTTTCATTAACTTTGATGTTAACTTTCGTCAAATATTTGAAAACGTTTTGGCTGGGTAAGTGCATTTTTGGATTTACGTGTGTGTAAATTAGATATTTAAAACCAAATTGCAGTCAAAGCTTGCGCCTACATTTTCGACATATTAGGGACTCCAGCAATCCATTTGAGCCCTCTGATGACAAATTCCAAAAATTATTTCGCCTAAATAGCAGCTGAACTGATTATTGTTTAATTGGAAGAATTTATAGAAGAACCTGCAAGGAGAGATGTACTATACTATACTGTTATGTACTTTATATACTATTTTTTTTGTATGTGACGTTTTTCACAATGTTAGTGTGCATGCATTCGGAAATAAAGATTATTATTATTACTACTATTATTATAGTACCCTTTCCTTATTTATGACTTTTATGGGGCAGGGGCACAGACAATTGACAATTTACACAGAACTAAAACCTATGATCACAGAACATCAATATATAAACAAATCGCCGGTGCTGCCAAGACTACCTTTAATTCAAATGCCCACGTGATCCCTCATTTATAACAATATTGCTGACGCCTGAAACTTATAACAATACTTCGTAGAAAGTACTAAACCGAATAGAAAGCTTATAACCCGTCCTGTTAACAGTTACAGTATTAGCAATATGGTTCATACAGCCATATTTTAAACAATATTCGATCAGAATTGGCCTGAATGTGAGACTACCACTGAACAATAAAAGTTGGCATTATTACAACATCCCTACATAGTATGTTGGCAGAACTTTATAAATGAAAATAAATCGTTGGATTATTTCTGTCAATTTCTTCACCGACTTCTTCAAGGTCACAAAATCGATCGATTTCTTGACCGTGTAAAGTGGTAGCACCGCAAGCTGCAACTCTTCGCGGACTGGAAGTGTCGGCAGCGTAGAGACTGCATAGTTGCGGGGGGCAACGGACATCGTGTATAAAAGGGTAATAAAGGATTGGCCTAAGGACCGAACCCTAAGTAAAGGTATTGTTAATTCTGATCCTAAATTTCCTTCCTTCAAGAGAGGATTTTAGCTGTTTTAGAAGCCAAATATGAAAGCCTTTTGAATTCATTAATAGGCGAAGCGAAAGGCAAGGCCCTTATGCCACAACATGCCTCATACCTTTGAAACATCCAGAAGTAAGGTGCCAGTACTTTTGTCTTTGGCGAATCCACTGGTTCTACGCTCCACTAGCCTGACTAGCAATTCTCGAGGTTACGTTTAATCACCTTTTCGGCAAGCTTAGACGGCACAGACAGCAGACTAGTGGGACGATGATCCTGCAGAAAAGTCGAACCCACTCACACAGAAAAATCTGTCGTTTTGTCACAGACTTACATTCCTCAAATACAGCGATGTTTTATCCAATGGGAACTGTATAGTTGATAACGAATTATATCGTATTGTCGATTCAACTACAAGTTGTCATTGGATTCCAATGAATGATTCAATCGCAGCCTGTCGTTGAATTGAATCTGTGTTTGGTAATTGATTCTAAACTACTTTCTTTTCCTTGGACCAACACATTTTATTGCGAGGACAACTGATCGATTCGTTTGGATGTGGTGTTAGCTCTAATATGCCCCAATTTCTCAGTAGGTCCTCCATTTAATATATAACTGGACACATTTGAATCACACAATAGTTGATGCAAAAAGCAAAAACACGAGATGACACAACACGGCTAACACCGAAACAACACAACGGAACAACCTCGTCCATGTTGGCGGGTTGGCGCCGATAATAACACCAAGATGATCACCTCGTTCTTTCTTTCTACATTCATTGAATCGAAACATCAGTCCCGCCGAATACTGATTATAGTTCAGCGAACAACAAGGGCCATTGAATTCGATATATGATGTTGTTGTTACGAATACTACTTACCAATTTCTTTAACAGCATAGACAATGTTTTGAAAGCATGGGTTATTGTTCGCGTAATAGTTACCTTTTGAAACAAAACTAACTTTTATCAGATGAATTATCAAGAACTGCTGTCGCAGTAATAACTTCTGTACATCGAATAGATTGTATGCTTTGCTTAAACGAAACAAAGGGTAAATTTCGAAAGGATGCTTTATATACATGATTATCGTTAGAACGAATATAAAGTTATTTTGAATTTCTTGGCGTACCTGTGATTACTTCGAATATAAGGATTGAATTCTTTCAATGACATGGATTTGAAACAACTGTAAATATATTTAAAGCGATGGAAAAACATCCAAATACTAACAATTAATTGGAAACGCAACAGTATTTTTTTCTGTGCCCTCTTTGGAATCATGATGACATCAGCAACTCTTCACGCCTTTGGAAAGTACTGAGTTCTGAGAAAAAGCCTTTAGTGAAGGTAACTTCAACGCCTTATCTGTCGTTTTGTCCTTCTTGTGTTTGTGCTTTACACATATTGAGATGCTTAATATGGCCCTGAAGCTCTATTGGTGTGCAGTGTGAGGAATCACTTATAATTTCTCGGGATACTATATTCTATTCAGATGTTTATTAATCCTTGCACAATAAGGAACATGAACATCACCGATGTCGCTGAACAGAACGCTCCTGTAAAAAAAAACTAGATAGCAAGAGGTTCACCTCTATGGCATACACTCCAAATGACCCTTCTTGGGATATCCATATTGATATGAGATGCAGTACGGAAGAAAAACAGCCTCTTGTGCTGACTGATCTGTATTAGGCATTCATCAAGCCAAGTACCTTGAGTTTTTTCTTAAATACTTGACTTGAAAGCTCAAGCTTTTGAAGTTTGATATTGGACTTAACTTGATTTTCGATCTGAACTACTTGACTTGATATCAAGTAAAATCAAACTACTTGATATTACTTGATCCGAGGCTACGACAGCAAGCAAGCACTTGATGACGACGCGCTCTTGCTATTAGTATTAACAAAATCGTTAAGCATTACGAGCGAACTAACTGGATGTACTGTGTTGTCCTAATTCTAGACCCCGACATAAAGTAAAAACAGTCTCCAATACAAGTTTGGGAAAAGAGTTGCAGAGAGAAGCAGTTAGACATTTTGGAGATATTTTTAAATCAGAGGGCTGACTCTCTGCAGATGTCTGAGCGACAACCATCAGTCGCAGTGGCGTATATAGAAATCGATTTCGGGGGGGGGGGGGGTGCAATTGCAAAAATGTTCATACGTTATAATATTGGCGTATTATAATTCTAACTTCAGCCTCTTCCAGACGTCAAAACTGAATGCGTGGCTGGTTTTGGGGCCGGGCCCCCCCTTATATGCGCCACTGATCAGTCCCATTTCCAGTAGCATCATCTTCAAACCTAGTGTTGTCGAAAAGTTTGAAATAGATCTCCTAACTTTATTTAATAAAAAACCTGCCCATAATGCAGGCGACGATATGATGGGCTGGTGTTACGAAATCGACAAATATATTTCTGACCCAAGAGCTGACAGTACTGAAGATATTTTAGAATGGTGGCAAAGACACGAATATATTTTTCCAACCCTTGCCGCAATGGTCAAAGATTTTTTGGCAACGCCAGCTTCTTCGGTTCCAGTTGAAAGTCAGTTTTCTAGAACTGCCTTAACTCTCACCAAAACAAGAAATCGATTAGGTGATAACTCCGTTAGAAGTCTTATGTGTCTCAAATAATGGATGGCAAATGAGGATATTAAAGATCTAGTTTAGATATTTACTGTCTTCATGTTTGAGTTTGTTGTTTTTCTATGTTTTTAACACGATTTTGAACTGACACACTTACAAGTTTTTAATATAGTTAGAATTAGTTTTAATATACGTATTGTAAAATATATGTATGTATTATAACCCACGCACAAGGTCAGCACCTTCTGTGGGTCAAACAATTTATTTGCCCTGTATTGTTGGTGAATAAATTATTATTATTATTATTATTATTGTCAGAATTCAGAATATTTCGTATTTTTATTTCATATTATTTCATTCATTATTTAACTAAGTTTGTTGGAGTATTCGTTTTTGGATGTTTTTTTAAATACAAGATTACATCTTAGTTAGTCCGATTAATATCAAAAAATAGCTATCTTTTCAAAAAAATCAAGTGGTCAGCTTGATGTGTCGCTACTTGACTCGACTTGAATTTCGAAAACAAATACTTGACTTGATCTTGATTCGATATCAAGTCAAGTCAAATCAAGTAGCTTGAAAATCAACACACATAAAAAGAAATTCTCAAGTCAAGAATTGCGATATTCTTGTAAATACATACTCACAACAAGAATATCGGTTCTCACTCTAAGAAAGAATATTTGATGAGAAAATTATAGAAAATTTGTATAAAGAATAATATATTTTTGATTTATATACTTATTTCAAAGAAATATGCTCCGAAGGAAAATATAATGTTCTTTGCAACCAAGGCTAAAATAATTTAATAACAAATATTTCATAATTTTGTATCAAGATTATCATTTTTCCCAACGGTGCCCAGTTTATTTCTATCAAGAATATAGACAGCTTTCAAATGCGAACCTTCATTTACAATATGATAATCTTGGTTTGAAAATGAACGCTGTTTTACAAGCACACCCTATATTTGTATCAAGTAAATCATTTATTTGACGTCTACCAACGTCAGAGTGCGCAGATGCGCAGCGTGTCACGGGTCAACCCTCTCTACTCAACATCCTGTTGCCCGTCCGCGTCCGCGCCACCGCGCCATTATCGGTTTTCGGATTGTCGCATTCGCCGCCGTCTTTAGCACCGTAGGGTAATACCTGGATCCTGCATAACAGCACTTAATAGTATCTAGTCAAACTGTTAAATAAATTGCCATTGCCAGGTGATACCCGTGATACCACCGTCAACCATCAGTCATGCCGGTAGTGCTAGTCCACCGCCATTTGAGTCGCGTCCCAATTCCCATCAGCTTCCTATTAAAAGCTATTAAAAAAATTGGGATGCGAAGACCTTACTCAGGTGTTCCTAGATAAGTACTAAGTATACTAAATGTGATTTAAGAAATTTTGTAGAACTATTTCTCCAGAAAAACTTCTACATGCTCATAGAAGAGTTTCAATGCTCAAATTAATACTACTAGATTCCTCATCCAAGAATATCACAATTTTAGAATAAAGATGAGCTGCGTCAAGTTTATGAAATGCACCCAGTTAAGATTATGAAATGCTTCAGTCAAGATTATGAAATACTTCGGTCAAGATTACCATATGCTTGATTTAAGATTTTGGTATTCTTACTATCAAGAATTTCCCAGTTTTGCATTGAACATATTTTCTCAATCTAACCCTTATATGGTCAAAGATATCGTATTCTCACCTTAAGATTAGCATAACTTTGCGCGTATAGGATGTTATGGTATACTTGAATTAAAGCATCTCTGCTCCATCTAAGAAGTTATTTTTATGTGTGAAGTCAAGTCGTGAATCTGGATCTGTTAGCCCGTCTCAGTTCACGTAGCTCCTACGTCTCTGTCCAATCTGTTTATCCTCGTTTGAAGGTTCGAGAGACACATTTCGCACCCTTACATACCGCCCTTCGCCCTAACGACCGCTTCATCTGAATGCGGATTATTTATTCCTCCTTCCGCATTAGCCGTAATCATCCTGAAAGATAAGGCTTTATCTGGAGTGGATATAAACATTACTTTTGATTCGCGAATGGGATATTGCAGTCGGTTCTGAGGTGATTTGGCTTTATGGTGTCGTCTGATGGCTTTCTGTTATTGTGTATGGCAGTACGGCGGTTTATTTGGCTCTATAAAAAGCTGATGACTTAGAATTACGGAGGTATTGTTTGGTTTATAGAAAGTGTGGTCATGAATCAAAGAGAGGTTGGGTAATACAAATTCGTAATTGCTTACTATATTGCTTACTATAATGAAGCCATAATAAGGATATCTTTTATTAAGATAATCATATGTGATGAGATTCTTATCTCTTAAAATGAAAAAACTGGAACATTTCTTCTTCATTGTTCGAATAGTATTGTGATACTCGGTATACTAGAGATAATCTCTCTTAAGAGTTTAAGCTGTTTTTACTTCCTACACATAATTATAGGTGAGAGGAGTATTGTGATTCCGGAAATTTACAATTTTGAGGTAAAACGCTTTTTACGTCACTCATTTCTCTCGGTCTGTCTGTCTGACTGTTGGCGTCCTTCTAGCCTCGTAATCTCAGTAACCGCTGCATGGATTAAGATGAAATTTGGGTAGCGATATGATGTAGGCAATGCTGTTATAATTTTGAAGACGGAGTGATTGGAAGAAATAAAATTTCAATTATTCCTCAAACTTTATTTCTGGGCGATCCTAATCATTTTCTACTTTTTTGGGTGGGGGTTAAATTGGGGTGGTTGTGAGTGGGGGTTGTAGAACTGATTTTTTTGTATTCATAATAGGCTGTCAATTGACCTGGAAAGAAGGATCTAGCGGCATAATACAATTTTTTCGGTCCATCCGAACATTGCCTTGCCTATTGTAGAAGCCAAACGACTTAGAATTTGCTATATACATACGAAAGTTTATTTTAATGGAATTTTGACATAGTCTTACTACCATAACTAAGATGGCAAACGCGTAAGTTTTTAAATATCGTGTCAGTGGCGGCGGAACAATAAACGAAAAACTAAATATATAAATAAAGCTCAAACTTTGCTTTTAGGCGTTTTAGGGGTTGCTAATCATTTTCTACTTTTTTTTGGTGGGGGTGAAATTGAACTGGTTGGCTAAATATTAAAAAAGTGCTAAATAGTCGGAATCTAAGTTTAGAATTGAAAATGCGGCTGATGAGGTGGTACGTATTTTCTGTACTGTAGTCCTGTGGGATGGAAACGTGGACAATGAAAAAAATAGTTAACCAATCCCCCAAGAGTTTGAGAATACCATGGGTGAAGTAAGTTATAAACTATACAGTAGTAATAGAAATTTAAAAAAATAAAGAGAAGTATTGCTAAGCATAAAGAGATAAAAACTGCAGTGCCTGGGATACGTTATGAGAGGGGAGAAATATCATCTACTTCAACTAATAACAGGAAAAAGTCGTAGGAAAAAGAACGACAGGATGGTGAAGACATTCATGGCTGGAAAATCTGAGTGACTGACTGGTATAATTGCTCCAATATTCAGCTATTAGTAATGCTTCCAAATTTCGAAATGCCCTGATGACTTACTACCTCCAGAATGGGGATAGTACCTGAAGAGGAAAATGAGGGGGTGGGGGTTGTAAAACTGATTTTTTCTTGTACTCATAGGTAGAAGTGAAAATGAAGGACTTGAGGCATAGTAAACTTGTTCAGGTCCATCCGAACAGAATTTTTCTATTCATACATACGAGAATTGTGTTAGGTCTGTATTATGTATCCCAGCAATTATTAAATTGATTTTAATGAAATTTTGCCACAGTATTAATACCGTGGTGAAGATGGAAACGCATATGGTTTTTACAAATCGCGTCACTGGCGACACATAATAATCAAAAAACTAAAAATATAAAAACAGCTCAAACTTAATTTTAGGCAATTAGAGGTTCCTGATCATTTTCCACATTTTTTTAGAGCGTGTGAAATTGGGATAGTTTGGAGGTGGGTGGTTGTGAAACGGAAAAATGTGTTGTATTCAGTGGTCTTTTCAGCTTCATTTGAATGCTGCCTTACCTTATTAGTCTAGCATAAAACTTCTAATGGTGTAGTTGTGTAGATAGCTTTGTTAGAATGATTAACGTAAAATATAATTATCCCAAACAGTGCAACAACAACACAGAATTATAGCGAAATTCATTTTTTTTTAATAAATGTTATGCGGAATTTTCTTTGCTTCGTCCAAAGCTATCGAACAGCTTGGCTAAGCTATCAGGTTCCCCGGACGAGTACTGAAATTAAATTACAACGTCAAACAGAATTTAATCTTTGGGCAAAATCCGCAGAAAAAGCTGGCACATAATGAAATGGTACATAATGAAATTAGTCGACAAAATAAACAGGATCGACCACCACCGCATACCGCCGTCAGTTGTTTGTCAGTCACACCCATGCGTCGCAGTGTCAACAATCATTATATAGTCCAGGACGACTAGATATCCATTGACGAAACATTCTTTAAAGACATTTTTTGAAATGTTATTGCTGCCCATATTCATATACTAATCACGTATAAAGCTTCCTTATACAATCATGCATCGCAGTGTCACCAATGATTATATAGTCCAGGACCACTAGAATATCCATTGCCGAAACATTCTTTAAAGTCATTTTTTGAAATCTGATTGCTGTCCTGTTATACTTATATTTATCGAATCAGTACTACACTCACGTGTGGTCGCAGTGTCGACAATAATTATATAGTCCAGGACGACCAGATATCTATTGATGAAGCGTTTTTTAAACACACTTTTTGAAATGATATTGCTGTCCATATTCATATACTAATCACGTAAAAAGCTTCCTTATACAATCAGTACTACCTTCATGTATCGCAGTGTCAACAATAATTATATAGTCCAGGACGACTAGATATCTATTGATTAAACATTTTAAACACACTTTTTGAAATTTTATTGCTGTCCATATTCATATACTAATCACGTATAAAGCTTCCTTATACAATCAGTACTACCTTCATGCATCGCAGTGTCAACAATGCTTATATAGTCCAGCACCACTACACATCCATTGACGAAACGTTCTTTAAAAACACTTTTTGAAGTGTGATTACTGTCCTGTTACTCTTATACCTACTTATAGAATCAGTACTACACTCAGCTGTGGTTTCATAACTGAAACTGTATTGCCACTGCTGTGATGTATGTTTTGATAAAAAGTACACTGATCCGTGGTTGAGCCGTAGACAGAAGAGCAGGAAGACCGGAATACAGGAGCATTTTGCAATAAAGGAGAAGTTAGAAGTTCTAAAATATTCTCTAAAAACGAAAAGCACCAAAAAGGTTTCGGATTATTGGATCGTCAACCACTGAATATTTTAATTGATGAGAAAATGAAGTTTGCTGTTCTTATTTACATCATTAAGTTTTGCAGCAAAGTAAATGAGGGAAGATATCGCATGTTTTTGAAAAATTGTTCTGCGAAGAAAATTTGCAGAGAAAGTAAAATGTTTCAATTCAAATACGAACCACCTAGTTAGAAATTACTCCAACAAAAAATACTGGGTACTATTTATGTTGATTCAATGTGATTAGTTACAAGCTAAAGGACTTATAGAACATTAAACGTCTTAAATTTAGAAAATATTTGACAAAAACACACTGAAGAGTCTCTTTCAGAATTAGAAGAGAATTTAGCACTTGATAAATCAGATAATAAAGAATATTCATTTATTTATAACGGGTCAAGCCCTCTGAACTAAAGTAATATAATAGAATAATAATAAGTCAAAAAAATATCATATCATACCCAAAATAATGACCAAAATAATAAAACAACATACTAAAATTAAAAAGGACAGCTATCTACATACATGTTAAACAGTGACAAAGATAATTGATCCATCAAGAGCTTTACAGCTCAGAAAAGAAATAAAGAACAATAGTTTTGGTTTTTCATAAAGTTAGACCTTTCCCTGTTCACACAAAATGGACCAAATAGATCTAAATCAGATAATTTATTACACAGTCTGAGAAATGAAACAGTGATAAGTATAGTTAGTTCTATAAAACTCTTGATGAAAAGTTTGTGTAGTACGAATGTTCCGGAATGGAACATGTAATCCAATTTTTGAAGTTAAATAGGGACAATCAGTACTAGAGTTTATGAATTAACGAACGATACTAGGTCCCTCATTTTATACTATCATGTCTCATGTAACCGGACATCATGAATAAAAGATATTCTGTTCTGCTCTATAGATTAGACAGACAGACGGACAGACATATAATACTTCATTCGTCTATTTGCATGGCAAGAAAAGATAAGTTTGATGACCTCCATCCGTCAAAAGCATCCCATTGAAGCGTGCAACATCTTTGGCTACACGCGGCAGTCAGACGCGGCAAGTAATTGTGGTGCGTACCACTCGGTGAACATGAAAAAAGGGCATCAAAGGCTTTATCGATACCATTATCCGAGCTGGAACCCCATAACGCGTCCAATCGAAGTGCAAAAAATGCCATCGAACAGACACACGCCTTACGCAGGTTTTGCCTGGCAGATATGCTTTTGTGTCTTGCTCTGTAGCTACGCCGCGCCGCAGACAGAAATGATACATTTTATGGTGTATTCGATGCGGACGCGTGTGTCCGCAGTACAGTGGCGTCACCACAGAAGTAGGGATGTGTAGTTCATGATCGATTCGTTCATAAAGACCGAATCTTTCCAAAGACCCGTGACCCGATCGATCATGCCTCGTGATCCTAAGGCTTAATTCAGATGACGCGCGTACGGCGCGCGTTGACGTGGCGCTCGTTTTGAAAACACACATAATTAATTCAAGATGTT
This sequence comes from Callosobruchus maculatus, assembly GCA_951848785.1. Taxonomy (NCBI): domain Eukaryota; kingdom Metazoa; phylum Arthropoda; class Insecta; order Coleoptera; family Chrysomelidae; genus Callosobruchus; species Callosobruchus maculatus. The sequence continues at coordinate 94,357 of CATOUR010000227.1, forward strand.
TACATGGACGCGCGCACGACAGATTGTATGCGCGTACGCCGCCACTAGATGCAGGTAATCTCAATACGCGCATCGGTCAGCGTCGACGCGCGTAGTATTGAAATACTAGACGCTCCCATCGCCTGTTCAGTTGGCACGCGTCTTTTCCAGCGTTCAATCGACATACCTGGTGTCTCTCTGCAAAAATGTATTTCTCACGTATGCTATTGAAATGGAAACAGAAGAATTCAACATAGATGTTTTCATTGATGAAATTGAGAAGAGGCCTACGATTTGGGACATGCATTCCAAATTATATTCAAATAAGACGGCAAAAAAGAGCGCCTGGGAGGAACTGGTCCTAATGTTTTGCAAATCCGATGATAAAAATTTAGGTTCGTGGTTTCGCAGGCTGGAATACAGTGTAACGTATAAACTTGTAGAAAGTCTATTCCTTAAAATTGGGTGAACCCAGTGTGTCCTTTCCCTCCTACGTTGTTTCCTTCCTTTACATGCTAACCAAACACAAACAGCTTCTTCTACATCCATTCTCGTTAATAACAACAAATACACTGACACTCGATTGCCTAGTTTCACTCTATATAAAAGTTGTACGAAGTCCTACACGCGTCATCTGAACACAAATGCAACCAACGTGCACCACGTCGACGCACGTCGTACGCGCGTCATCTGAACTAAGCCTAACGAGTCTTATGACCCGCGATTCGCGAACGAGACAGACCGACCGACGCGTGCTGTGTATCTGCACTATCTATAGGACCGTCTTCCCACATAGCACTGGATGATATGAGAATATTGATTTCACATTCACTACAGATATTATGAATATTCTGAGAAAATTCCATGGATAACTAGAATATTTACAGAATATTCTGTAAATGTTTGAAATGGGGAAAAACACCCTATATTCCTAGAATATTCCGCCGAATAATCCGCACGGATATTATATGAACAATCATAGTAGAATGTTTTTTAATATTCTAGGAACATTTTGTCTAAATTACCTCATTAACGAAACATTTTTAGGGAATTATGGATACTGTTACAAAAATAATGGCACCTACTAGTGGCAGATGGTCACAAAAGTTAAGTGGTTAGACATCTCAGTCTCGATGCCTAAATAAAGTGTAAATGTAAACTTGTTGCATTTAACCTCAAAATTCTACTCACATTATATAATGAACCATCACCATAGTAGGTGACCATAATTTGGAGCACCGTCACATACTTTATAACAACCAGCAACTTTATTGTACAAAATTCGGTATAAATGCAGGCCTTTCCGGCATAAAAATCGTGAATTCGTGAATTGCTTAAATTCCGACATCCACATGTTGAAGATTGACAACTGACGACACCATAGTCACCATACATCAGCATAAGATGCTGTCACTTTATCGTCGGTGGATGCCGTATCTGTATTGCTGGCAATGGCTAATGACTAATAAACTTTTCAAAATTGCACATAATACTTAGTAGTTATACTTAGGATGAACGAAAAACGAATGAAGGTTTTTTAATTCACTGAGAAAGGTGCAAATATAAATTAATAATACCTCATATTGAATATTTGCCTACATACAGATATTTCTATTACAAATATTACTAAATGTTCGTCAGAAAATGGCTATATCTTGTTCTTAGTAGATTATTAAAATAATATTCTATAAAGAATATAAAGAATATTATTTTAATAATCCAGAATAATCAAGAGAAATAACGAATATTCTATGATTCTACTGAATATTCATGGAACATATAGGGGATTTAAAGAATATTCATGGAATATCCAGTGCTATGTGGGTTAGAACTTCAACGTAAACATGAATAGGTAAAATAGAATCATTTGACATAGTCCACTAGTAGAACTAGATGACGGCACCGAAACACATTTGAAGGGTCGACGTTCATTTGAGTTTCACACTCTGGTTGTTTTTTATAATAAATGGTTCCGTTATATTCTCTGATCATTTTTAGTATATTTTGCTATATTTTAGTTTCTAAATCTAGTGCAATTACATCTACACCAAAGTTTAAAGTACAAACTGATTTTGCTTTTAATTAGAGGTATGTTACTGCAGAAATCAAATGGGAAACTACTGCATTAAAGATCTTAAAGATATCCCAAGAGAAACTCGTAAAATGTGTAAATGCATTTTACGAGTTTGTTTTGATGTATTGTCTCATTTCTCTCTCCCGGGTCTTTTTCAAATTCAACATTCTGATCCGAATAACCCGCCATAATACTGATTAGTACCTATATAAGTAAATGAACTGCGACCCGCCTAGAAACTGGTGTGATTGTGTAACTAAACCAATCGCGCCGAAACTGGATTCGCTTGACAGCGCATCGGCTCTCGTTCCAGTCTCGTTCATTTGAACGGGTCTTAATGAACGGCTCATAGCCGTGAACGATCCGCTCTGAACCGGGAGCCGGGTCTTCTTTCTCTACATAGAAGAAAGGTAATCAGAGAATAATCCGTATCCTTTCAGAAGGCGCTCAATAATGTCACCGCTTATAGGGGTTGAGAAATGGGATCAAACATAATAGAAACGGATAACATTGATGCAGGCTCGTATCCAGGATTTGGTTTTGGGGGGTCCAGATTATAGGTGTCACTTGTTTGAACTTTCGAGCGGGGGGGTCCAGATTAGAGTTGCCACCTAAAATCCTGAAATTTGCGGAGGGGGGGGGGTGCAAATTTGTGGATTCTATTTTTCAGACGGCATTTTATAACGTTTCGGGGGGGGGGGGGGGTCCGGACTCCTTGGACCCCCCTGAATACGTGCCTGCATTGCATAGTTGGACCTGCCAAAAACATGTATAGAAAACGTCATCCGTTTTAAAGATTATGAACAATTTTTTAATGATTTCTAATGAAAATGACGTGAAAAATCAAACTATAAGCTCAAATTTCTCATAAACTGCCGAGCAGAAATGACAGTATTTTTGTGTTACCTACAAAAAAAACAAATAATTTTTCATCAAGTTCCGACCGGTTTCGTCACGATTTTTTTATTTTCATTTTAAAAAAGTCGGTACGCGCAAACGGCCGTAGATTTCGAATGACGATTTTTTGGAACATCAGCTAGTAGGTGTCAAAATCATTCAGTACTTAACGATTTTTTTTCACGTTTCAACGCCTCCCTCTATCTCCAATTCTTCTTATTTTGGGGCTATGGTGCAATAACAAAAAAGCTTCCAAACTGCCTCTAGAGTCCAAATATAAAGCGACATCCGATTTCTTTCCCAACACTAAAATTACGCGTCATTGCTCTGGATATTACACCATTAGTTGCCAAAATAGCTGAAAAAATAATTGCCAGCAAGTTGCTTTGTCGAATCGATCAATTATCACGAACTTGTTAAACTACATCAACCATTAGAGCTAACTGTCTGAAGTTGGAATACCAATACAATTTTTCTAGACTTTTGGACAGCTTCTATTGATAAAAGCTTTTCCAACAACAGAATAGATAGTTTGAAGTACGGATTTCTGATCCATTTTCACCTCCTAGGCCAGTGGTGTCCCACAGGGTTCTGCGTTAGGCCCTTTATTTTTCCTTATATATAGCAGTATATTAACCATCCTTGTTGAATCTACTTTTTCATCGTACGCAGACAATACTGATATATATATAATTCTCCTTTGAATAATTCGCTTATATTTCGAGCGGATTTTGATAGGTTACACTTTAACCTAGGGAGTGGTCTCTGCCTCTAAATTCGTCGAAGTGCTGTATTTTACATCTTGGCAAAAACAATCCTAGGTACGATGACAATATACATAGAAGGACAGGTTATTCAGAGCTCTTTTCTGGTTCGAGCAAAAATATGTCTGTATCTAATAGAGAAGCCGTTTCTCGGATACGACTATGATGTAGCCTTTTTTGTATAAAACTAGACTACCATAACGTTGTAAGCTTCAATCAAATGTAGATCGGCTAAAACTGTTCGATATACAGTACTTCCACAAGAGGCACAACAGAGGTGATCTGATCATTATCGTGCTCTGCATGGCCTGTTTGGTGTTGGTTATTCGCCCTCAAGACGAACCACCTGAAAGGACACAACTGAAGCTCAAGAAAGAATCCTTTAAGACGTCCATAAGACAGCACTTTCTGAGCAACAGGGTGTTTCGTGTGTGGAAGCAGCTTCCTCGTGATGTACCCAGTCAATAGTCCCTCTTTGAACTTGTTTAAAAGCAGTTATAATAGTTGGCCTTCTGACCAATATTTTCTTTTGTTTTTTTTGTGATACCATGTATTTATAACCAGTGAGTCCCAATTTGATGCTTCTTCTTCATCTGTGTATAGAAGTCATTAAAATAAACAACTCTTTCGAATAGTTTTTTCAGCGAACTGAAAAATAAGCGAGATACAAAATAAAAAATGTAAATCCGGGCTTGCCTATCAAGACATACCTTATCTGTGTAACAGAGTTAACATCTCTAGAGGGAGCCTAATTTGAATATTGGCCAGCCAACATCTAGAGCGCTATTGCCACTCTTCTTCGTCCGCTTCCAGTTTCTTCAAAATCTGGCAGTTTTCGCAGTTTGAACACAAAGTATTTAAATGGGTATTTAACTATACATTCCAATATACTTGCAGTGTAACTGATTTACGTGAAGATAATTTGTATTGATTTAATGAAATCTCAAAAATGGCAAATTTCATAGCGGAATGTCGCAATAACTTCTAATATATCGTAAATCTGGCAACCTACAATCGGCGTGCCCTTAAGCTGTCATGTGGCTGTCATCACTGTAGTTGTGGTTATTGCGTGTGTCGAGATTTTTGTGATTTTAGTGTATATTTGACTGACTTTGTGACTATGTGTGGTGTGAATTAAATTATTTATGAACAATATTGTCATAATTGCATGATGAGACAACATAAAAAGTGCATAGTTTGCTGTAATAGCGACGAATCGGTGAACACTTCTTATCGTAGGTGAGTATAGGTTTTGTTTTAGTTTTCAGTAGCGTAATATATGGGGATAACTGGGAACAAAAGTAACTTCACTCCAGTTTGAGGAATAATAATGGTTGTTTAATGTATGTTTTGTGCACGCATTATATTCATGTCAATCAACATGAATTTTCCAAATTCCATTTTTTAAACTATTTGGGGACGCGAAATGCAAAAATGTATGCCACATTTACTTACAGAAAATCTATCTATGAGAATTTTATAGAACTGGATATTACCTAATGCAATTATTATATTTTATTGCTGAAGTAAAAACACGATGCAGCCATTCCAGCAGGCTACCTTTCAGAACACTGTTAGATATGTTTTGAAAACACTTCATGGTAATAATAAATTATCAACTGTTACAATGAAATTATAATAAGAGTAACTCTCTAAGTATACCTATATACTAATACAACTTATTGGTATCAGTTTGTAACATCATAGCAAAAATTGAATCTATTAATGAACATCAAATTTTAATATAAAGTCGCACGCCACTGGTAACGCCCTCAAGCTGTCAAAATTTTTGTTACATGTTGGCTGGTCAGCGACCTGTGCATTTTGTTGTTTACACTCCCTCTATAGATGTTAACTCTGTGGTCTAATCCTTAAATGATACGCCAATGAACTGTATACCAAGAATGGAATTTTGAACTGAGGATATTTCTCAGCACGCTATAAAATGATACGTGAATTTCTCGGCTGATTACTTTATAGAAATGCCTGGGTGCGATATAATGCAGCCGGTGTTTCAAAAATCCTATTGTGCCGTCTTTATGGGGTCCGTAGCCCGTTTATAGGTGTAACGTAGTAACGTACACTGTTTTCGGAGGAGACATATCCGACAATGGACTTCGATTGAACCGCGTTGAGGTACTAACAAGAATTTTTATTGATATTACAGCCCGTACAGAAGAGTCATAAAGTAGGTTAGTTCAGACCTACTGGCTTCTGTGAGGTTGCGTAACAGTCTATACCAGTATGACGCCTCATCAGGAAAGAAATGTATAGTCTTAGTAATTTAACTCCCCCAATCTTAGTCCTGTAAAAAAAACAAAAACATCCATTGAGAAACTTATATAGCTAAGAAAGAAGTAAAAAATATTCTCGCCCAATAAAAAATAAAGTATACGTTAACACACAAAATATGTTTATAGAATGACGACCTAAGGGAATACTACCAGTCCTTTCCCTGGAACGACGTCTGCTTCAAGTCACGAGACCCATCAGCTTGCGCCCAAGAAATAACAGAGGTATTAATATCCGGCATGGAAGCCTATATTCCTCATGTCGTCAAGCATCCCTTCAAAAACAAGCCACGGTTCAATCAGAGCTGTAGAGATGCAGTTACCTCTAAAAACCAAGATTGCAAAGAATGGAGGAAAAATCCAAATGCCGAGAACCACCGCAGTTTTATCGACGCCAGAAATCACTGTAAACGCGTGATTGACAGCAGCAAGGAGGAACACCACCAAAAAATTAAGAACAAGCTCCTCTCATGTCCTAGTTTGTCCAGAACATCCTGGTCTGTAGCTAAGGCTGCTAGTCAGAACTTTTCCGATTCGTCAATACTACTCTTGACCAGAGAGGACAAGTGCATCGCTTTTGCTCCTAAAGAAAAAGCAGACATCTTGGGTAAGCTCTTCGCAGCCATTTCTACTGTAGACTTTCAAGGAAGTACTCCGATCACCACCATAAGCCTGAACTCGAGAATGGCAGAGGTCAAATTTCAACATCGAGATGTAAAAAGCATCCTCCAAAAACTGAACACCAATAAAGCTACTGGTCCTGACCAAATTCCAGCCATTGTCCTTAAACGCTGTGCCGCTGAGCTTGCACCTATTCATTGCAAGCTCTTCAAACTTCCGTATCAACGAGGCGTGTTTCCCGCTTCGTGGAAGATTGGCTGCATACAACCAATCCCTAAGAAAGGCAAAAAAAACTGATCCCACCAATTATAGACCTGTGGCTCTTCTTAGCATCATGTCTAAGGTTATGGAGACTGTCATTAACACACAGCTCCCGAAATACATGGACAACAATAACATCATAAACGATCGCCTTTATGGCTTCCGTAAGCACAGGTCTACAGGTGACCAATCATGGCGAATCCCGTGTTGTTGCACTACCGAAAGTTTTCGACAGGGTGTGGAATGACAGACTTATGGTCAATCTTGCTGCTTATGGACTACCACCTAGCCTGCGCCAGTGGCTGAATAGCTTTTTGAACGACAGATCTCGGTTTGTTGTAGTCGAAGGCTGTTCATCAGACGTATTTTTAATAAACGCTGGTACTCCTCAGGGATCTGTTTCATCCCCTACACTGTTCCTGCTGTACATCAACGAGCTGCTGGAAATAACATCCAATCCAATCTACAGCTTCGCAGACGACAGTACATTAATATCGTGCAAGGAACCAGGCAAGCCTCTATCATCCCAAGAGACGGTAGGTCGGCGTCAGCAGCATGCCTCACAGATCACCGCAGATATCAAGACAATTGTCGAGTGGGAATTAGCAAATAAAGTAGAGTTCAACGTACAAAAAACTTAGGCTACAGCACTTACAAAGAAGTCTCACGATGGCTTACCAACCCTGGAAATGAAGGGTCACCCAATAGTCAAATCACCTTCCGTCAAGCTCTTAGGAATCAGCATCAACAATAACATGTCCTGGCACGACCATGTCGTCAGGACTGCTAAAATGGCATCCCAGAAGCTTGGAGTTTTGTTTCGCTGTAGGAAGTTGTATACACCAGAGCAACCGCTGCTGCTCTGCAAGGCACAGATCCGACCATCGCTGGAGTATTGCTCCCATGTGTGGGGATGCGCTACCAAACACTCTCTAAAACTTCTGGACACTATCCAGAAAATAGCAATTACATTAATCGATACGCCTAACCTCACAAAAGACCTCTACAGCCTGGAACATCGAAGGAGGGTGGCTGACCTATCCCTGTCTTACAGATTCTATCACGGAAGATGCCTCGAGTGAGCTCTCCCAGATAATAATACCACAGGCCGTCCGAACCAGGAACACTGGAGAAGCTCTGCCAGCTCATGCTTACCAGGTCGCGATCCTTCGAACCAGTCTTCTCCAGCATTCCTTCCTTTGAAGAACTTCGACGCTGTGGAATCAGCTGCCGGGGAATTTGTTTCTCGACGGCTACAACCTGCAGCGTTCCAAATGTAACGTGAACCGACACCTATCCTCTCGCAGCGCTTCTACAGTGCCATAGGCTTTCAGCCTTTTCGGGAGGCCGACCATAAAAAAAAAAGAATGCATGAACATTAATATTTCTCTCTGTGTCTGTAGAATGGAGAGGGTGAGTAGTCTCACTGCACTTAGGCCACAACTGGCCCATTGTGCATCCTCCCAGGGAGTTGTTTCCTCAGGTCATCGTCCATCCTGCCAATTTCAGAAAGGTGGATAAGTCGCTAGGGGACATCTTCCAATCTCCCTTATGTAAGCAGATGTAGGCCGAGACTCGCCGAACGCACATTGTAATCGAAGATAACTCTAAGGCACTCGCATGTGATGAGTTCTACAGTGTCGTCTTCGCTTTTACACATTCTACATATTGGTGTGTCACTTAACCACATAATGTGGAGGTGTCTTCTAAGTTGACAGTGGCCAGTCAGGAATCCTACTATGAGACGTAGGTTTGACCTGGTCATCGACAAGTACTTCTTGGATATTGCCATACCAAAGCCTGCAATAGTTTCCTTGGAAAATCTTTTTTATTAATTTTTTTAATACTTATTGCGGAGTCCGTTACATCTGTCTTGCAGAGCAAAGATTCTCAAAAGAAGTTTTAATATTAGAGATTAACACTCTTTTACAATTATAGTGTATCAGCTTTCAATATCAGCTTTTAAAATCCGACTTAGAGAATTCATGTCTTCCATTTGATAACTCCTAGGTTTTTTGTTTTCTTGCTTTTTGTGTCATGTTTTTGTTTAGATGGTCTAATTATACTGATATATTTTTTTCTATATACCTTATCAAATATCAAAATCAAACTCAGAGCTCTAATTTCTTCCAATTGATAACTTTGGGTCCTTTTTGTTTCATATTTTTTGTTTAGTAGGTTAGATGTTTTGGCCGACATATCGTTACATTATTTAAGTAGTATTTTATGTATTATTGTATATTGTCTTTAGGGCTGGCACTTTGATCAGTCGCAGACTGCCTGCCAGTCCTTTTTGCAGCTGTTTACTGAACAATATGTTTCAACTTAATTTGTTATTTATTGTAATTCATACTGCAAATAAATTATTATTATTATTATTATCTCTCTCTATATTTATTTTACTTCCCACACCGATAGGTGACGGGAGTATTGTGATCGCGAAAATCTTCGATCTTGAGATAATACGCTTTTTGGACGTTTTATGGTATCTATATAACGAAAATTCACGTCACTCATTTCCGTCGGTGTGTGTCTGTCCGTTGGTCTGTTTGTCTGTCTGTCTATTAGCGTAATCTCAGTAACCGCTGCATGGATTATGATGAAATTTGGGCAGCCCTGTGCTGTGGGGCCGCAGTAGGTAATGTTCATGCAATTTTGAAAATCGGTGCATGGGTTGCGAAGTAATTATCCTCGTTACAGATTTCTGCCGGTCTGTCTGTCGGTCTGTCTGTTGGCGCTTTTCTAACGTCATAATCTCACTAACCGCTGCATGGATTGTGATGAAATTTGGGCAGCAATGTGCGGTGGGGATATAGTAGGTAATGCTGCTATAATTTTGAAGATCGGTGAATGGGCGGCGGAGTTATTAACCGACAATTTCAGATATTCCCCAAATCTGGTTTTTAGGCGTTTTAGGTGTTCCTGATGATTTTCCACTTTTTTTGGCGGAGGTTGAAATTTGAGGTGGTTGGGGGGTGGGGGGTTGTAAAGTTCAAAAATTTGTTATATTTGTAAAAGGGTATCTATTAACTGGGAAAGATGGACCTAGCAGCATAATACACTATTTTAGGTCCATCCGAACACTGCTTTGCCTATTACAGAAAGTCGACAAGTGCTTCTTGGAGTACTGATAGTAAATCGATGACGATGAAGTTTCATCTAGTCGTCAATTATGGTTGTTTTTCATGTTTTTCATTTTTCTTCACTACGGTTAGGTCACATTTTTCAATTCATTTATAGACATCTGAAGATGGTTTAGATTAAAATAAACCGAAACGTAGTAAAGAAAAATGATAGTTTCTCAATCGTTGACCGAAATCCATGAAAAACAACCATAATACATAGTCAGGGTCAGTAGAAGAATAATCTAGTCGTCAATGTTTTGTTACGGACGCAGTTGTTTAAAAATGCACCTAAGAGTGAGAGGGAGGGCGTAATAAGAATAAAATTATGATTCAAAATTGGGTCGTAAAGGTTGAGAAACGCTGATCTAAAGTATTAAATATGCATTAAAACTGACACAGGTCCCTACAGCTATCCCTGAGGTATACCATGTATTTGTCGATCAATATATAGGTATATCTTTGGGCTCTTGCAAACAAATCAAATTCACCGGATTCAATGAATCAATTGTAACAGTTGTTGCGAGCCAATTCGATTAATTCGAAACACAATCGAAGTAAATTACCATATCGCCAGACACTCCTCATACAATGAGCTGCACCCCGAAAACAACCGGTCAATTATCGGGGGCTCGCACCCCCAATCTTTATTTCGCAAACGCGGAAAAATACGGCGAAAATACGCGTAACAAACGAGAGGAGATGGTTGCAATGTTGCCACGTCTGGACACTTTTCTTCAAATGTCCTAAATTTGTGAAGCTTTAGTGACATCTTTTGTAAAAACACTTGTTATATTATTATAAGTAGTATTGCCTTCATGTTAAAAAACATTGCGTCAAGTAAGTTAACTTGGTACATTCCATGTTTAGTGCTTTGTACCGTATTTTTCGTATATAAAGTGACCCAGAATAATAGTAGAATTTCTCATTAATTATTATTTCCAGCTTATATCAAGATTTATTTTTAACTTTTCAGTGCTTGCAGTGTTTTGACTCAGTACCTCCTACACATTATCGGCTTTAACAAAAAATATGGAGTTCCTCTATCCCTACACGTTCCTCATAAAATAAGCAGACAATCATAAGGGACCTCTGAAACATCTACAAATTTTAAGTGATTTTGAGGTCCTTCGTTTTTTGTCGACTTCTTCTTTGCAACACACATTATATATGATTATATTATGTATGTATCAAATTATTCCACACATATAAAATTCAAAGGCAATATTCAGATAGGTTTAAAAAGCACACGTTATCACCAAAATCATTTTTCGTCAGCGCAATGTAGAGTATTTTATAAATATAACAAATTTTTTGAGTTTTCCATCCCCCACCCCCACCACCCCAATTTCACCCCTACCCAGAAAAGTAGAAAATAATTAGGAATCCCTAAAACGCCTAAGAACGAAGTTTGAGCTGTTCTCATGTTTTTAGTTTTTTGAAAATTGCAGTGTCGTCGCTGACACGATTTCTGGAAATCATAAGCGTTTTTCATCCTCATCACGGTGTTGGAATTTCATCAAAATCAATTCAGTAATTTCCAAGCTGCACGATACAGAACGATTTAAAGTAATATTCGTATGTATACATCAGAAAATTTTCCTTTGGTTTCTGTAATAGGCAAGGCAATGTTCGGATGAACGTAAAAAGTATATTATGCCGCTAGGTCTTTCTTTGGCAGGCCAATGGACAGCCTATTATGAATACAACAAATTTTTCAGTTTCACAACCCTCATGCCCTCAACCAACCCAATTTTACCGCCACCTAAAAACAGCAGAAAATGATCAAGGACCCCTAAAACGCGTAAAAATGAAGTTTGGGCAATAATGCATTTTTTTGCTAATTACTCCACCGCCCATGCATGGATTTTCAAAATTATAGCAGAATTACCTACTACGACCTCACAGAATATCACTACCCAAATTTCATCACAATCCATGTACAGCGGTTACTGAGATTACGAGGATAGAAAACGCCAACAGACTGACAGACAGATCGACCAACGGAGAGATAGATTGCCAGACAGGCCAACAGAAATGAGTCACGTGGATTTTCGTTAAGTAAATAACACGGAAAGCCCAAAAAGGAAAGTAAAAAACCTTAGATTTAAAAAGGCTCTAGTAAACTTCAGGGCATTTTTCAGAGGCTAGTATTTATTCTATTATGGATGTTTTTCGTGGGTTTCGGTCAAACATCAAAACTAGTATTTTTCTTCACTACGTATCGGTTTATTGAATCTAAACCGTCTTCAGGTGTACTTATACGTATTAGATGTCGGTTTACGTTTCTCTAATTTTTTACTTCCCACACCGATAGGTGAGGGGAGTATTGTGATCGCGAAAATTTTCGATTTTGAGATAATATACTTTTTCGGCTTTTTATGATGCCTACATAACGAAAATCCACGTCACTCATTTCCGTCGGTCTGTCGGTCTGTCGGTCTGTCGGTCTGTCGGTCTGTCGGTCTGTCTGTCGGTCTGTTTGTCTGTCTGTACGCGTTTTTCTAGCCACGTAGTAGTATAGCGTTTATTGTAAATATAAAATAAATAAAATACAATAAACAACAAGTGGCCCAAAAAAGTTAAAGCTTGGTAATCTCAAGGTCTGTTTTTACAGCAATCACAAACTAGTCAGCGTCAATTTGATTGGCCAGTACTAGTCAGAAATAGTTTGACAACTGCAATGGGGAATACTGATTGGCTCTGACTGGTTTGTGATTCTCTGTAAAAACAGACCTTCAGTAACGGCTGGATGGATTGTTATGAAATTTGGGCAGCGATATGCTGTTGTGTCGTAGTAGGTAATGCTCGTATAATTTTGAAAATCGGTGCATGGGCGGCGGAGTAATTAGCAAAAAACGAAAAATTTTAAATATGTCTCAAACTTCGTATTTAGGCGTCTTAGGGGTTTCTGATCATTTTCTACTTTTTTTCGGTAGGGGTGAAATTGGGGTGGTTGGTGGGTGGGGGTTTGTAAAACTGAAAAATTAATTTGTTGCTTTCATAATAGGCTGTCCACTGACCTGTGAAGGAAGACCTAGTTTTAGGTCCATCCGAACATTGCCTTGCCTATTACAGAAACCAAAGGACTTCTGTATTTTATAATGTTGATGTTTATAATGTTGAATGTTGATGATGTTTATAATGTTGAAATGACTGAATTGGTGTTAATGAAATTTCGGCACAGTATTACTACTTTGGCGAGGATGGAAAACGCGTCTGACTTTTAGAAATTGTCTCAGTGGCGGCGCAGCAATATTAAGAAAACTAAAAATATGAGAATAGCTCAAACTTGGCGTTTTAGGGGTCCCTGATCATTTTCTACTTTTTCTTGGTTGGGGGTGAAATTGGGGTGGTTTGGTGGTGGGGGTATGTAAAACCCAAAAATTTGTTGTATTCATGATAGATTGTCCATTGACCTGAGAAAGAAGCACCTAGTAGAATAAAACACTTTTTTGCAGTCGAGCGAGCAATGATTTGGTTGCAGGGGCATCATAGACTATAGTTTCATGCTGTTGGAAAATAATACAGCTGGTATCATCGGAATGTGTGGGAAGTACTGAGTTAATCAACTTGACTACATTTTTTTTTGCTTTTGAGAGGTAGCCTCTACGTGTTTAGCGAGCTGAATGCAGCTGAACGTTTGACCGAAACCCACGAAAAACAACCATACTCTACAGGGTGTTAATTGAGCATGTTAACAAACTTTAACCACGAATAGTACTCCGAAAAATAGAAAGAAAATGTCATATGAACATGGATCCGGAAATGCTTCCTAAGGGAGCTACGCTCCTTTGCATGGGGCACCCTGAAGACGGTTTTCCCTCGATATTCTAGAAACCATTCATAACAAAATTACGAAATTAGGTACGTCGGGTAAACTTTTGACGCTAAATCTGATTCTGAATTCAGGATTCCATAATTTTAATCAGAGGCGTATCATACGGGAGGAGTTAAGGGTAAAAATAACCCCATATTCTAAATGGTAATTTTTTTGACATTTTGATTTTAGAATATGATATCTCAGAGATTCCTACGTAAAAATGGTCTCTTGGTACATCTCGATAGGACTAACCGTTTTCGAGGAAAATGCAAATTATTGAATCGGTGCAGGCTATTGTAAATAAATAAATATAATATATCTATTTGGTAAGTGTGCTGTGAAAAACAATTGCAATAATTGATAAACAACTTGAGAACTCTGAACTTAATAAACTGACAGTTCTCAAGTTGTTTATCAATTATTGCAATTGTTTTTCACAGCACACTTACCAAATAGATGAACATTTATCTATTTAGAATAGCCTGCATCGATTCAATAATTTGCATTTTTCTCGAAAACGGTTAGTTCTATGGAGATGTACTAAGAGACCATTTTTACGTAGATATCTCTGGAATACCCTATTCTAAAATCAAAATGTCAAAAAAGATACCATTTAGAAAATGGGGTTATTTTTACCCTTAACTCCTCCCGTATGATACGCCTCGGATCAAAATTATGAAATTCTGAATTCATAATCAGATTCAGCGTCAAAACTTTACCCGTCGCACCTAATTTCGTAATTTTGTTATGAACAGTTTCGAGAATATCGAGGAAAAACCGTCTTCAGGGTGCCCCATGCAAAGGAACGTAGCTCCCTTAGGAAGCATTTCTGGACCCATGTTCATATGACATTTTCTTTCTATTTTTCGGAGTACTATTCGTAGTTAAAGTTTGTTAACATACCTAATTAACACCCTGTATAGCCGCGGTAACTAGACAAATTAACATTTATTCTATGACAAACTGACCTGGCAACGCTAGACGGTGTACACCTCCCCTGGCCCCCGCACATATCACCCCATCATCCAGCGCCTACTGTCTAGATATTTCCTTCCACCCCTAACCCCGGTTATTGCCACATTGTACCTACACACACACACACACATATCCCTGACAGATGTGCCCCTGAATAATTGATGTACTCCAAGTGCATGTGATTTATGCCGCCCTGTGCGAGGAGTGCTAAACGAATTACCCTTTTAGGTGAGCGGAAGATTGTTTCGGCCGTGAAAAATGGATGGATGCCGGGTTACAACATACACGCGATTACCGTTTTTATGATGCGTAAAATGAGCCGTGCAGATTTCGATTCAACGACGCGACGCGACGTTTCGCTGCGTTGGGTTTGCAGTCAAGATGATTTTATTTTTCACTTAATTTTCGTGCAATAAAATCGCCTTGCACTTTCTTTCTGAGGTAATAGAAACAACCAAATAGCAGGTTAAGAGAAACGAGCGCGTTGTCATGCAAGAAATCAAATTATCAACAGAGGATACAGAAACCGCCAGTTTCAGAGCATTTAAGCGGCATAGAGACGACATACCGCCTAGGTCCTAAGATCTGACGTCCAATGAGCCCCAAACCACATGACTCAAACATCAAGACCTAGACCCTATAACTCAAACTCAGAATCTCAATATCTATGACTGAAACTCCAAGAACTCCAGAACATAAAAAGATAAACTCCAACTCGCCGACCTTAACACCCACACTACAAGACTCAGAACTCAAAATCTACACCTCAAACCCAACACCGCAATACCCAGCCCCAAGACACTGATCTTTGACAAAGACCCCTTAGAACAAGAACTCAAAAACCGGACTCCAGCATGTAACATTGAGACCGAAGACCCAGACCGGAAGCACTACGCTCCTAGACAGACCCAGATCCCAGAGATATAGGCCTTAAATCTTATACCGCAAGCCCCAAACCCTAGGTCCTAGGTCCTAAGACCAGGTCCCACGATTATGTTCCCAGACCCGAGGGCTCAACCTCCAAGACCCAGACCCTAAGACCTATCCCTCATTACTCAGACTCCAAGACCCAATCCCCAATACCAGAACCCAATACCCATATTTCTGAGACCCAGACCCCTAAGACCCAGACCCCCCAAGACCCAACTTCTAAAGACTCAGAACCCAACATCTTGATTACAGGATCCAGATCCTGAAACTCAGACCCTAGGTGAGAATGTAAGACCCAGATCCACCAGACCCAAACCCTCAGGAGCCAGACTATCTAGACCCAAACCCAACACCTCGAGTCCATGACTTAGACCCCAAGGTCCAGAGTCTAGACACCAAGACCAGACCTCAGAGCCCAGACACCAATCACGTATCTACTACAAGACCTAATACCTGGATCTCAAAGGAATATCTAAAACGTAGAACCCAGACCCAAATTCCAAGACCCGTCCGAGACTCAAAGACTCAGACCCAAATCTTAGACCCCAAATCGCAGACCCCAAACCAAATCCCAAGGACCTGGACCTCAAGAGAGTGATCCCAATATTTTTCTAAAACGCAGAATGTAAGACCCAGCTCTCGTTAATCAGGCTCCAAGATCCAGATCCTCAAGAGCCAGAAATCAAGACCCAGCCCCCAAGACCCGAAACCCAAGACCCTAAGACGCAGACCCAAGACCAAACCCCTAGGCCCAGACCCCAAGGCCCAGATCCCAGGAGGGGACCACAAGACCCGAATACCAGGAACCTAGATTCTAGGGCTAAGACTCACAAAACTGTGTTATTTTTAAGAGGTAAACCTCAAGACGTAACTCTCAAAGCACCAAGCCCTAGATCCCTATAACAGGTCATGAAGACACAGACCCCAATAGCAGGAGATTAAGACACAGATGCCAAGATCTGGAACAGAAACTCGGACCTCACGACGTGGACCTGAAAGCCCAGACCCAAAGAACTGGACCGCAAGAATAAGACCCCAAAACCTTGAGCCCAACACTCTGACCTCAAGACTCGGACCCCAAGACTCTGACCCCATTACCCAGACGTCTAGCCCCAGACCTCATCACACAGACACTAAGGCCCAGACCGCAAGATACAGATCCCAAGACTTTAAGACCCAGATCCCAAGACCCAGACCCCCAAGTCCCAGACCCCAAAACCCAGACCTCAAGACCCAGACCCCCAGACTCAGATCCCAAGAACCAGACCCCTAGACTCAGACCCCAAGGCCCAGCCCCAAGACCCAGACCTCCCAAGCACTCCGAACCCAAGGCTTAGACCTCAACATGTGTTAGGTTTTCGTCACTAATATCGTAGTCTAAAGTTTTAAACTAAAATCATCTAGAGTTACTTTTTTTGTGGGCCTTAAAGGAACTGGAACTGGAACTGGCAGGCCCTGATGAGGGCCGAACGCTATGGCTTTTGAATAAAGGCAGAGCGACCTTCTGGTGGGGGTTCTTACTGGCCATTTCCGGCTGAATAGACATTTGTCACTTATGATACTGGTAGGGGACCCCATTTGCTCCAGATGCTGGGAGGAGGACAAGACAGCGTTGCAGATGTGCAGTTTATCGCATGGTTCAGATATTCGGCATGACGGAGTTTGGGGAGGAGCCACCATATTCAGCGAAATGGTCGGACATACTGACTTTCCTCAGGAGGTCTGGTGGGTTCGACAAGGAGCTTTATAGGGTGTAGAATCTTAGCGTTTTCAGTGATTGGTTCACTGGGGTTGGCAAAAAGGGCAAAAGGTGGCCTACTTGCCTGGCTTCGCCTCCCCATCACTACTACTACTACTTTTTTTTTTGTAAACTCACATGGGGAAGACTGGTGATCCCCTCCATACCCCCTATCAACGCGCCTGAGGGGAGCAACAAAAACGACAAAAACTCCAGCATTCAGTGTTCGGATATCCAAAACGAGAGCGTATGTCGACGGTATCGCTCGAATCCTCGTCGTTTTCAATCCCCAACAAAACGACAACGCAAACCCCATCGAAAAACGTGGAGCGGCAGCGGATCGTTGGGACGCGGCAGTAACAATCAACACTAACGACCGCTTTACACACTTTTTAATGAACAATCAGGTTACATCATCGGGCGCTGTTGGCGAGCTGTCGACAGCACGGCGACACAGCCGGCATTGTCGACGTATCGTTACCAGTTATTGCTTGCGCGATAGCTGAGAGGATGGGATGGGATCAAGAGGGCCGTTTTCGCTGTAATTGCTGTCGACAGAGAAGTGCGGGATGTCTGCGATACAACTGATGTATAATTCGTATAATAGTAATAATATGGTACAATCTAAACAAGAATTTAGAGACTTCCTCAGTAGGGCACTGACAACAAAATTGAATTCTAAAAAACCTTACAAAAGCTATTAACACATTTGCAATACTAGTCCTCACGTATTCCTTTGGCATCATCAAGTGGTCGCATACTCGCATAAAAAACATCCACATCTTCATAAGGACAGAACCCACGAAATACGGAATGTCACATTCTAAGATATTCAAGGAAAGGCTTACCATAGACAGAAAACAAGGAGGTAGAGTAATTATATATATACAGTCACTCTGCACAAGACAAATAAAAACACTCAGACATTTTTTCCAAAGCAAACAAACGACCTTACATAGGGCTCAATAGTCAAAAGCAGACATGAACTATAATACCTCTCGCCCTCTCCTGTCCAGACCACGCAGCAGACACATGCAATCCCATACAATCGCAACAAAAAAAAACAGACACCTGGTCGCAGAAAGCGTTCCATGGCAAACATATACCATATTCCATAAGACCACATAAATGAAAAACAGTTGTACACTTGGCTACGGGATGTCCAGCTCTTTCCAGAAACGGAGGGTTTTATACTTGCTATCTAGGACCAAGTGATTGCGAAACGAAACTACAAGAAATAAATAATTAAAGATCAATTCACAACTGACGATAATTGTAAGAAATGGCATACAAACTATACTGTTATGTCGAAATACGTACAGACAAGACTATCCCAGTAAATGGGCCAGATACAGTTCTCCAGTCAAAGGCGGACAAAATTACTTATTTGATAAGTATTGCTATTCTTAATGATATGAATATCCAAAACATCTACACTGGAAAGATATCTAAATATACCGACCTTGCCATAGAAATAAAACCGCTCTGCAAACAAAACAAAGTCACTATTGTCCCCTAATTGTGTCGGTCTCAGGCCTCACGCCAAACACATTTACACCACACCTGCAACAGTTAGGCCTGGATAAAAGGTTACACAAAATATTTCAAAACTCTGTAATCCTCAAGACCTGCAGCATTGTACGGTCCTTCCTGAATTCAGAATAATAATAGGTCAGGTGTTGACTTGGCACAGCCCGTCAATACTTGTTACTACCTCAACCTTGCCATGGAAATAAAACGACTTTGGAAACAAAGCAAAGTCACAATTGTCCCCCTCATTATGTCTGTCTCAGGCCTTACACCAAACACGTTCATACAACACTTTCAACATTTGGGCCTGGACGGAAAGTTACACAAAACATTCCAGAAGTCTGTAATGCTGAAGACCTGTAATACTGTACAATCATTCCTAAATTTCGATCAGTAATAGTTCGGGTGTTGACTTTGCACATCCCGTCAATGTTTGTTGTTACCCATATCATGCGAGGGAAACTCAGAAAATCAGAACAATAACAAAATGCAATCTGACAACGACAACAAGGCTGCCAAGTAGACAAGTCTTAACTGAGCTTTCAAGGAGATTGTTGTCAGAAGCTAAAACGCACAATAAAAATGCTCCATGGATCAGACAGGAAGAGCAAAAAGAACCATATATACTGGAGCGTGGAGACGTTATCCTTACATCATAGGTAATAGTTCACACAATAAGACATACCCACTATTGGAAGTGCCCAGGCGTAGATAATGTACGAAATTTATGGTACAAACAATTCAGTACAACACTTGAAATACTCACAGACCAAATTGATAAAGCCATACTCCAACCTAATAGACCTCTACAATTCATCACCCAAGGAATAACGTATATAACACGCAAAAACGCAGATACCAAGAACCCTGACTATTACCGCCCGATCATTTGTCTCACCACCTTGTACACGATCATCACCGCAAGAATATGCAGAAGTATTGAACATCGAAGAACAAAGCCAAGGTTCCAAGAAGCAGTTGATAACTGATGGTGTGATCATGGAGCAAACTAGAAAAGAACACAGGAACACTTCATACCTGTTTCATAGATTATAAAAAGGTTTTTGACCCTGTACCCCACAGCTGGCTAACGAAAACTCTGCAAATATATAAAACAGCCCAGGGCTGCGTCAGTTTCTTACAAGAACCATGGAGACATGGCGAACCAACATACACCTCAAAACCCAGGACAGCCATGTCCAACTGCATAATACGACGCAGTATCTTCCAGGGTGGCTCTCTTAGTTCACTGTGGTTCTGCCTCAGACTAGATGTGCTCTCAAATGCACTCAACAATATAAACTATGGTTTCAACGTCAGACACCATAGAGTTAATCAATACAGAATCAGTCGTGGATGATATAAAGCTGAATGCCGCCACCAAAGTGCAAATGAGAGAATTACTAAGGACAACAGAAGTTTTTACGTCAGACGTCTTGATGGAATTCGGATTAAGTAAATGCAAGATGCTCCACTCAATAAAGATAGTAGTAGGATAACATCTTAGGGCACATATTGGTAAATTCGGTCTTGGTGTGAGAAATGAAAGGGGTCAACGTCTGCTTCAATTCTGTATTGACCATAATTTCTCAATTGCCAACACTATGTTTTCACAACATCCACGGCGCTTGTAGACTTGGACCTCTCCCGAAGGACGATTTCGTAATCAAATTGATTACATTTTAGTTCGTACAAGGTGGAAGTCATCTATTAGCCTTTGTAAGACTCTACCAGGTTCTGACTGCGGCTCAGACCATCAATTACTTCTGTGCGAACTTCAGTTAAAACTGAAGGTATGTCCACGTTCTAAGCGGATAGTACTACGAATGGAGATCGCTGACCCTGCTTCTTTTCGGTCAAAATGTTCAGAGCTTTTTCGGGATGCCTTCGGATATGTCAAATTCAAACGATATGTGGCTATCATTCAAAAATGTGCTCTAACATGCTGCCCAGATAAGTCAACCAAAGAGTAGCATTCAACCAAAACAACAATGGATTAGTAGCCACACATTGTCTGTTATTGAGGCACGTAGAAGCCTTAAGATCTCAGGTCTTGATTCAAATACAAAGCAAAACACATATAGACAGCTCTCACGCGAGATTCAGAGACTATGCCGAAGAGATGGGAACTCTTATATACAGCAATTGTGCCAGGAAATAGAGATGCATGCCAATACTAATCATCCGAAAGAGATGTTTTTTAAGGTCAAATGCCTCAGTCGGAATTTTAAATCCAAATCTTGGGCTGTTAAAAATCCCGAGAGACAGCTAATTACCAACTTGCATGAGGTTATTGAGATATGGCGAAATTACTGCGAAAACCTGTACCATGGGGATGGCCCTCAGGCCCTCTCATTGGATTTTTTATCTGAAGTGGAACATGCCCTCAACAAGTTAAAAACTAATAGAGCTACAGGCATTGATGCCATTTCGGCCGAAACATTAAAATGCTTGGATGAAGACGGCATCTCTCTTTTATATAATATTTTTAAGAGGGTCTGAACCTCCGGTGTTTGGCCAGATGAATGGTGCACATCCATTTTTGTTCCACTTCATAAAAAAGGATCTCCAACAAATCCAGACAATTATCGCCTACTTTCGTTAATCTCCCATGCAAGCAAGGTTCTACTTTACACTTATGTTCGTCATGTTTTAACCAGGAAGTCTCAAAAAAATCTTTTTTTTTTGAGTCTGGTTGCCAGGTTCGCTCTAGCTCATTTAGCGTTACCCAGGGTGCACGTGTAGCTTCCTGCTACGGACGCGAGCTAGTCTGCACCCCAGGGATCGCGAGCAGAGTTCTTCACAGCCACACCGTTGGCGCTGAAGTGGTTGAAAGAACTTGACATCAACCTGTAAATACCAAAGACTATGTATCTTAGTTTGTAGCTGTATATATTTTATTTTAGTATAGGTTATAATAGTTTTTCTTTTAATCTATATTTACTACCGTCATGTTTTTGAGCCATACGATAAATAAATAAATCTACTTTACAGTCTCGTTTGGAGGGTTGTATTGGCTGACAAATTTCTCAGGCGTAGGCAGGTTTCGTAAAAGGACGCGGTACGCGTGAATAGATCTTAAACTTAAGACAGATTATTGAAAAAGCCAGAGAGCATTATTTTCCCGTTTTTATCTGCTTTGTGGACTAGTCTAAGGCGTTTGATAACGTAAAGTGACCTAAACTGTGGGAAATCCTTATCTCCATGGGAGTCCCTTACCACTTAGTATTTCTCATACAGCAACTCTATGAGTCTAGCTCAGCTCGAGTAAGAATTGATGGTAACCTGTCTGGTCTCCTCCTTTTGAGAGTTCGTCAGGGATGCGTATTATCTCCGATGTTATTTAACATTTACTCTGAATTTGTGATGAGATAGGTATTGGACAACTGGAATGGCGGTGTACCTATTAGCGGAAGCAAAATATCTAACTTAAGATTTGCTGACGATACAACCCTTATTGCTGCTTCTCAGGAAGAACTAGTAGCTCTATTGAACGTTTGAGAACAACACAGTGCAGCATATGGTCTTGGTATTAACTACAACAAGACCAAGGTTATTATCGTAGATAGAGAGCATGACAATAATCAAGAAATAAATTCAATAGGCCGTTGTGAGGTAGTTCAAAGATTTGTGTACCTCGGTTCTTTGATCGACAGTTCAGGTAGCTGTGAGAATGAGATTCGACGGCGCATTCAACAGGCACGGGTGGCCATGACAAAGCTTACTAAAATATGGCGTGACCATAACATCACTAAAGCTACCAAAATGTCACCGGTTCAGTCTCTTGTGTTTTCCATATTTTTGTATGCCTCGGAAACTTGGACTGTTGAAAAAGCAGATCGAGCTCGCATAGATGCTTTTGAAATGTGTACGTGGAGGAGAATGCTGAGAATTCCTTATACTGCCCATCGAACTAATGTTTCCATACTGGATGAGCTCGGTAATCCGAAAAGACTATCCTCCATTGTGTCGATGAGAATGCTTACATTCTTCGGACATATTTACAGAAGCGATAATATCGATAAACTTGTAGTTCAGGGTCACGCCCCGAGTGGGCGGCGCCGTGGCCGTTCTCCTACACGCTGGATGGATAATACGACGAAACAGTTGCTAGATAAGTATCAAGAGCGCCACTGAACTGCCAGTAAATCGCGAACGATGGCGAGCTACAGTTCACAAAACTATTGATAATATTCGTGTCGGCAGTACTCTAGCTCCGACTTAATGCTTTTTACGAGTTCACAACATGTCTGTTAAGACATTGTGACTATAATGATGATCCCGAAACAGCAAACAGTAACTGGCCAAATGCTACAGTAACAATTCCCACACCAGATTGCACTGAAAACATCACTTCAAATAAAATTCTTTATCACACCCTACCCTCTCCCTTTGACATATTGTCGTTTTACGTCCACCTTTTATTTTTATCATCCTCGCCTGGCGAAACGATACGTGGCAAACCTTCGAAGGTATTTTCCATAAACACGACCGCCTATAAATATTGCCAGTAAGTTATGCTGAAACAGAAGCCGAATATAGAGATGGATAGCCGGAGTAGACTTGGGATTTCGGGAATCCTCAACAGGATACGGCACTCGCCAGCTGATTATCCTGCCCTGCCCTGTCTTCTCTGCGTCCGTTGTTCCGCCGGGTTATATTTAAATGTGGGCGGTGTATGTGTGTGTGTATGTGCGGGAAGGATAAGGAGAGAACATCAGGTTCAGTACGGAGTTTAGAGACGTGTGAGTGGAAGTGGACGCAAATTATGATTTATGGACGATGTGACCACATTAAACATGGAGGTCGAGATGCAGAATTTGCGGCTCTTGGGAACGGAAAGTCTAGTACGCTGGCATAGAAGTCCTGTGTGTATGTACAGACAATCTGGACTTGTGTGTTTGCATACAAACGTTGTCAAATGAAAACACCGTCCTAAATTACTTGTTGCCAAATGTCTACTAAGAATACCGGGATGTATAAAAAATAGTGGCACTTGCGCTATAATATAACATATATTTATTTAGTCTGTGATCGTCACATATACGTGTTTTTATCTTCTGCTAATAATCACTAATCAAATAATCCCCCTTTTATTTTTTAAACGGATCAACCCAAAAAATTGAAATTTGGGATAATGAAATTCATAAATAAACACTACATTTTGGAGTAAAACTGGCAGATGAACTTTCGGCCCGGCGTCATCCTGAAAAAAAAAAACAAATTGAAAGGGGTGTGACATCTTTTTGAAGCTCCTGACAAATCCTTCACACAACCCTAGAATATGAAGTCAATATCTTTATCCCCTACAAAATGGTGGAACATGAGCACATGAACACTTGAGCCAAAACGTTAACGACGGCACTTATATTTTATTTTTGAACGGGTCAAGTCAAAAAATTGAAACATGGGATAATGAAATTCGTGCATGAATATTTTATTTTGGAGTAAAACTGAAGACCATATTGACCGGCGAGTTTAGTTTTGTGAACAAATTACTACACCGATTAATGGCAATACTGCAAATTTAAAACTTGTTGAGAATTTCAGTATCCCAAACATCACCGGACTTCAATGAATTATCAAACAACATTCAAGAATAAAAAGCCCATTGAACTTTAATGTAGGTATACATAAAATGGAAGATAAACTATTTTCCTTCTTTAGTATGATATAATAGGTATATTACATATTTAATTATGTATATATGTGCAGTAGAAATAGTACTTTCACTTCAACATGTTTTGATCTTGTGTTTGTATATCGTTTTTTTTAATGTCCAGATATAATTTATATTTTATGTATAAGTAGCGGTATTGTTTACATACGTAAATTGTGTTTGTTTTTTAAAAGTGTTATAATGAGGCCTGGTATTTAAGCATTGAAGTATATTTAAATTAATTAATTCTAAAGTTATAAGTAGCATTATGCTAATAATAAAGATCCATTACTATATATTTGTAACTTCCTACCCCAGATTTTTCGAAAACCGCTGATTAAAATAAAAAACGACGATACATGTCAAAAGATTTGTCAAATAGGACAACTTTTTAACCAAAAACTACCTCACTGTCTTGCACCCTCTGCCTCTCAGGGTCATCCTCTTAAAAATTTAGAACGACAAGGTGTATCGAGTAATATCTCGTTTCAAAGGTATGTAGAAGACCTTTCTTTTGGCGTTTGACTTTTTAAAATTAGTCGATTCTTTTTCGAGAAACTTAAAAAATCTTTATTTTTTTAAATGGTCAGCCTTCCGCAATGGCAGAAACCCCACGGCGCTGTAGAAACGCTGCAAGAGGATGAGTGTCTGATTTAGTCCTAATTTGTTCAAATATAAAACAAAAACACACGACAATATCACATTTTATAGCAATAAATGTTCAAAATGTTCCGCGTTATTGCCCAAACAATGATATAGGAGATGTTTAGATATCTGACGGACAGTTGCAAAAACGTTGTGGGATTCATGGCTGCTTTCAATGGTGCGTTAACGAACATCATCCAAACTTTCAGGTTGGGGACTACACAGAATAGTTTTTAAACTGCCCCAGAGAAAAAGGTCTAACGGCATCAAATCAGGATATCTAGCAGGCCATTCTATAGGCCCTCTTCGCCCTATCCAGTTATCTAGAAACGCGTCGTCTAGTAGCCATTTCCGAACCGAAAGAACATAGTAAGAAAAACTTTTTAACTAATGACAAGCTGATTGATAGTATTTTCGAACATACCCAAATAATTAATTTTTTGAGGGTACTAGGTATGATGCCTTTCAACAATACCTACAGTTATGCTTATTAACAAATCCGGTTAGATAAAATGTGCATTCATTATTGTGGTAGATATTCATTACTTGATTGGTATCGCTTTGCATGCATCAACCCTGTTCTATATTTTGATCTTATGAAATGGGAGCTTGAAAAAATACGTCTTGATTTCAGCACCCTCATGCTGTAAGTTGGTTTTTTCTAAAATTATATTGGTGCCATGGCGGGCCGCGCAAAAAGTTGCAAAGGGCCGCAGGTTGTCGTCCCCTGGTATACGTGAATGAAGGTACAATATACTTTCCTTGGAGGTGAGCAACACTATGCCGCATTTCCCTAAATGATCAAGAAAGCAGTTTACCTACACAGAACAAAATACTGTTGCGTTTCCAATTTATTGTCAGTATTTGGATGCTTTTCCATCACTTTAAATATATTTACAGATGTTTCAAATCCATGTCATTGAAAGAATTCAATCCTAAAAATCGGAGTAATCACAGGTACGCCAATAGATTCAAAATAATTTTATATTCGTTATAACGATATGTATACTCCTTCTAATGCCAGTATTGACATATAATGCAATCAAAACATCCTTTTGTTCCGAAATTTACCCTATGTTTCATTTAAGTAAAGCATGCAATCTATTTAATGTACAAAAATTATTACTGCAACAGAGGTTCGTGATAATTCATCTGATAAAAATTAATTTTGTTTCTATGGCCTTTGTCGCTCGCTGAACTATAATCATTATTCGGCGAGACTGATGTCCCGATTCAATGAAGGTAAGAATAAAGAACAGGGGGGATGATCTCAGTGCTACTATCACCGCGAACTCGTCAACATGACGAAGTTGATCCGTTGTGTTGTTTCGGTGTTAGCCGTGTTGTGTCATCTCGTGGTTTTGCGTATTGCATCAGCAATTGTGTGATTTAAATGTATCCAGTTATATATTAAATGGAGGACCTACTGAGAATTTGGGACCTAGAAGAGCTAACACCCACATTTGAATGTAGGTACTCAGATTAGTCAGACAGTTATATTTCAGGTAATAATGCAACAACTGGTGCAGGCTTATGTCTAATTCTTATATCATTCTCCTTATAACTTCACACAAAATCACACCATTAAACATCCAAACGAATCAATCAGCTGTCCTCGCAATAAAATCTGTTGGTCCAAGGAAAAGAAAGTAGTTTAGAATCAATTACCAAACACAGATTCGATTTAACGACGGGCTGCGATTGAATCATTCATTGGAATCCAATGATTCCAATGACATCGTGTAGTTGAATCGATAATACGATATAATTCGCTACCAACTATACACTTCCCATTGGAGAAAACGTCGCTGTATTTGAGGAATGCTGAGTGTAACGTCCCATTGAATCCAAGCGTAAGTCTTTGACAAAACGACAGATTTTTCTGTGTGTAGTAGTTCTTGCATGTTCTTGAATACTATTTGAAATTTGAATACGACTGTTGAAGAAGAATTACATTTATATACTGTTGCTTTTCATTGTAACAAAAGTTATGTATCTATGGTAAGTTGCTTTAATATGACCCACACATCAATGTTTTGATTAAGATTAGGACATAGTGCGCTTTACCTCCGAGGTACAGATGTATTCTTTGTCCAAGAATTTATTTTTTATGTTTGGAGGCATGGTTCTCATTTACTAGACGCTAGCGTCGTTGCCAATTTTACTTCCCACACCGATAGGTGAGGGGAGTATTGTGATCGCGAAAATTTTCGATTTTGAGAGAATACACTTTTTGGGCGTCTCATGATGTCTACATAACGAAAATCCACGTCACTCATTTCCGTCGGTCTGTCTGTCGGTCTGTCTGTCTGTCTGTCAGTCTGTCTGTACGCGTTTTTCTGTCCTCGTAATCTCAGTAACCGCTGCATGGATTGTGATGAAATTTGGGCAGCGATATGCTGGGGGGTCGTAGTAGGTAATATTCTTATCATTTTGAAAATCGGTGTAGGGGCGGCGGAGTAATTAGCAAAAAACAAAAAAAATTAAATATTCCTCAAACTTCGTTTTTAGGCGTCTTAGAGGTTCCTGATCATTTTTTACTTTTCTTTGGGTGGGGTGAAATTGGGGTGGGGGGTTGAAAAACTGAGAAATTTCTTGTATTCATAATAGGCTGTCCACTAACCTGTGAAGGAAGACCTAGCGACAAAAATCAACTTTTTAGGTCCATCCGAACGTTGAATAGCGTATTACGGAAACTAAGGGACTTAGAATTTTCTGTATACAGGGTTGGGATAAAGTATGGAACCAAGCAAATAACTTTGGAACGGAAAGAGTGATATTGCTGAAAATTTGCAGGCAAGTGTAGTGACGTCTAATGCATTCGAAGATATTATGTTAGCTATTAATGTGCTTCCGGTTTAACCGGAAGTACCGTCAACTTTTTTAATTTAAAAGGGACACCCTGTATATTTCTGCAGATTTTAATTCATCTTTTTTTTCCGAATACGTCCATAGTGGGTTTAGTATTTGTTTCTTAAAAAAATTTGTCTCACAAATTCGTCCGTGGCGGTCTGCGGTCTTCCCGTTTGAGGTAATTTTTTTGTATTTTTTATTTTAGTCACCGTCAAACATGTTATAGGACCCCTGCCGGGACGTAAATCATTAAAAGTTGACACACTTCTTTATGAGTTCTCACGTGATCGCCAAAACCGACTTTGAATGACCGGCATTTTAAACACCTGAAATGATAAAGAAGCTTTATCTTTCCCGTTTTTAGAGAAACTAATGCTAAACCCACTATGGACATATTCGGAAAAAAAAGATGAATTAAAATCTGCAAAAATATACAGGGTGTCCCATTTAAATTAAAAAAGTTGACGGTACTTCTGGTTAAACCGGAAGTACATTAATAGCTAACATAATAGGTCTGTTTTTACAGCAATCACAAACTAGTCAGCGTCAATTTGATTGGCCAGTACTAGTCAGAAATAGTTTGACAACTGCAATGGGGAATACTGATTGGCTCTGACTGGTTTGTCATTCTCTGTAAAAACAGACCTAATGTCTTCGGATGCACTAGACGTCACTACACTTGCCTGCAAATTTTCAACAATATCACTCTTTCCGTTCCAAAGTTTGGTTCCATACTTTATCCCAACCCTGTATATACATACGAGTATTTATTGCTTTAGATCTTTTTATATTTTGTAACGTGGACACTATTAAATTGATTCGAATTAAACTTTGACACAGTATTATTACCGTGGTGAGGATGGAAAACGCGTATGTTTGTTAAATATCGTGTCAGTGGCAGCGTATATAGCAATAATCAAAAAACTAAAAGTATGAAAACAACTCAGACTTCGTATTTAGATGTTTTAGGCTGTCCATTGACCTCTGAAGGAAAGATTTAGAGGCATAAGACAATTTTAGGGGAGGGAAGGCTGCCGATGGTTTGGTTGCAAGGGGATCTCAGACTAAAGCTTCATGCTATGGGAAAATAATAGACTGATATCACAGTAATGTGTGGGAAGTACTGAGTCAATCAACTTGACTCCATTTTTTTTTAAGTCCTGAATCCGGGCGTCCCACCACTTAGCAGTCCTTCGGCGATAATAGCAGCGTCTGGAACCTCGCAGCCGTGGAGTTTCGCGTCGCGTCGCGGCGTCGGCGTCGCGGGGCAGCCGCTCTGGGACCGGGCTCCGCGGCGCCGGGCCGCCCCCACCGCACCTGCCCATTGGAAGGATTGCCGCCAATCTCGGACCACTCCAGGCTCGGAGGTGTATTCCCCAGTGACTGCGATGCCCGCTGCTCCGACGTCGCGCCACACTCTTCCAGAATGGACGTTTTGTTTAAGACAAAAATATCATACGTCTAAAGGTAGGTACATCATTTGTTGGAGGAAAAAGTACCAAGATTTTTAAAATTACCAAAGTTTTTTTTACACTTATTACAATGGCTGTTCGGATAGCTTGAACAAGTACAGAAACGTTTTTCATAATTAAGTCTCATTTATAGATGTATAGTTTGGCAAGGGAAAGAATGCGAGGCAAAAGAAAGCGGAGAAAAATAGGGCTGTTGTCAGATATTCCCATTCCGCTTGAAATATATAGTTCACGATCTGATATTTTCAGTATTTTCCTGTAATGTTACTGAACGATGACAAAAATACCCTACATCACGTACTTTCATAACATATACTGCTGTATATTACACACATAAAAAGAAATGCTCAAGTCAAGAATTGTGATATTCTTGTAAATACATACTCACAATAAGAATATCGGTTCTCACTCTAAGAAACAATATTTGATGAGAAAATTATAGAAAATTTGTATCAAGAATGATATATTTTTGATTTATATACTTATTTTAAAGAAATATGCTCCGAAAGAAAATATAATTTTCTTAACAACCAAGGCTATAATAATTTAATGACAAATATTTCATAATTTTATATCAAGATTATCATTTTTTCCAGCGGTGTCCAGTTTACTTCTATCAAGAATATAGACAGCTTGCAAATGCGAACCTTCATTTACAATATGATAATCTTGGTTTGAAAATGAACACTGTTTTACAAGCACACCCTATATTTGTATCAAGTAAATCATTTATTTGACGTCTACCAACGTCGGAGTGCGCAAGCGCGCAACGTGTCACGGCTCAACTCTAACCTCTCCACCCTCTCTACTCAACAGCCTGTTGCCCGTCCGCGTCCGCGCCGCTATTATCGGTTTTTGGATTGTGGCATTCGCCGCCGTCTTTAGCACCGTAGCGTAATACCTGGATCCTGCGTAATAGCACATAATAGTATCTAGTCAAACTGTTAAATAAATTGCCATTGCCACGTGATACCCGTGATACCACCGTCAACCATCAGTCATCGAATCTGCCGGTAGTGCTGGTCCACCGCTATTTGAGTCGCGTCCCAGTTCCCATCAACTTCCTTATCACTGGATCTATCCAACCATGAATGAGCTATTAAAAAAATTGGGATGCGAAGACCTGACTCAGGTGTTCCTAGATAAGTATTAAGTATATTAAATGTGAGTTAAGAAATTTTGCAAAACTATTTCTCCAGAAAAATTTCTACATGCTCATAGAAGGGTTTGAATGCTCAAATTCATACTACTAGATTCCTCATCCAAGAACATCACAATTTTAGAATGAAGTTGAGCTGCTTGCGTCAAGTTTATGAAATGCTCTCAGTTAAGATTATGAAATGCTTCAGTCAGGATTATGAAATAATTCTGTCAAGATTACCATATGCTTGATTTAAGATTTTGGTATTCTTACTATCAAGAATTTCCCAGTTTTTGCATGGTAGATATGTTCTCAATCTAATCCTTATGTGGTCAAAGATATCGTATTCTTACTTTAAGATTATCATAACTTTGAGCGTATAGGAAGTTATGGTATACTTGAATTAAAGCATCTGTGCTCCATCTAAGAAACTATTTTTATGTGTGTACATTTATTGCAATATTTCCAATAATTTAAATATATATAGTTATTAAAGAACAACAGTATAAATATTTCGGAACAAGAAAGGTGTTGAAAAGTATTTGAAATAATCTGCTACTTCCGGCAACGCCGTAGGCTGCGTCGTCCACTGGAGTCAGTCGCTTCCCGACTGTGCCCCCCCCCCCCGCCCCTTTTCGCCTCATCCGTGTCTAGCATTCACTGCCCGGTCGAACAGTACGTATCGTAGAATCGGAAACCACGTAAGGCGTTTTCATCAGAAATGTAATTGGAAAATGAGCGCAGGATGTGTAGTGCAGCAGTGAAACGGTGTGGGTGTTTCCACCAGAGATGTACTAGGAAGACAAGCGGTGCGAAGATGCGTAGCAGAATCCTTTCAGATTGCCAGCGAACACGTATCGTTAAATATAATAATGCTTTTCTCCGTTGATCCATTTTTTCCTTACAATATCTGCATATCTAATACAACAAACGCAATTCCTAAATTGACTGCTAGTAGCTTTTTTCTCGCCTACATCCACAGCACACGTCCCACGACCACATCCCTCGCAACCTCGAGGCGAGGTAATCCAAGCGATTCTATTGGTTCGTTAAAAACGCATTCCTCGTAACACATCCTCGCACATCCTTGGTGAACCTGCAGCCTAAAAGCCATTTACTCTTCGGATGAGGGGTTTTCACTGTTGCTTTAAGAAACGCGTTTCCCAACATGGAAGTCTGTTTAGTTTCATTTTAATAAATTTTGCTGAAACTCGCACTTGAAAAAGTCGCTAGACCTACGCAAAACCAGCAAGTCTATCAATCAAAAAATATACGGTGTGTTTACTAAGTTGGGACTTCTCTTTATGAGGCGTATAGTACTTGCCAAAAGGAGTGATTTTGCCAGTAACATATACCGAAACGTTTAGGGATATCTAGATATTGACCTATAATGAAATCCTCATTTCTAACTCCATCCTTGTGCGACTGAATCAAAACAGAGACAAAAAACGAAAAGATCTAGTTTACTACGGAGCACAGATGTAGGTATACACTGGAAACCTGAAAGAGGCATAGTAGATCAAGATATAGGAAAA
Organism: Callosobruchus maculatus; assembly: GCA_951848785.1. Lineage (NCBI taxonomy): Eukaryota > Metazoa > Arthropoda > Insecta > Coleoptera > Chrysomelidae > Callosobruchus > Callosobruchus maculatus. Next base: position 126,667 of record CATOUR010000227.1, read on the forward strand.
GAGACCCCCGCCTTAATATCAAAAATGTTGATTTGTGGCTAATTTTACAAGACAGGTGAAAACTGAGATATGTAGGAATAGTCAGGAAACTTGGAAAAACATAGATATTGTAACATACTGTATATTGTGGTATCAGTGTAGTGTGTATTAGTTGTCATGCATGATGTAAAGTCAAAGTGTTAGGTTAGATATTTGAAGTATAAACGTCATCGAATCGTCTAGAGTTTTCTAGAACGTCAACGAATTCTCTAGATGGTTCGATGTAGTATATAAGGCGCCACGAGTAGCGTGGCAGTAGTTCAGTTCAGTTGAGTTGAGTTCTAGTTGAGATAAGGTTAAGAGATATTGTATTGAGTTGTGAAGTAAAACGGTGAAAGTTACGTCAAGTTTGATTCCCTGGGTGAAGAAAAAGAGGCCGTCGTGACAATATCAACAATAAAAAATATTACATAACTATTTGTCTAACCTTTGTATTGAGAGCGACTGACGTATTCACTGCTTGAATAGGTCTAAAAGGAAAAATTCGCAAATTGGGAATTATCATAGCCTTAAACCAGAAAACATCGACAGACATAGACATCAACAGTAAAATCTATTGCATAAATGGTTGTCTAGCCGGTAGATTGAGATTTATAGATTTTTGAGTATTGTTTGGGATAGAGAATTCTGGAGCGAAGTGCAAGTCCAAGAGCAAATCAATAAATAGATAACGAATCGTAATTTAAAAGCCACACAATAACAAAAAGGGACATACCTACAGTTTTCGATTTGCTCTAAATTTTCAAGAGTCTATTGAAAAGAATGAAGAGTCATTTAAAGGAAAGTTATTAAAGATTATTTAATAAATGTTTTATTACTACTGATACACCCTGGAAAATGAACCAAAAAACATTTTATTGCAAAAATTCACTCAGACTCTTATGCATCCAGGATTATGGGAACAGTGCGTGCGTGCGTGCGTACCTCCACCCCAACCCCTGCAGTTGGGCGCGTCCCCGAGGACGAATTACGGACGGTGTCCAAACGTCGGTGTGACGTGCATTCTCCAATTCACCGACGTTATTTACGGTCATACCTACATCGGAAAATAAATTATGTTGCGCACAGGTCGCGTTAACTATAACTTTAATCGACAATTGCGCGACGCTGCACACTCATAACCCCCTCCCCTCCTCTACCCCCCCTCCCGCCGCTCTTCGAAACATATCGGCGGTAAATCAAACGATACGGACGCCAGTTCGGTTGAATTCGAGTTTATTGCTTCTGTACAGTCGCAGGCGATTAGACAACGAAAATAAAATAATGGAGAAGTTTCCAAAAAAGTAAAATTAGGAAAATTCATTATTATCTGATAGTCTATTTCTTCACTTGAAGAACGTCGAAAAAATCATCTGAATATTACAAAAAACGGCGGAGTTATTCAATTTTATATTTGCGTAAAGCGACCGCGGAGGCGAAAACCCGTTTGACGTCACATCACATGTCTGGTCGGGATTCCGACTCCGCTATGCATACGCTGCGCTGTACAGTATGCGACATTTAGACTTGAGTGGAACGGCGAAGGTGTTTGTTGTACCGGGCAGACGCCAGTATATTTTTGAAGTATGGAGGAAGGTTACGTTCGTGATGATTCTAGTAATCTTCCTAAAGTGGATGACATGATTATGATGGACTTTTACTTTCACACCGATAGGTAAGTAGTAGAGAGTAGTAGTAGAGTATTGTGATCGTGAAAATTTTCGATTTTGAGATAGTACGCTTTTTGGGTGTTTTATGATGTCTACAATTTAACGAAAATCCACACAACTCATTTCCGTCGGTTTGTCAGTCTGTCGGTCTGTCTGTAAGCGTTCTTCTAGCCACGCAATCTCAGTAACCGTTGCATGGATTGTTATGAAATTTGGCAGCGATATCCCGTGGGGGTAGTTGTAGGTAATGTTCCTATCAGTCTGAAAATCGGTGCATGGGCGGTGGAGTAATTAACAAAAAACCATAAATTTTAAATATTCCTCAAACTTTGTTTTTAGGTGTTTTAGAGGTTCCTGATCATCTTCTACTCTTTTTGCATGGGGGTGATATTGGGGTGGTTGGGGGGTGGGGCGTTGTAAAACTGAAAAATCATTGTATTCATAACAGGCCGTCCAATAACCTGTGAAAGAAAGACCTAGCGTCATAATACACTTTTTTAGGTGCATCCGAACATTACCTTGGCTATTACGGATCGTCGACTTAGAATTTTCTGATGTATACCTACATGCGAGAGTATTGCTTCTGATCATTCTGTATGGTGTAACTAGGAAACTGTAAGATTGATTTCAATTAAATTTTCACACAGTATTACTACCGCTGCGAGGATGTAAAATCTTGATGATTTTTAAAAATCGTGTCAGCGGCGGCGCAGCAAAATAAAAAAAAAACTAAAAATATAGAAACAGCTCAAACCTCGTTTTTAAGCGTTTTAGGGGTTTCGTGATCATTTTCTACTTTTTTGGGTGGGGGTGAAATTGGGGTCGTTGGGGGGTGGGGGCCATAAAACTCAATTTTTTTGTATTCATAATAGGCTATCCATTGAAATATTTGAGGTGTTTTTATGGTGGTGTTAGTACACCTGAGTACAATGCAATATTTATAGTTTCTCGGTCTGCTAGACTTATTCTAATAATACGAGTACCAATAAACTGCAGTGTATCGTTTTGTCACCGTCGGCATCGCCTACTCTACTAAAAACAAGGAATAACATCAAAGCCATCATCTTAAGTAAATAAACACATTTTTGACACTTCAACCTCCAAACATTGATCAGCTGTGACCTCGCGGTTACCCATGTTACAAACACTGCACTTTTTGAGTCCCATCTCGAGAAACTGTTAAGCTACACTCGAATATAGCACAGCAAGTCCGTAAAGCTTCACTACAGTTACCAACAAATAGCGAATTCGATTTTACTGACCAAGCATAAAAGATGCACAACAAAAACAAACGTTTGACAGTCGAGTTTATACCGTAAATAAGTCGCATGAAAATTATGTTGACATTGCCAGCTCCTCAAAATGTATGCAATACTTCAGAATTTGCGTTTATGATGAAGAAATATGCAGTAGCGCAGTAGAGATCAACATATCTATTGATTTTGCTGTAATCATTCTTGAACCATCAAAATGTTGTCTTTTTTAACGTAGAATGGAATATTTCTGGATACTATACAATTAAGACGACAGTAAATAATTATGATTGCCGTATCTGGTGGTGAATATGACAACGTAAGAAAAGATGTCGGCCTATTAGAATTGGTTTATTATTACTACCTCTATGCTCAGTTATTGCTCTGAAATTTACACTTATTTTTCCGTGTATTATAAAGCTGTCTTCTTTCAAGAAGTGAAGAAGACCAAGAATAAACTGACTGCATGAATAACTTTAAATCCGTCGTAGAATCGAACGAGTTCTGGAAGTGGCTAATCTGCTATGTCTAACCCTACTGAGCTATATTTGATACTGTATAGGCGCGAATGCGATCATACTGTTTTTGTATCTCTACAGTGAACGATAATTGGCGAGATTATGGTCGCTGGAATTACATATAAATAATAGATAGTTAACGGCATGCGTTTATATATTATGCCAATTATCAGAGCCGTGCCCACAAGGCATCGTCTCATCTATACTCCGCAATATTATAATTTGGGACATGTACTTTGTATTTGAAGCTATTTGATATTCAAGCTCTTCTATCAAGCATTAGTCCATAAACGATTTCAAAAAGATAAAAGCGCATATCATAAATAGATGTTGCTACGAGGGTCAATAAGTGTGACACAGGGACAGTCAAGAAGTGTTCACTAGAAAGCATAGCCTCAATAACACTGTTCCACATTTCCTCCACATGACCTGAAGGTCCAATAGAAGGCAAGGGCGTCTGCGAGTCAGAGCAGTTGGTCCTTTGTGAATCCTGGCAGGGGACGCTCTGTCATCCTCTCGCAACTGCAAAGTAGTGACCTTATTCTATATTTGAGGAGTGATATAATTTCTCCTACGTATTGCTTCAACTGCAAATCTACGATATCCTACAAGGAAAGATTGGGTGTCAAGCGGTAGGTATGGTCTGATATACATACAGTCCACTTACCTTACGAAGGCTCCGGCGCTGGTGTCTGCAAGTCAAAAACAAAGCTTTCCTTCTCTCTTGGAGGATACACCTCACTATTCCAGTAACATACGCGAGTTTAGCTTTTGCGTATCGTATTCACGAAACTCAGAGACCTGACAGGCAGGCAGCATTGAGAGAATTGAGTACTTACTTGAGGCTTACGTTAAGGCTCGTTGTGCAATGTAGAAAGGTCTTAGATGACATTTTGGCAAAGCATCAGGTGTCACTTATGTGGGTGCCGAATCATGCCGGTAATGACATGGCAGACACACTAGTAAGCCGAGTGTCGAGAAGTAATCTCCTGGGTCCTGAGCTGACTGTGAAGCTGATAGCAGGTACACTAGAAACTCTAGCCAAGATGGGGTGGTTCTGTCTCTCACTGGACAGAAGCCGGATAAGGTTATTTGTAGGCCTGCTATCTGGCATAACACCTTCAGATGTCCTTATGTGATGGGGGTGGCAGATTATACTAGAGTCAACGGTTCTTGAACCTGAAGACACAAGATGGGTAGATCCCAAGGCCATCGTCATCTTTGCGATGAGAGCTAGATTTGGGAGGAGAGGTGCAGGAGAGCCCGCTTGTAGGCGTATGCACTGGTGGCTCTTGTCGCCAGAAATCCGCTCTTCTTTTATTTGTTCCACATTCCGCAATGGATTTTGAAAGAGAAAAGACTAAAAACATATCAATACCCTTCGATCCAAAATATACAAAAGGCTTTGAGTAAGTTCTCAAAGCTTTGGTTTAAGAACGATATTTGGTCTAGTGTGAAATTTAAACTATTTCGAATTTTTCAAAATGTTTATAATTTTCAAAATATTCGAAAATTTCGAAATTTTTGAAACATGCAACACTCTCAAAATATCAGAATTTCAAAAGTTGTCGGCTTTGATAACGTTTTTAAAGCTTTAGGTTAAGAACGATATTTGGTTTAGTCTGAAATTTAAACTATTTCTAATTTTTCAGAATGTTAAGGATTTTCAAAATATTTGAAAATTTCGAAATTTTTGAAGAATTCAACATTTTCAAAATATCAGAATTTCAAAAGCTGTCGGTCTTCATAATATTTTTAAAGCTTTGGATTAAGAACGATATTTGGTTTAGTCTGAAAATTAAACTATTTCTAATTTTTCAAAATGTTCAAAGTTACCAAACTATTCGAAAATTTAGAAATTTTTGAAACATTCAAAATTTCCAAAATTTTCAAAACTATCAGAATTTCAAAAGTTGTCGAAATTTTAATTTTTTTAGTTCTTTAATGTTTTCAAAATTTGTAAGGTTTATATAACACTTTCGAAACTGTGTTGGAAAATTTATTTTGAAAAATTTGAATGAATTTATAATTTTTAAGGAGAAAGTGATATATCGCAGTACTATATGTAAAACAAGAATTTGTGTAATCTGGTGTAATATAATATAGTAATACTATCTCCATTGCAACTGTTAGACCCCGCCTTCTGACCCTCATTAAATTACATCAAAGTTGGCTGATTTCCAGCCAGATAACAAAAGACTATTGCTCTTCTCCTCCCGTGTGATGCATCACTTACCTTGCCTGTCATATTAGCCTTGGATATCAATCATTTATGCGCTGGGATTTAGGGCACGGCGAGAAACGCATCAGCGGGCTCGAGATCATCGGTCATTTCGTAGTGCAAAAGCGGGTAAGAATATGGGGGTGTGTTTGTTTTGAGTGCATGTGTGGGGATTGAATTGGTACAGATGGTTACATGTGTCCAATTCGAGCTTTAAAGAACATCTTTCAATTTATGGAATGAAAGGTGCTTGCTTATTCCGTAAGAGGGAGATAATTCTACTCATTTGATTCACAGAAAAATCGGAATAATAAAGGGTACCGGCTTGATTCGAACCAGCGTCTCCGGCATTCTAGACCGACGCGATACCAACTACACTACGGTGCCCCGTGATGTAGCCGATATATAGTGCCGACGACAAGGTATCGACTCCGCCGACATCCACCACTCCGTCGTTTTTCCGATTTTTCAAATGAGTGAAATTATCTCCCTCTTGCAGAAAAGCAAGCACATTTCATTCCATGAAATCCTGGCCGACTGAGGAGTCGTACTTCAGTAAGAAAGAGAGCTGTCGTGCAAATAGCGGTGGGAGATCCACACTCACCCAACAGCCGACTAGATCTCTCTGGATGACTGAAATACATGGTTCGCGGATAGATACGGGGGAGTGGTGGGTGTCGGCGGAGTCGATACCTTGTCGTCGGCGCTGTACATCGGCTACATCACGGGGCACCGTAGTTTAGTTGGTATCGCGTCTGTCTAAAATGCCCGAGACGCTGGTTCGAATCCAGCCGGTACCCTTTATTTCTACGATTTTTCTGTGAATCAAATGAGTGGAATCCTTCAGTTTATTGTATTTATCAAAAACGCTGGAAGCTTGGAGTGTTGTTCCGCTGTAGGAAGTTGTATACACCACAGCAACTGCTGCTGCTCTACAAGGCACAGATCCGACCATCGCTGGAGTATTGTTCCCATCTGCGGAGATGCGCTCCCAAATACTCTCTAAAGCTTCCACACAAAGAACCTCCACAGCCTGGAACATCGAAGGAGGGTGGCTGAACTATCCCTGTTTTACAGATTCTATCACGGAAGATGTTCGAGTGAGCCCTCCCAGATAATAACACCACAGGCCGTCCGAACCAGGAAGACTAGAGAAGCTCTGCGAGCTCATCCTTACCACGCGGAGGTACCTGCTCCCCGAACCAGTCTCCTCCAGCATTCCTTCTTTTGGAAAACTTCGACGCTGTGGAATCAGCTGCCGGGGACTTTGTATCCCGACGGCTACAACCTGCAGCGTTTCAAATTTAACGTGCACCGACACTTATCCTCTCGCGTCGCTTCTACAGCGTCATAGGCTTTCAGCCTTTGCGGAAGGCCGACCATAAAAAAAATATTAAAATATGAAATGCTACTACCTCTGTTCATAGCCTCTGTTCAATTTTAACCTCTTCACCGTGGCCTAGTTCTTGTGCATGTCTAAATGGAAATGCCTTAATAATGGGTCCTTACGCGAGAAACGTGTGACTGTGTAATTCCTTATCCTATATCCTTCGCAAGTTTGGGAATGTTTTATTTTCTCTTCTTTTCCGACAGACTTTTTCGCTACAGGACTTTTTGATCCTGAATACTGTCGTTGTGTTTTCTTAGGCTCCTCTAGACTAGACCGTTGGATGTGATTGCTTCTAGGGCTTGTAATCTCCTAGTAAGTCATGATTTCTGGCCAAGCTCCTACTGCCATTGAAAAAAACTTTACAGAAAGAAAATGGAATATCGTAGTTTTGAGTTTAGCAACTTTGAAACCCAGACATTCTTCATCTATACGTAGTTTAGTGAGGTGAATATATCTTGTTTGACGTAGTTTCAGATTATATTGGTACACCGTTCTGAATCCTAGGTTTCTAAGAACCTTTTGAAGACCCTTGTGTATTTTTGTATCAAAGGGTATTGAAGCGTTTCTTGGTCTTATCTTACCCTTTCAACTTGGAAGGTTGTGGAATCATGAATTGTTTTCTTAAAGCTATGTTTTCTAACCAATTTGTCAACAATATATGTTCATATCAACGGGATGTGTCACTTTACTCTGGGGCATTTGAGTCAGTGGATGTATTGTCAGTGCATAGCAGAGATTCAGCATTCATCAGTCCATCCTTCAATCCAATCCATCACTAAAAAGAACATAATTTTCAAAGAGTCTTTAAAAGATATGCATGTATTTTCAAACCATGGATGGTACCCAAATCTCAAAGTTTGGACAATCTGAACAATCTCCCTTCTGAAGTATTTAAAACTTGCAAGTCTTTTATAATTATGCCAACCAATCCAATATCTAATAATTGTCGCCTATTTGTACTACTCCTGTCTCGCAATAATTCGCCTTGTGTAACAGTAGCTCCAATGTACAACAAGAGAACAGTAATAGAAAAGCAATGTTCATTTTCGGTTATACAGATCATCAAAAGTTTTACTGCGGCCTCTACGATGACAATAAAGCCTTTATTTGTCGAGCAAACATATAATAACCGTTTCTGAACGCCACACGTAATACAGTTCAAGGCGTATGTCTACTTTTAGGGTTCGCAATATCCTCTCGCTGGAAGTAATTTGTTTCCATTTATTTTTCTCAGGGATCGTCGCCAATGAAAACCAGCGGCGGATAGGGAGGTCACGCGTCGTTGGAAGTTGACCGACCAGTGGCTTGCAAACCCAGGTAGGAGCGTGGTGTCCTTAGGACGACCCATTTTGGTCTTCACTGGTCTTCGACGTCCTTTGGACGTAAAATGTCGTCCAAAAGACGGCCGCTAGTGGACGTCCACAAAACGTTTCAGCGTAGACGTCTGTAAGACGTTCTAATTGGTCCTGGTGAGCACAAAATTTAAAAACCAATTCATACGTATTTAACTCAAAACAAGAGGTGACAGACGATAGGTATTTGGAACAAATTAGACAAACCCATGGACAAATCTACTTGATTTCTGAATCTCCCGCATTCAAGGACGACTAAGTGCGCACGCCCGAAAGCATGCGATGCCATGATGCCACAGCAGTTCAATTTTCGCATTCCTAAGAGTTTCAAAACCACTAATTGCTTGATGACTTTATTATTCATCAATATAATAGGCATTATATCGTTCTGATAGTACCCGTTCCATGAGAATCGAGCATTTTACGAATTTAATGTTACGCTGTTCATAATGTAGCCGAAGCAGTAATGAAGAAAAGATAAAAAAAGTATTTGTTGAACGAATTTTCTCTTATAATCCGATATCTAGTGGTTCGTATGAGAATACAGGAAGAAACAGTTTATAGTTTTGCTTTTGCCACAAAAAGGGTTACATTAAGATTAAGCCAATGTCGTTAAACAGTCAAATTGGCAACGTTGCACTTCTCTACAGTGCCCTACTGCTGAACTGTGCCAGCGACAACGACCAACGGCAGTCACGTCACGACGTCACGTGAGTGACGCCACGTTCATCGTTGGCTGTTACCGTTGCGCGGTGCCCAGTTCGGTACTCCTGTTGGACGGTTCACCTTCACGGTGATCGGTTTGTGCCGCTTGTTATGTGACATTTTGTGCAAACCTTGTTATTCCCGCCTTTCCCGGTCTTTTCCTCTTTTGTTCCTGCCTATGTGATATGTTAATAATACAATATGTGATATGTTAATAATACAATAACAGCCTAATGGCGCACGTACTGGTGGAGTTCGATGATGGTGGCGTCGCGGTGGTTGCCAAAAGTTGGCAGACGCAAGAAAGAAAGAAGTGTTTTGGCCTCTTGTGAAGCAGCAGACGCTTTTCGATCGTTAGGCCATTTAGGCCCAATTTATAGGCAAAGTTCGACCATAGTTTAATTGTTATTTATTTCTGAGGCGACGTATGGAGTTGTTTGTGCCTGTGTCTTATTTTAATTCATCAAACTACCGGCTTTTTCTGTTTTAGAACATAAGCAATGGTGGAGTGAACTAAATGCAACTATCTGGCAATTTGTCGACTTGTATATATATTTAACCCGTAACCGGTGACATGGAGTCTGGGAGACTCCTTCGAAGTTGAACATAGCTATAATTTCGAAACCAGATGACCTTGACAAACGTAACGTCAGGTAGCTTCCTATAATCACCGTCCGAGGCAGCATCGCTTGTGACGTCAGCTAACAGGAAGCCATTGTTGTGTAAACCTCGTGTAAACCACGTGTCGGAGTCTAGCAGACTCCACGTCACCATTATTGCGACTGTAGTTTATACATATGTATATCATGTGGTCAGTGCTTTGCTTGTGTGCTTTAGAACTCTTTAATGGCTACTCGTCCAAGTACGTCACGGAGTATTCGTGCAACACATCCTAACTTTGAAGAGACCTTTTTGGAGTGGGTATAACAGCTATGACTCTGATAATAGCGACATTGATGATACTGATCCTGACTTTGCAATAGAGATGGATCGTTATGAAGATTAACTAAGTATTTTTGCGTCAAGTTCAACGGAATAGCTTAGAATTTGAGAGAAACATACTCAGATCCTGATAATAATGTATGGGATTGATAATAAATGCAATGATATGGGAGGAGTCTCCAAGACTCCACGTCACCATGAGTGTAACAATAATGGGACGTCACCGGTTACGGGTTAAAAAGGAGAATGAATAAACGTCTATTTCTTAATTGGTGTCTGTTTTCACCCAAAACGCCATAAAAAATCGATCATGTTAAAATCACGTTTTAAGAGACGACAAAGGTACGTTCTTAAGACGTCAAGACAACAAAAAACACGTCCAGTATATGACTCAGCTGAACGTCCTGAAGACGTCAGTATGCGACGTCTTCTGGCTGTGACATTTTAACATCCTGCTGACGTCTTTTGGATGACAGCTGGTTCGTGTCCTTCGGCCACAAGATGACGAGAAATGGACGTCTCTAAGACGCCCTCTTCCTACCTGGGACGGTCAGTGTAACCATAGAAGAGAATAATACAGAATACGATCCGGGTGTATATAGTTGTATCAAGGTGTATTATACTTCAATGGTCCAGGGGGTCCTACAGTGTTTCTGCTGCACATCAGCGAGCTGCTGGAAATAACATCCAAACCAATCTACAGCTTCGCAGATGACAATACATTAATATCGGGCATGGAACCAAGCAAATCACGATCATCCATAAAAATCCAGCTTCACATAAATATGACGTTGCAAACGGAATAAAAATTCTCAAGGCTTTTGAAGCTAGGTTTGGATATTCATTTTGAATCGATAACCAAAACTCCACCAAATTTGATTTGGAGAATTCTGGCGGAACTTGCGTATGAAAGGGTTCTTGGATCCATGCACATTTTTCGACATCATCATCATCTGCAAAGTATTTCGAAAACCATTCAGTGAGCTTCCGTAAGTGAAGTGAAAAGGGCCATCAAGTCTTGTGAGACAACCAGTTCATTGGATTCCGCATATTTATACAATTGTGGAAAGCAATCTTGACCGCCGCCTTCATTCGTCTTTTTTATCCAAACTTGTAGCTTCTTCCTGAACGTTGTAATTTTCCCTAGTAGTTTCAAAATGTGGCGAGCGTCAGAATAGGTATTGTTGCTTTTTAGGCACTCACAAATATTTGTGCTGTAGACTTAGAGGATCGACTCACGGCGCCCCTCTTTACTTTCTACGGCGCACCAGGGCGCCGCGGCGCACAGGTTGGGAACCCCTGCCTTAGACTAAACATCTTTATACTACGCGCAAAACTTTGGTCCGGCTGAAATTCTACAGATACGGTTAGATCTTCGGGTTAATCTGCAGTTTTCGTCCACTGACACACGATAATAACAGTGGCGGATCAAACTGTAAGATTTAACTGAAGATTTTTATGCTGCATTAGTGGACTACAGCAGTTTTAATGTACGGCCTCAGAGTAACAACTGAACATAGAGGTAATAAACAAACCACTTCAGCATGGCGTGCTCAAAGCCATCATCTTTTGACACTTCAGACCCAAACATTGCCATCTAACCTGAAAATTCTTCCAATGCAACCCATGTTACAAACACTGCTCTGCACTGTCTCATCTCGAAAAACTGTTAAACTACACTCGAATATAGCACAGTAAGTCCGTAAGTTACCAACAAATAGCGAATTCGATTTTACTGACCAAGCATAAAAGACGCACAAACAAAACAAACGTTTGACAGTCGGAGTTTACCGTAAACAAATCGCAGGAAAATTACATAGGCGTTGCCAACTCCTCAAAATTTATGTAGTACAGAATTTGCGTTTACGATGAAGATTTGATTTGGTTTTGCTGTAATCATTTCTGACCCATCAAAATACCGTCTTTTTCAACGTAGAATGGAATATTTCTGGATACTATACAACTAAAGCTAAATTCAGATGCATACGACATCCGACGATACGACCGTACGAAACTGTTCCTATTGGTTGAGATATTTTGATTTGACATCATTTTGAATATTTAATCCAATAGGAACAGTTTTGTACCGTCGTATCGTCGGATGTCGTATGCATCTGAATTTATCTTAAGACGATAGTAAACAATTATGATTGCCGTATGTGGCGGTCGATATGACAACGCAAGAAAAGATGTTAACCCATTAGAATTAGTTGTTTACTACCTCTATGTTCAGTTGTTATTCTGAGTGGACGGCAGATAAAACTGGCGAATCTATCCGTCCGTCCACCTGACAGACCGGACTCTGTGTCTATGGCCAACTACTGCCTTGGCCTTGCCGGTTGATTGATAAGGTAATCTGAAATGCATCCATAGCATCACCAACAAAATATTCGTAAACCCCGAATACTTAATAAAACGCTCGCGGTGTCTTACCCGAATGCAGTTCCTTTAGCGGCCGCTCGGATCGGCTGAATTCGTCAGATCCCGAATTGGCAGTTTTATCAATGACCGAATGACCAGCGATTTCGCGGCCTCTTTTCGCCGCTTAATTGAAATACGGCCGTCGAACGCGATTAAGCCAACAAAGGATCGGAATTTCTTAAAAAGTCGTCCACCTGAAGACTCCTCGTACAGCGGCACTTGTTCAAAAGGAGGTAATGAACCGCTGCATACAGCCAGGAATTTTTATATTATTAGTATCGTTACCAAAAACAGGTGGAAAGTCGTGACCATAGCCTACCGGTATTTCAGTATCTGCGAAGCGCATGACAAATCATAATTGATATGTGACAGCACGTTTGGTTGGTGGTTGCCAGTTAAGGTACAGATACACAAGTTCATAAATAGCATGCTCATGAAACTGATACATTTGCTTATGTTTAGCATCCTTTTTTAAATCCTGCTGAAAGCAAACACTCCGGATACACATTATTATTAATAGCAAGGCATCTATTTAGAAATTCACGACTTGACTTGATTTTCAAGCTACTTGACTTGATATCAAGTCAAAATCAAGTCAAGTATTTTTTTCGAAATTCAAGTCACACAAAAAGTAACTTGAAAATAAAGTTTTTCAAGCTAACTACTTGATTTTTCTTGAAAAAATAATTCTTTTTTGATATTAATGTGATTAACTGCCAAAACGCAATAACAATAAAAATCTATGTACCTATATAAAGATGTAATCTTTTATAAAAAAAAAACATCCAAAAACGAAAACTTCAACAAACTTAGTTAAATAATGAACGTACTAATATGAAATGAAACTACGAAATGTTCTGAATTCTGACAATAATATATAGAAAACAACAAACTCAAATGGGGGTGGGTTGGCTCAGTGGTTAGAGTCGAGGGCTCATGACAAGAAAGTCCCGACAAAGGATCGGAATTTCTTAAAAAGTCGTCCACCTGAAGACTCCTCGTGCAGCGGCACTTGTTCAAAAGGAGGTAATGAACCGCTGCATGCAACGAGGAATTTTTATATTATTAGTATCGTTACCAAAAACAGGTGGAAAGTCGTGACCATAGCCTACCGGTATTTTAGTATCCGCGAGTCGCATGACAAACCATAATTGATATTTGACAGCACGTTTTGTGGTTGCCAGTTAAGGTACAGATACACATGCTCATAAATAGCATGCTTATTGAGCATGCTTAAAATTAGCATGCTCATGAAACTGATACATTTGCTTATGTTTGGCATGCTTTTTTAGAGCGTGCTCTAAAGAATGCTCTTTTAGAGTATGCTCTTATCGATCCTGCTAAAATCAAACACTCCGGATGCACATGCTTATTCATAGCAAGGCATCTATCAGCTAAAAATGGAAAACGACAACAGTGTTGCCAGGACTAGTAAAAATTCACTATATCTAGTGATTCTTCTTGAATTCCGTATTCAACATCCTGATTTTAACACTAACCATTTCGCGAGGTGTTTGACATATGATCACTTTCTTTTAGCCGACATTGATGTTACAGTATATTTTTTAAGGACTAATACCAAAAATTCTAAAATCTGACAATACATTTTTGTTTTATTAGAGTTTTCGTTTGGAGATCTGCATTTTAACATTCAATCTAAACTGAAATAAACTGAAAACTACTAGGAATTGGACAATGTCCATTTATTAGCTCACCCCCTTCACTACCCTTATTATGTATTATATAGTTTGAGTTGATTTCTACCTATAAGATGTTATAAGATATGTATTTCGGCATTTTAATTTACACCCCCTCCCCACATCCAGCAGCAGATGCTGTGAAAGCCTAGTGGTTCTCTTAAACGTCATCTAGTGAATTTTTGAATTTTGACCTGGCAACAGTGGCTCACCACCAGCCAAAGACAGATTGATTCAAGCATGCTCAATAAGCAGATCTGTCTAGACATGCTGAAAGCACGTCCTCTCTTAGCCCCGCTATAAAGGGCCCCACAGACATCGTTCTTTTTCATCAGGTTTGCATGACGTGCCAACCGATGTCGGTTAAACCGATGGAACGATACCTCCACACAGTGTTCGGTTTTCTTTTAGTTTCTCGCAAATGTTTGTTCCGTTAACATGGATAATACTTTAGCATTGCCGGCGGCTTTAGCTATTAAAGTGAAATACAGCAAGAAAAAACGTTCTAAATGGTTGAAACAGTGACTTTTAAAAAGAGGCCAATTCTCCCATATAAATCGATTAGAAGAATTGCGTCTGAAACCAGGGGATTGGTACAATTATTTGAGGATGGTTGAAGAAACATACTTAGAATTACTTAACTCAGTAGCACCTCTAATAAAAAAACAGGATACTTCTATGAGACAACGTATTTCTCCTCATGAACGTCTGACAGCACGTTTTTGATAGGTGTCGCTAACCCTAGATACGCTTACTCGAAGGCACGATGAACGGCCGAGTTGCACGATGGCGTTCGAAACCGACGAGTAAAATCAAGCTCGCACAGATTTTTTGGAACGACGGTCAACACGACGGTTTTTCGGCACATACGGACCGAAATGAGTGTGATCGGTTGGCACGTCGTGCAAACTTGATGAAAAAGAACCATGTCTGTGAGGCCCTTTAAGTAGCATGCTCACAAATCGCACGACCGTCTGTTCTTTAGCATGCTCGAAATTAGCATGCTTATTCCGAGCAAGGCGCGTATACACATGCTACGGAGTAGCATTGCTCATTAATAGCATGCTTTTTAAGCATGTATATCTGTACCTTTTTGTTTTTGCCACGAATCTCGTACTTTTTGAGACCTAATTTTTTTTTGGACGCTCGATTCACCAACAACATGGCACAAAGCGCCCAAACTTTTTTCACAATCATAGGTACTAGTATTTTTCTTTTATTGTTGTTTTAAAATTTATTTTTAACCTTCTAGTTCTAAGTTCTTTAAAAGCGTGTTTTTAAGTTTTTTAAATTATTTTTATGAATAGATCAGTTTATGAACTAAGTTCAGCTACAAATTTCACTTAGAGAAGCTGTAAGACAAAATACAGTTTTTAGAGGCCAATGATATATGCGCTGCTATAGGTAAGAGCAGCTGCAAAAACAAAAAAAGGGCGTGCCGTGCCAATGGCAAAATCTTCAATTCAAACTGTCACGGTTCACTATCATGTTGTAGTAAAAATGCTTAGTGGATGCCTTGATCTAGTTTTTACATAAAATAGTAAACAACCTCCCCACTTTTGGAGGGTTTTTTGTAGGGATGCTAACCATACTTCGATACTTCTGCACTAATATCGAGTATTTTTGTCATCGATACTTTTTGAGGCATTCCAAGCTGGTATTGATACTTTTGTAACGGTATCGAAAATAATTATATAATTATTGAGGGGTGTAATCAGTTGCACAAAATGCTCTGTACGAACCAAACGCGCCTATTTGGCTAGAAAATATCGAGTTGGTACCGCTAAATATCGAGTTGGTACCGGTATCGATATTTTCATTTTCGCATCTCCACAGCCGTAAAATCATCCATAAATCATCTCAAGGTCAAATTCTGTGGGAACCATTTTTATATAGGAAATCCTCAGAGGTATTATGCTGGTTGTTTATTATACTGTAGTTTTTATATTTTATGGTTACGTATTTGATTTTTTAAGTGTCTTTCCGTTTTTGTGTGAAGCGATTGAATTTTTTTT
The DNA here is from genome assembly GCA_951848785.1 of Callosobruchus maculatus. Lineage (NCBI taxonomy): Eukaryota > Metazoa > Arthropoda > Insecta > Coleoptera > Chrysomelidae > Callosobruchus > Callosobruchus maculatus. Next base: position 142,869 of record CATOUR010000227.1, read on the forward strand.
TTAATTTTCTTCAATTTTTTTTTCAAACAGCTTCCATAATCTGTAATATCAACTTTGTCCATGGATTGATGGTTGATGTCGTGAATGGCCGGTCAAAGATGCCAAATCTGGAATATTTACAACCTTGTCGGTCATTCTCGTTACAGCCTGGGCAATAACGATATTGGCTGGTAGGCTGGTTCTCACATTTGGGCCATTTGGGGATATTTCGAACAGTTTATTGTTATTCCGATTACACCTATTTGGATGTCTGGATCATTCCAGCATCCATAGTATCTACCTTGCGCTTTCACTAATCTCCTCGTGTAGGTACGTGTTTTGTTGATGCAATTTGTTTCCACCGTCTCTGTTGAAGTTGACCGGTCGTCGGATCTCATCTGTCGTGGGAATTAAAGGTAGTGGTAAACGATTATTGCGGCGGCACCCGCTTCTTATTGACTCTGGCTTGCCAGCGCCGATCAACCTCGCTATCGGATGACCAACACTCCGTATAGTACAGGAACAGCAGCAGAGAGACGCTCAACCTCCCATCCTACCAACGAACCCGAATAGGTTAGAAGAAGTAAACAAGGATTTTGTTTGTCCCCACAATCCTAAAGTAGTGATTCAGCGGCAGCTTGCTGATGCAGGCAGGTCACACCATAGGCGTAGTTAGGTCACCAAAAGTGATACAACAGAGGTAATATAACAGTTACGACAAACATTATACAGGGTGGTCCAATAAGCGCGCGGTGTTCCCTAGCGGCCATAACGTTTAAATTAGACGAAAATGGTTGAAATAAAACACGTTTATTTTCAAATGCTCTACATTGAGAAAATAATTTCAAAGAGTGCGGACTTCCTTGTATACCGGAAGTAGGCATCAACTTCCTTATTTTAAATAAAACACCTTATATATTATTACGGTTTTGAATTCAGCATCGATTTTTAGGTCCAGTTTGTTAACCACTGTTTATGTTTGCGAAGCCTATTTTCGGAGTTATTCAGCAATTTTTACAAAATTTGACATTTGGAGTACTTTACAAGAAACGTTGATATCACGGAAACTAAATGCGAAATAAATATGCGGTTTACGGTCTTGAAACAAGCAAGGAACGTATTTGTGTTTCAGTAAGACCGTTGTTTCAAAAGAATATTAAATCAATAGACTAGCAATTTTCAAATTTGAAAAGTTAAAAACGTTAAAAACTTTTTTTTCAAATGGGATGGTACCATAAGTTACACATCGGTGGATGCGAAATTACATTCTCTTCCACCTTTGTCGAGGCACATGTGGTTCCGTCTTTGATGGTTTTCAAGATATTTATGATTTTGTAATTATGGCGCAGGAATTGGAAAAATCGTAGGTGGCGTGGCTCGCAGACGAAACAATTGGCAGGAAGCCTTTCATCCAAAGTGTTTCGACCTCTAATACTAAAATGTGCTTTCGCTTCATCTACCTGTAACCACATTAATCTTAAAAACTCCAGCGGTAAATTTTCCAAAAGGTTTTCCAAATTTTCATTTAGGAAATTTTAAAAAACGTTATTTTAATATGCGGTTTCCAATAATACCACCCCAAATTCTTAGACTTCATGCTGGTTGTCAACAAACCTCTCAAAATTTAGATTTACGTCGGTATAAAAATGTAAATTATGCCAGTTTACATCGCCGTTAATGATGTAGCTGTAGCTACATTTCATAAAATAGAAAATGAATTAATTTCATAATAAATGTAGCTTCATTCGTAAACAGCACACTGTTGAAAAGTAGTGCATCTTCTTGGACTCGAGCACGACTCCAGTTGCAGAAGTTCATTCAGTCTACAAAGTATTGTCTTTCAATTGCTTGATTTAACTGCACGTGATAAGAATGCTATATGTACTCCGTGGAGATCATGTTCACAGATGTTTGACCAATACCCAAATAGCGACTAATTTCTGCTGTAGAGCCTGTAGCACTACAATTGCGACAATGTCAAACTTACTATCTTCATTGAATTTGTGGTTCTTGGGTTTTTAGGCCGGCGTCGTTTAGCGTTAAAGCTTGACGTTTCGCCACCACGAGTGGATGGCATCTTCAGAAGCTATTTCACTTCGGCGACTTCCAAAATACTGACGGCTGGTGGATCACTATCTTCATGTATTACTACTACATGTTTCCTTCTCTCATATTTTACTCCTACGTAACTCCAAATTTTGAGAAGTTTGTTGGCAACCAGCACGGAGTCTAAGCATTTGGTGTGGTATTATTGGAAACCGCATAATAAACTAATGTTTTTCAGAACTTTCTAAATGAAAATTTGGAAAACCTATTGTAAAACTCACCACTGGAGTTGTTAAGAATAATGTGGTTACAGTTAGTTGGAGCGAAAGCATATTTTAGTATTAGAGGTCGAAACACTTTGGAAGAAAGGTTTCCTGCCAATTGTTTTGTCTGACGCGAGCCACGCCACCCACGATTTTTCCAATTCATACGCAATAATTGCAAAACCGTAAATGTCTTAAAAACCGTCAAAGATAGAACCACATGTGCCTAGATAGAAGTGAAAGAGAATTTAATTTTGCATCCACCGATGCGAAACTTATCATACCATCCTATTTGAAAAAAAAAGTTTTTAACGTTTCTAACTTTTAAAACTTGAAAACTGCTAGTCTCTTAGTTTAATGTTCTTCTGAAACAACGATCTTACCGAGGCACAAGTACGTTCATTGCCTGTTTCAAAACCGAAAACCGCATCTTTCTATCGCGTTTAATTTTTGAGATATTAACGCTTCTTGTAAAGTACTACAAACGTCAAATTTTGTAAAAATTGCTGAATAACTCCGAAAATAGGCTTCACAGAGATAAACAATGGTTAACAAACTGGACCTAAAAATCGATGCTGAATTCAAAAACGTAATAATATACAGGATGTTCCATTTAAAATAAGGAAGTTGATACTTACTTCCGGTATATCCGGAAGTCCGCCATCTTCGAAATTATTTTCTGAATATAGAGAATTTGAAAAGAAACGTTTTCTATTCAAAACATTTTCGTCTAGTTTAAACGGTACGGCCGCTAGAGAGCACCGCGCGCTTATTGGACCATCCTGTATAAACAAAAATGTTTATTGGGAGGAGAACTGAACCCTAACCCTCTCATTACAAAAAAAGTAACTGTTTCTGATGCAGGTTTGATCAACGTAAGATCTACTTGTCCGCCTCCATTTTCTTTGTACTATAGAAAGTGTGCCGTGGATCCGGCAGGCACGACGCGCGACGCGTCATCGCTGGCAGCGAGCAGGGCGGTTGGAAGGTAATGGGCCACCGACCGACCGCACCGCGCGCGATCGGCCGTGTGGCGACCGGCGCTGCCATATACGAAGCCCGACCAGACGACAACCGCCGCAAAAACGGCCGTACGCGACAACAAATTACCTCGGGCCCAGCGAATGCGAAAATTTCGACCGGCCCGTTAACGAGCTTTGATTATTACACGGATTTCTTTGCGGACCCGGCCTGCCGCCGACTGATTGATATGCGTTGACCAACCGCGATTAACTCTTTGCTACTTATGGTGTTTGGGTATTTGCTCTTGGTGTAACAGTTCTGCGCCAGTGGCTGAATAGCTTTTTGAACGACCGATCTCTGTCTGTTGTAGTCGAGGGCTGTTCATCAGACGTATTTTCAATAAACGCCGGTGTTCCTCAGGGATCTGTCCTATCCCCTACACTGTTTCTGCTGTACATCAACGAGCTGCTGGAAATAACATCCAATCCAATCTACAGCTTCGCAGATGACAGTATATTAGTGTGGTGCATGGAACCAGGCAAGCCACTATCATCCCAGGAGACGGTACGTCGGCGACAGCAGCATGCCTCACAGATCAACGCAGATATCAAAACAATGGTCGAGTGGGGATTAGCAAGTAAGGTACAGTTCAACGTACAAAAACTCAGGCAACAACACTTACAAAGAAGTCTCACGATGGCTTGCCAACCGTAGAAATCGAGGGTCACCCCATAGTCGAATCGCCTTCCGTCAAGCTTTTGGGTATCAACATCAACAATAATATGTCCTGGTACGACCATGTCGTCAGTATTGCTAAAACGGCATCCCAGAAGCTTGGAGTTTTGTTCCGCTGTAGGAAGTTGTATACACCAGAGCAACTGCTGCTGCTCTACAAGGCACAGATCCGACCATCGCTGGAGTATTGCTCCCATGTGTGGGAATGTGCTCCGAAGCACTCTCTAAAGCTTCTAGACACTATCCAGAAAAGAGCGATTAGACTAATCGATACGCCTAACCTCACAAAGGACCTCCACAGCCTGGAACATCGAAGGAGGGTGGCTAACCTGTCCCTGTTTTACAGATTCTATCACGGAAGATGTTCCAGTGAGCTCTCTCAGATAATAACACCACATACCGTCCGAACCAGGAACACTAGAGAAGCTCTGCGAGCTCATCCTTACCAGGTCGAGGTCCTTACTCCCCGAACCAGTCTCCTCCAGCATTCCTTCTTTTGGAGAACTTCGACGCTGTGGAATCGGCTGCCAAGGAATTCGTTTCCCGGCGGCTACAACCTGCAGCGTTTCAAATCTAACGTGAACCGATACTTATCCTCTCGCAGCGCTTCTACAGCGCCATAGGCTTTCAATCTTTGCGGGAGGCCGACCATAAAAAAAATTACAACAGAAAGCAATCAGATAGAACAATAGAAAACGACTAATCACAGCCAAATACAAAAAAAAAACAGAAAACAGCTCAAAACTGCAGATATCAAGCAGATAACAAATGCAAACTGTAGAAAACGACCAAATACAACCGAATAGAACAGAAAACAGCCCATAAGACAGAAAGCAATCAGATAACAGCGCTAAACAATAGAAAACGATTAAACACAGCCGAATACAACAGAAAAGAGCAAAGAACAGCTGAAAAGAAGAAAAATCAAGCAAATAACAAATGCCAACTGTAGAAAACGACCAAAAACAACCGAACAGAAGAGAAAACAGCGAATACAACGGAAAGCAAGCAGATAACAGCGCTAAACAATAGAAAACGACTAAACACAGCCAAATACAACAAAAAAGAACAGAAAACAGTTCAAAACTGCAGAAATCAAGCAGATAACAAATGCAAACTGTAGAAAACGATCAAATACAACCGAATAGAACAGAAAACAGCCCATAACGACAGAAAGCAATCAGATAACAGCGCTAAACAATAGAAAACGACTAAACACAGCCGAATACAACAGAAAAGAACAGAAAACAGCTCAAAACAACAGAAAGCAAGCAGATAACAAGTGTAAACGATAGAAAACGACCAAATACAACCACATAGATTCAGAACTAGCTCAAAACAACAGAAAGCATGCAGACAACAGCGGGAAACAACAGAAAACGACTTAACACAGCCGAATACAACAGAAAAGAGCAGAAAACAGCTGAAAACAAGAGAAATCAAGCAGATAACAAATGCAAACTGTAAAAAACGATCAAATACAACCGAATAGAACAGAAAACAGCGAATACAACGGAAAGCAGGCAGATAACAGCGTTAAACAATATAAAACGACTAAACACAGCCGAATACAACAGGAAGAACAGACAACAGCTCAAAACAACAGAAAGCAAGCAGATAACAACTGTAAATGATAGAAATCGACCAAATACAACCAAATAGATTCATAGCTAGCTCAAAACAATAAAAAACAGAAAAGAACAGAAAACAGCTCAATACTACAGAATACAAATAAATTCTTTAGAAACATTGCCGAAACGTGACGGACATGAGTTGAACCAATTTTAAAATTCTCGTCAGTGATCCTAGCGTGACAAATGTAGGAGCACCAACTCCAAACGTTGATCTTCCAGGATAATATTCCATCGCAGTAATGATACCGAAAATCAGGGTAGCGATATGACTCCTGAAGGCGCTGCCGTTCCCGTTCCTAACTTGGCCTGTCAAAGTCGGAGGAAGCGTCCGCAAACGTTTTAATTAGCCCATCAGAAGTGGGATGCCCATCGGCCTGTTAATATTAAACAAGTCCGCAAGTTAGTTTGCAAGCAGTAGCAGCAATAGCAGTAGCAGAGCCGACGGGCCAAATCCAATTATCGCAATCTGTTTGATATCTCGCCGTGCATACATCCACACAGGCGTGCGCAGGCACGTATCCAGGATCTGGTTTTGGGGGGTCCAGATTATGGCTGTCACATGGGTGAGCTTTCGGGGGGGGGTCCAGATTAGAGCTGCTACCTCAAATCTGCGGGGCGGGTGCAACTTTGTGGATTCCATCTTTTAGACGGCATTTTATTACATTTCGGGGGGGGGGGGGGACCGGACCCCTTGGACCCTAAATACGTGCCTGGCGTGCGATAACCTTGTCGGGCTCCTTTTCGTTTGTAAAGCATAAGCATAAATCCCATAGTTTTGTATGTATTAGCTAAGATAGACCCTCAGATATTCAAGTTCACCGTAAAAATCAAAAATCGTTATCTGACTTCCTCTCTGGACAAAAACTCGTGAAACGTATAACTTGGGGGTGCTAATTACAAATCAGACCACAGTTTTCAGTCTCAGCCACAGGTAACGAGCATCAAAAATTTTCAGAACCTCAGATATTCAAGTTCACCCTAAAAATCTAAAATCGTTATCTGACCTCCTATCTGGACAAAAATTCGGGAAACGTATAATTTGAGGGTGCTAATTACAAATCAGGCCACAGTTTTGAGTTTCAGCCTGAGGTAACGAATATCAAAAATTTTCAGACCCTCAGATATTCAAGTTCACCGTAAAAATCTAAATTCGTTATCTGACTTCCTATCTGGACAAAAAGTCGTGAAACGTATAATTTGAGGGTGCTAATGACAAATCTAGCCACAGTTCTGAGTTTCAGCCTGAGGTAACGAACATCAAAAATTTTTAGACCCTCATATATTCAAGTTCGCCCTAAAAATCTAAAACCGTTATCTGACTTTCTATCTGGACAAAAACTCGTGAAACGTATAATTTTGGAGTTCTAATTACAAATCAGACGTGAAACGTATAATTTGAGGGTGCTAATGACAAATCTAGCTACAGTTTTGAGTTTCAGCCTGAGGTAACGAACATCAAAAATTTTCAGACCCTCATATATTCAAGTTCACCCTAAAAATCTAAAACCGTTATCTGACTTTCTATCTGGACAAAAACTTGTGAAACGTATAATCTGGGGGTGCTAATCACAAATCAGACCACAGTTTTCAGTCTCAGCCACAGGTAACGAACATCGAAAATTTTCAGACTCTCAGATCATCAAGTTCACCCTAAAAATCTAAAATCGTTATTTGACCTCCTATCTGGACAAAAACTCGTGAAACGTATAATTTGAGAGTGCTAATTACAAATGTGGCCGCCTTTTTGAGTTTCAGCCTGAGGCAACAAAAGTCAAAAATTTTCAGACTCTCAGATCTTCAAGTTGACCCTAAAAATCTAAAATCGTTATTTGACCTCCTATCTGGACAAAAACTCGTGAAACGTATAATTTGAGAGTGCTTATTACAAATCTGGTCACCGTTTTGCGTTTCAGCCTGAGGTAACGAACATCGAAAATTTTCAGACCCTCAGATCTTCAAGTTCACCCTAAAAATCTAAAATCGTTATCTGACTTCCTATCTGGACAAAAACTCGTGAAACGTATAATTTGAGGGTGCTCATTACAAATCTGGCCACCGTTTTGAGTTTCAGCCTGAGGTAACAAACATCTAGAATTTTCAGACCCTCAAGATATTCAAGTGCACCCTAAAAGTCTAAAATCGTTATCTGACTTCCTATGTGGACGAAAGCTCGTGTCACATATAATTTGAGGATGCTCATTACAAATCTGGCCACCGTACTGAGTTTCAGCCTCAGGTAGCAAACATCAAAAATTTTAAGGCCGTCAAGATATTCAAGTTTACCCTAAAAATCTAAAATCGTTGTCTGACTTCCTATCTGGACAAAAACTCGTATCACGTATAATTTGAGGGTGCTCATTACAAATCTGGCCACCGTTTTGAGTTTCAGCCTGAGGTAACAAACATCAAGAATTTTCAGACCCTCAGATATTCAAGTCCACCCTAAAAATCTAAAATCGTTATCTGACTTCCTATGTGGACAAAAACTCGTGAAACGTATAATTTGAGGGTGCTCATTCCAAATCTGGCCACCGTTTTGAGTTTCAGCCTGAGGTAACAAACATCAAGAATTTTCAGACCCTCAGATATTCAAGTCCACCCTAAAAATCTAAAATCATTATCTGACTTCCTATGTGGACAAAAACTCGTGAAACGTATAATTTGAGGGTGCTCATTTCAAATCTGGCCACCGTTTTGAGTTTCAGCCCGAGGTAACAAACATCAAGAATTTTCAGACTCTCAAGATATTCAAGTTCACCCTTTAAATCTAAAATCGTTATCTGACTTCCTATCTGGACAAAAACTCGTGTCACATATAATTCGAGGGTGCTCATTTCAAATCTGGCCATCGTTTTGAGTTTCAGCCTGAGGTAACGGAAATCAAACATTTTCAGACCCTCTGATCTTCCAAGTTCACCCTAAAAATCTAAAATCCTTATCTGACTGCCTATGTGAACAAAAACTCGTGTCACATATAATTTGAGGGTGCTCATTTCAAATCTGGCCACCGTTTTGAGTTTCAGCCTGAGGTAACAAACATCAAGAATTTTCAGACCCTCAAGATATTCAAGTTCACCCTAAAAATCTAAAATCGTTATCTGATTTCCTATCTGGACAAAAACTCGTGTCACATATAATTCGAGGGTGCTCATTTCAAATCTGGCCATCGTTTTGAGTTTCAGCCTGAGGTAACGGAAATCAAACATTTTCAGACCCTCTGATCTTCCAAGTTCACCCTAAAAATCTAAAATCCTTATCTGACTGCCTATGTGAACAAAAACTCGTGTCACATATAATTTGAGGGTGCTCATTTCAAATCTGGCCACCGTTTTGAGTTTCAGCGTGAGGTAACAAACATCAAGAATTTTCAGACCCTCAAGATATTCAAGTTCACCCTAAAAATCTAAAATCGTTATCTGATTTCCTATCTGGACAAAAACTCGTGTCACGAATAATTTTAGGGTACTTATTACAAATCTGGCCACCGTATTGAGTTTTAGCCTCAGGTAGCAAACATCAAAAATTTTCAGACCCTCAGATCTTCAAGTTCACCCTAAAAATCTAAAATCGTTATCTGACTTCCTATGTAGACAAAAACTGGTGAAACGTATAATTTGAGGGTGCTTATTACAAATCTGGCCACCGTTTTGAGTTTCAGCCTGAGATAACAAACATCAAAAATTTTCAGACCCTCAGATATTCAAGTCCACCCTAAAAATCAAAAATCTTTATCTGACTTCCTATCTGGACAAAAACTCGTGTCACGTGTAATTTGAGGGTCCTTATTACAAATCTGGCCACCGTTTTGAGTTTCAGCCTGAGATAACAAATATCAAAAATTTTCAGACCCTCAGATATTCAAGTTCACCCTAAAAATCTAAAATCGTTATTTGACTTTCTATTCGGACAATAACTCATGTCACGTATAATTTAAGGGTGCTTATTACAAATCTGGCCACCGTTTTGAGTTTCAGCCTGAGGTAACGGAAATCAAAAATTTTCAGACCCTCAGATATTCAAGTTCACCCTAAAAATCTAAAATCGTTATCTGACTTCCTATGTGGACAAAAACTGGTGAAACGTATAACTTGAGGGTGCTTATTACAAATCTGGCCACCGTTTTGAGTTTCAGCCTGAGGTAGCGAACATCAAAAATTTTCAGACCCTCAGATATTCAAGTTCACCCTAAGAATCTAAAATCGTTATCTGACTTCCTGTCTGGACAAAAAGTCGTGAAATGTATAATTTGAGAATGCTAATGACAAATCTGGTCACCGTTTTGAGTTCCAGCCTCAAGTAACGAACATCAAAAATTTTCAGACCCGATATTCAAGTTCACCCTAAAAATCAAAAATCGTTATCTGACTTCCATCTGGACAAAAACGCGTGTCACGTATAATTTGAGGGTGCTAATTACAAATCTGGCCATTGTTTTGCGTTTCAGCCTCAATTAACGAAAATAAAAAAAATTCAGTCCCTCAGATCTCCAAGTTCACCATAAAAATCTAAAATCGTTATCTGACCTCCTATCTGGAGAAAAACTCGTGGAACGTATAATTTGAGGGTTTGGTTTATAACGGTAACAGTGATCAAGTCTATCGAATGCTTAGAAAAACCTGTATAGGTGATAAATCATCAAACAACCACGAAATTTGAATAAGTGGTAGAACTGTGATTAAAAGGCTCTGTTCGTACGTATCGCCAGCCCCCCGATTTTATGCACGCCACTGTAAACCGCACATTACCCGGCGGTCAACCTGGGAGTAGCTGTATAGCGTTAGCGGGTCGTCTTGAATTAGTCAAAGTTTTCGGATGAACGGAAGGACGAAGTCACATTTGAGTTGGAATTAACAGGATCTCTAGAGCTAGTAATGATCTATTAGGTGATGAGTTTCGGGTAATAAGTATGAACATGAATATCATATGTAGAGCAAGTTACGGCAGCTGGTTAGTTTTAAACATAGAATAACCACTTCCTATGTAGAACTACATATTATGCAGAATTTTGTTAAATTAGCGTACTTCTAAGTAGAAAAGTTACTTATATTGGTCATCATCATAGCCACAATGTCTTAACAGACATGTGTGAACTCGTAAAATGCATTAACTCGGAGCTAGAGTATTGCCGACAGGAATATTGTCAATAGTTTTGAGAACTGTAGCTCGCCATCGTTCGCGATTTACTGTCAGTTTAGTGGCGCTCTTGATACTCATATCCAGCAACTCTTCCGTCGTATCCACCCAGCGTGTAGTGAAAAGTAATAAATCAAAAATCCTTTTTTTACATGGATCGATAAAAATATCCTCTAGTTTTAAAATCGGCTATAAAAAAAGCCCGCGGCGCATATTTGTATACAGGGTGATGTAGAATGCAAAATCTAGATTTTCTCTCTTTTTTTAAATGTAACCCCCAATATTTTATTATACCAAAGAATTGCTTTTAATATGCCCTTTCATCTTTGTATAACACTTGTTATGGCTGCATTCAGTAGTTTCTGGATATCTCGATCTCTCTACAAATTTTAAATATACCTTCTATTTGTTTACTAAAATGTGTTTATTCTGAGAAAATACTATTCAATTTTATTTTTGCTTAACAAGCAACTAAAATATAAGGCCATAATAGTACTTGATCAAGTCAAAACACTGAATTAACCAGATAATATAGGTAAAGTGTGCTGAGGGAACAATTTTATAGACGTCATGCATTATTATCAAGCAGATCTATCAGGTAGGCTATGAAATATTAAACGATACAGTCCAAATTAAACGATTCTTCAATCTTTCAAACGCATAAGTTTTAGAGTGCCTCCGTTCTGGATATTGCTGTTCATAGTTGATATATTCTAGAGGCAAGTAGGCAATTTCACAAAGATTCTCCTAAATACCATCAATGGAAAACTTAGTTTTTAAAGCTCGTTTTTCACACAGTACGGAATTATTGAGCAGGTTATGAAAACTGTCAATTTTTCAAAGCCTACCAGATAAATCTGCTTGATAATTATGCATCACGCCTACAAAATTGTTTCCTCAGAATATCTGAATTTATCATCTCGATGATTCAGAGTTTTTACTTCATCAAATACTACAAAACCTATAATTTAGTTGTTCGTTAAATAGAAAACAAATTCCATAGTACTTTCTCAAAATGAATAAATTTCAGTACACAAATAGGAGCTGTATTTCAAATTTACCGAAAAATCGAAATATCTCGGAAACTGATGGACGCAGGTACTTGAAGTGCTATATAAATATGAAAGAGCATATTAAAAGCAGTTATTTGATATAATAAAATATTGGGGTTATATTTAAAAAAAAGAGAAAATCTGGATTTTGCATTCTACATCACCCTGTATACGAATATGCGTCGCGGGCTTTTTTTATAGCTGATTTTAGAACTAGAGGATATTTTTAATCATCCCATGTAAGAAAAATAATTTTTGATTCATTGCTTTTTGATATACTGTACGTTCGTTTGATAGCGATTTGGATATAAAAATGGTCATAACTTTTGAAATACCCTGTATAATGTTATAATAGCTTATATTGTGCGGAGAGAAATTATTAGTAGAAATTAAAAATGGGATAATATATCTCAGTTAAAAAACTATATGTTTGCATCACCACGTAGTTATGGATGACCCTGTATAATTTAAAATATTTTCTGAGCAAGGAGCATATCCGTGGCTACAGCTTTCGCTATCTTCTACAGTACCTAGTGGAGTTATCGACCGAGCCGATGCTAAAAACTGTATAACATAAAAGTCCAATTCTTCTTTTCTCGATTGAGGGGAATAATATGCATAAATTTTTGCGTTTTTCTAACAATTTTGATTTTACTTTAGCGCTATCTTCTGAGATATTTAGCTAGAAACACTTTTATATTTTCTCGTAGCTTCCAAGGTAGACGCGTATTTTCCGCTTTTCTTTGTAAGTATCACTTTCTATGGAAAAATTTGGAAATCATCCTTTCCATCATCTTGCCAACTACTTTGTACCATTTTAAAAGCTGCTCATCAAAATTACTGTCCTCAAAACGAACCCTCGTTGGAGTACTGGGACGAATATCTATATTTATATTTTTTCAAAAAGTTACATTAAGACTAACGAAATAATTTTCTCATAAAAAGAGCTCAAATGTTACCACTCGCACATCTGACTTTTACTAAATCTATTGAAGTTAAGGCGGCCATAGCAAAGATTGCCATAGATGTAGGTACGTCACACATGCTTCCACGTTGATATTCGCTGGTGTGTGATCTACATGCTCCAGGATACAAGCTCTTGCTAGTTTCGATTTGAATCGATTTGAGTTCAACATGACCCGCACGACAGAGTGCATCTGACAGCTCTCCGCGCCATTATAGATCCATCTTGTAACCTGACATGTTAGCAAATATGTATACACAGAGACCCAAAATAGCAATAAACCCCCTGAGAATGCTTGGTACCTATCAGAGAAGCATTATCTCCATAACGTATTTACAGCGACTCGTAAATCATCGAGAGGCGGTCGTTGTTGCCCGAAGCTTCACGGCTGTTAGCCAGATAAAGGCGTTCTCAGAAGGTGCGGAAATGGAAGGGTTACGCAGTTTTCAAGAAATATTGCGGTTGATAAATAAAGTCGAGCCGTTTGGAGCTAGCTTTGTCTGCTGCGGTGTGAAGAAAGAACAAAAAACAATTAGAAAAATAACTGGAAACAGCAGAAAACCGCTAAATACTACTGAAAACATCCAAACACAACAGAAATCAGTCAAATACAATAGAAAATATCCAAATAATATAACCGATACAACAGAATAGAAGAGTAAACAGTTAAAAACAACAACAAACAAGCAAAAAACAGCTGAAAACAACAGAAAACGAAAACGCAGCAAAAAAATGTGGACGATGAACGATGCGCCAAATTTAAAATTTTTCTAAGTAGCCGTTTAGGAAATACTCTAAATAATATAGATTTTATTAAAACTTGAAGTCTCCCGAAAGTGAAGCTTTCCCGGATATAAGTATATATAGAAAATTATTCTAACGTTATCTATGACGTGCTGAAGGTATACGATTATAAAGTGGACCACCCGGTATAGTAGTCGAAACTTCGCATAAAAATGTGGACGTTGAACGAGTCAGATTTCATTCCAGGAACTTCCCCCACTCAAGTGGTTGTTGTTCATCCTCTATTTAAAAATTTTTTTGTGCTAGCCCCACACCCTTTAACCCTTAAGAGTCCAATGGAAAAGTAATACCATTTTGAAGTAGCTATTTTTAAGCTACCTATGACTGCATTTGTCACCAACTGGCAAAAGAAGTAGAGGCAGACCCGTTGAAACATGGAAAAGGAGAGTGGAAGAAGAATTGGCAACAATGGGAAAATCCTGGAGTGAGGTGGCGAGATTGGCACATAACAAACCAGAATGGAAATGCTTCGTGGAAGCCCTATGCTCCGCAAGGGAGTGACAGGATTTATATATATATATGACTGCATTTGAGTATTTCAATTTATTTCATTTTTTTAGCCTCCATTTTCAGAAAAAATAAAATGCGGTATATCGTTTTAGACATAAATACATGTTCTCTCTCACTCAACTGGTGCTATCAAACTTATCTGCTGCATTACATTTTTTTGTACGACCCTCACCATTCTTCACCCCCATCGTCCGATTCAGCGCCCTCTAATTATCCAAAACACGAGGTTTAATTATAATAGAACGCCATCACATAAAGGTTTTCGATTTTTTTGAAAAACACGAGAATCTGAAAGATCTGAAATTATTGACGTTAGTTACACCAGACTGAAACTCAAAACTGAAAACTGCGATCGAAGTTGGAATCAGCATCCTCAAGTTATCCAAAATACGATGTTTGATCTTAATAGAAAGCCAAATAAAGATTTTAGATTTTTTAAGCAAACCTGGAGATCTTAAAGATCTGAAATTTGTAGTTTTCGTTACACGAGACTGAAACTCAAAGCTGCAATCGGATTTGTAATCAGCATCCTCAAATTATCCAACACACGAGGTTTCATCTTAATAGAAAGCCAAATAAAGGTTTTCGATTTTAGGCAAACCTGATTATCTGAAAGATCTAAAATTTTTGATTTTCGTTACATGAGACCGAAACTCAAAACTGCGACCGGACTTGTAATCAGCACCTTCAAGTTAACCAAAACACGAGGTCTCATCTTATCAGAAAGTCATATAAAAATTTTCAATATTTGAGGCAAACCTGAAGATATGAAAGATCTGATTTTTTTATTTTCGTCGCATGACACAGAAACTCATAACTGCGACCGGATTTGTAATCAGCATTCTCAAATTATCCAATACACCAGGTTTCATCTTAATAGAAAGCCAAACAAAGATTTTCGATTTTAGGCAAACCTGAAGTTCTGAAATATCTAAAACCTTTGATTTTCGTTACACGAGACTGAAACTCAAAACTGCGATCGGATTTGTAATCAGCATTCGCAAATTATCCAACACACAAAGTTTCATCCCAATAGAAAGCCAAATGAAGATTTTCGATTTTAGGCAAACCTGAAAGATGAAAGATCTGAAATTTTTGATTTTAATCACACGAGACTGAAGCTCAGAACTGCGATGATATTTGTAAGCAGCACTCTCAAATTACCCAAAATATGAGGTTTCATCTTAATAGGAAGCCAAATAAGGATTTTCTGCAAATTTCCAGCCCATGAAGTCGAAAATCTTTATTTGGCTTTCTATTGAGATGAAACCTTGTGTTTTGGATAATCTGAGGAAGCTAATTACAAGACCGATTGCTGTTTTGAGTTTCAGTCTCGTGCAACGAAAATAAAAAATTTCAGTTATTTCAGATTTTTAGGTTTGCCTGTAAAAATGGAAAATATTTATTTGGCTTTCTATTACGGTAAAACGACGTGACGTGTTTTGGATAATTTGATTACAAATCTGGTCGCAATTTTGAGTTTAAGTCTCGAGTAACGAAAATCTAAAGTTTCAGATGTTTCAGATCTTCAGGTTTTCCTGAAAAATCGAAAATATTTGTTCGGCTTTCTATAAAGATGAAATGTTGTGTTTTGGGTAATTTGAGTGGAGAATACTGAAATTTTACTTGTGAACAAAATTATATTCTTGACAGTATGAGTATTGGAATCAAACATACATTTTTCTTGATTCAAATTAAACATAGTTTCCTCATCAAGTAAATTTTCTTAGACGAAAACAGATGCTTTTGTCGCAAAAATATCGTTACAAGATTATCAGAATTCGTAAATTGAGAATTTCTTATTTGTGCGTAATATGTCTTTTTAATATATTTATTTCAGTTTTCACTGGCTTAGGTTTGAGAGTGTAGTTAGAATGGTGTAGGAATTAAAAAATGCTTGTCGTTATCGATATTATGTGCAGTCAAGCGACTTGGCGTTCAATTTTTTCTTTTGAGCATGCCTGTTTTATTTATGTTATTGACTCTGATCTGAGATCAACTGGCCAGTTCTATATTTCGGATGGACATCTATTTTTTCTTAATAAATATGAGCATTGTTTTATATTAGTTATAGTTGAAAGTTACAGTGTTATTTTTAGTTTTTTGTGCAAAAGTTATATAATAGTTTGTATGCATAGTTGATTCACTAGCTAGTATAGAAATCATATTAGCAGGTAACTGAATATAATTTGGCAATCTGTGATACAGGTCTGTTACCCCATTACTGATCAATTGGCATTCTAATATACAGTGTTGAGCAGTACCAATCTCTCCACATCTGCAGTGAGGGTCATCGTCCAACACTATTCTAGTTTTATGCTGGGGACTTAAGCAATGACCACACGTCAATCTGCAAAGTGTTCTCACAAGTGGTCTATTCGTTTTTCTCTTAAACCAGAGCTTCGTTCTTGTGGTTTGCCGGATCTGTTTGTATACCATTCCGGATGGATTTCTATGGTAGTGTTCGCTCCACTTTTCTTCCAGGTTCTTGATGTTTAATTTACTATTCAAGTCACTGTAGGGAATTTAGAAATTTCTCATCAGTATCCCATCTGTAGTCGACATCTTTGCTAGTATGTCGACTGTGTCGTTTTGAGGTATACCTGTATGTCCTTTAATCCATACAATTTTCACATTTTTATCCAAATTGTTGTGTCTGTAAATCAATTTCATTATGTTTGAGATGATGTGGTTGAAAGTCGGTGACATTCTTAAATGCTCTAATCTCATAGATGCACTCTTGCTATCGCTGAAGATTATAACATCTCTCGGTTTCGTTGAGAGAATATTCTAGTGCTTTTTGAATAGCTGTTAACTCAGATGTATATATTGAACAATATGGAGGAAGTTTGTATAATTCTTTATAGGTTTTCATGGTAGAAAGCGCAGCCTACACCGTTTGTCGTCTTTGAACCATCTGTGTATATGTGTTCACAGTGATCTCATTTTTCTTCTATCTGCTGTGTAAACTCGACGTATGCGGTAGGGTTGGCTTGATGAAAGTTTGTATATTCTACTCCTACTTTGATGTTGTAAGTCTTGCATTCTGTGGTAAAGTAGGGGTGTAATACGTTGGAATATATTTGGAGTCTGATTGGTAATAAGTATTCATAGCTTTCTATAGGTAAAGGGAGTTTTTTATGCTGCCAGTTGAGCATGTTTGTTACTACTATTTCGACCAATATAATAAAACCCCAGTAAGCCATCAGTGTTCCTAGCCAGAATAACTGTAATCACACGTGGCATCTGCGGTATACGAAGACACGATGCGAGTCTGTTGCAAAGGGGGATGAGGGTGTTAAGCGAGGCAATCGGCGGGCAGTAAGAGCTTCCGGCCGACTATTGCCCTCCGGGGTCAGATCCCGAAGGTTCTTATTTTTCCGGTGCAGAGGTCGTTATTACGCTGCTATACTATCGCCGCTTCTCCCGATCCTGTTATGTGGTAAAGGAGGATATGCGTTTGTAACGTAGAAGTGAGATCTCACAAAATCATCACCATTACCATCATTACTTCGTCTGTTGGGAAAAGACTGTCATATGTAAAAATTTTCACTCTTTGAGGTTTTTGGTTTAACCACCTTGAAATAATGCATATCTTTTTGTGTAAAAGTATCATAAACCTACCTCGCCTCTTTACTCACAGATGGCGCCATGTAAAAACGGCACATCTTTATTTTGTGATGCAGTGTTAAATCAAGACAGCAACAGTTATATTACAACCGCCGAACAGAAAGGCACGCTTTCTTTGCGAAAACACCATCGCAAAACTAAATAACATAGGTATACTTGACGTTGCAGTTCTTTGGTGCAAAAGTGTCATACAGCTGAGAATAAAAGTAAAAAAAATAAAATATGATAAAGACTGTCACAACTAAAAGAAAAAAATGAAGTCAAGTTGATTGGCTCAGTACTTCGCACACATTACGCTGATACCGGTTTATTATTTTCCTATAGCATGAAGCTTTAGTCTGAGACCCCTTGCAACCAAATAATCGCCAGCCCCCCCCCCCCCCAAAATTGTCTTATGCCGCTAGGTCTTTCCTTCACAGGTCAATGCACAGACTATTATCGATACTACAGACCTTTCAGTTTTACATTTCCCCACCCTCCAACGACCCCAATTTCACCCTCATCCAAAAAACAGGTAGGAAATGATCAGGAACACCTAAAATGTCTAAAAACTAAGTTTGAGTTGTTTTCATACCTACTTTTAGTTTTTTGATTATTGCTTCACTTGCACTGACACGATTTTTAGCGTTTTCCATCATCACCACGGTAATAATACTGTGTCAAAATTTCATTAGAATCAATTTAATAGTGTCCGCGTTACAAAATACCTTAGTTTCCGTAATAGGCTAGGCAATGTTCGGATGGACCTAAAAAGGCGATTTGTGTCGCTAGATCTTCCTTCACAGGTTAGTGGACAGCTTATTATGAGTACAAGAAATTTTTCAGTTTTTCAACACCCCACCCCCCAACCACCCCAATTTCACCCCAACCCGAAGAAAAGTAGAAAATGATCAGGAACCCCTAAAACGTCTAAAGACGAAGTTTCGGCAATATTTATTATTTTTTGTTTTTTTCAAAATTATAGGAACACTACCACTACACTACCACGACCCCACAGCATATCGCTGCCCAAACTTCATCACCTCTCGGTGTGGGAAGTGAAATTATAAAAAATAAAATATGGACCCATTTCAAAGACACATAACACTCAAACTCTGGGCATGTGTCACTATACTCATTAACTCATAATTAAACCTTTTGCTATTTGCTGATTGGAAAATAACTACAGTGTCAGTTTCATGAAACTTTAACGAGCTCTTCTGAAAATATACATTTTTTGAGATAAAACAGACGACTTATCTGTCTCAACCTTTGAGAAGTTCAATAATTACGGTGACATCCTATCAAGACAAAAACAAATAATTCTGTATACAATACTTGCTAAATTCATTATCAAATATTGCATTTCAATTTTGGATGCACCCACAAAGAAAATTAGTATCAATTTTACATTAAGGGGCCTGGGTAGACACATTTATACATACGTATTTGCCATGTAAAATACGGACTCACAATTTCCCGCACAACTCACTTTATTTTCAAACTACATATATAATATTTCAGAAGGCGATAGTTAAGACCTTATTGAATGACAACTATTTTCGATTTTCTCGAAAAAGTTTTTTAATGTGCAAAAAAAACTCGGAATGCAAAATCATACATTCTATAAATGCCTGTAATTTAACAACCAAACACGATATCAAAGAAAGGCTAAATAGGTGCACAAGCGCAAGCGTTCTTCTTCAATATGCACCTTGAGTCATTACTGTAGGTTTAAAGGTAACATCAGGAGGTTGGAAATGCGAAATTCATTTTTATGGTGACCTTTGGACCTTACCTTTGGACCTTTTGACCCTACATTTGGATTTTTGGACTTATCTCCCCTCATCTTAGACACACACACTGGAGAAAGGGAACAGGCGGTCACGCCTCCTCGCTAACACGGGAATACGTCTTTTCTCGGATTCTCAATTTCGCGCGCTATACCCTAGACCCTTAAAAATACTATCTTGACATTATGGTAGCGTTTTATATGTTGTACTCAAAACCGAATTCGGCCACTGACCGAAATTTATATTCAGAACGCGATGTGGATTACTCCAATCTCTCACATCGCTTTCCGGGTAATTTTTGTATGCGCAGAACGCGTTATGGGTAATTACAAATACCCACAACACAATGCGAAACTCCAAATGACGCCGGAAACGCACAACCATTTCGCATTGTGGGTAATACAAATAGCCACAAAGCGGAAATCTAATAACCTAACATTCCACAACAAGTGTTTTTTTTTTATTTATTCAGAACAATGTTTAGTAAGATCAGCGAATCGACAGAAACACTTCGAAAATAATTCGAGAATGGTTTGAATAAACTCTATATAGCGTCATCTCATAGGTCTAAACTTTTAGAAGGTGACTATGAAAAAATCACAGATAAGGTTAAAGAAAGACAAGAACTGTGGAAATTATGCCTGTCATCTAAGCTGAAAGCTGAATCGATACGAATTATTGAAAATTGGACAAAATGAATAATTGATAGCTCAGAGGCATAGGAATGAAGAGGAAATCAATTTTTTCCTAAATCGTGAGCAAGTATTTGATATAACATTGTTTTACATTTTTTTATTATAAAATTTCGCTTTGTGGCTATACTTGTATTGTCCATAATGCCAAAATGGTGGTGTGTTTCCGATGGTATACGGATTTTCGCATTGTGGGTCTTTGTAATTTACCCACAACGCGTTCTGTGCATACAAAGACTACCCCCAACTCGGTGTGAGAAATTAGCGAAATCTTCAACGCGTCCTGGGTGTACAGTTCGGGCGGCGGCCGAATTCGGTTATTTCGTACAACATAATCATATCACTTACAATACGGTAGATTAGCGATGAATATACTCTAGTTTAAATAATATTATGTATATTTGTATTAAGTACATAAGCATCGTTGTGAGTAACGCGGTGACGAAAGTCAAACCACCGAGTCTTATTGCAAGTATAAAGATATGGTTAAATTGATACCATTGATGTATCTAAATAATGATGAATCCACGCTTAAATCATCACCATAGTGACAACTTCTTAACAGACATGTTGTGAACTTGTAAAATGCATTAAGTCGCAGCTAGAGTATTGCTGACTTGAATATTATCAATAGTTTTGGAAACTACTGTCAGTTCAGTGGCGCTCTTGATACTCATATCCAGCAACTGCTTCGTCGCATCCACCTAGCGTGTAGGGGAACGGCCACGGCGTCGCCCCCTCGGAGATGACCCTGAACTACAATTTTTCCATATTATCGCTTCTGTGAATATGTCCGAAGAATGTAAGCATTCCCGTCGATATAATGGAGGATAGTCTCTTTAGATTAGCTCATCCAGTATGGAAACGTTAGTTCGATGGGCGGTATAAGGAACTCTCGGCATTCTCCTCCACGTCCACATTTTAGAAGTAGCTATGCGAGCTCGATTTGCCTTTTTAACAGTCCAAGTTTCCGAGGCATACAAAAATATGGAGAACACAAGAGACTGAACCAGCGACCTTTTGGTATCTTTAGTGATGTTATGGTTACGCCATAGTTTTGTCATGGCCACACAAGCCTGTTGAATGCGTTGTCGAATCCCATTTTCACAGCTACCCGAATTGTCAATCAAAAATAGACCATAGTAAAATTGAATCGGCCAAATAATTTGATCAGCCTGATCTTGCGTTTTCTGATTATATATTATCATATTATATCATTATAATAATATCATCGCGAAAGTTTTGCAATAGTGCTTTATTTATTTCATTTTTTTAAGTACATTCTGTATCTATATCCAAAAAATACAGCTTTGACTCCTCCATTCTCCGAAATCACTACTGAAACTGGTTCTGTCAAGTATCGCTTAGAAATTGAAGCACAGTTGTGGTTCCGAGTTCCAAGCCTAATACAGAGGGTTTTCATCGATAGAAAGCCGCATCCATTTTAGACTCATTTTCACATGCAGAGACTAAGCAAAGTCGCAGGAAGCAAGGTCTGGCACTGTGCTATGTACCACTTAGCCGAGACTATCTTCTGTGTATCTAAAGTGACATGTTCTACAGTTCTCAACAAACTTTGTTTTGAGCCTTAGTCGGCACGTCGTAATAGTACATCCAAGGATCATCGCTTGTCATGAGGTTGTCCACATACTAATATTGTCAAGAACCGAATTGCCTACAGAAAATTTAATCCTTTTACTTCTTTCCCATCTACGCCAATGAACAGTTAGAGAACAAGAGAATATCTGCCAGTTTCTGGTATCCATTGCAATCGACGGCAACCACATTATTCTGCATAGTGCTGCATAGTGAGTAGGTAGTATACAACCGCAATATAAATCATAATACAATAAATACCTCATTTCACAGTAATCCATGGTGAAGTCACAGCACAAAGCCGACTAATAACCGTGTAATCCCATCTCCTAACCAGATTACAAGGCGATTATTGAGAAACCGCTAGACACAATGCAGATAATAATATATTTACAACCCTACCGCATACCGAGCTAGTTGTAAAAATGTCAGGTATTTACAGGTGGAGGCGTCTAGAGGTAAAAATTTCGAATGGTAATTTATTTCGTTTATTTAAAGCACGTCCCAGAGTGCTGAAACGCCTCTAATAAGAAATATTAGGTCGGCAAACTGAAAAAACTTGCAGATCGAAGTGATCCAGCTAGGAATCAAATAATTATAATTAATAAAGTTGTGTCCAACACCAACTGAATGTCAGCTAACTGAATATAATTAAGTCATTCCTTCTAAAGATAGCTTAAAACAAAGAGTTGAATGAAATTAAAGGAAAATTAGAAAATTTTGTGGGGACTATAAAAGATTTAAAATAAATGTAGTTCAAAAAACTAAGGGCAAACACTCTTTTATAGCACATCACACTAAAGGCAAGAAAAATAATTCTTAATATAAGCTGAAAATATTAGTGAACTAAAAATACTACTATTATTGTGAAAAAAACCTGGGTTTGCTCGATATAAGAAAAATATGGCACAAAGCGCTCCACGCTTTTTTCACAATAGTACAAGTATTTTTCGTTTATTATTTTTTTTTCAGCTAATATTATATATATGGCATAAAAGCCTGTTTGTTTCTAGCTTTTTTAAACTATACTTATCTACACTTTTCACTTTTTAACTTGACGTATTATGAAGGGGTATTTTATATTTTTTAACTATATTTATCTGTGCTTTGCTCTGTGCGCTCTGGTACTTAGTTTTAATTTGCAAAACAACAAAACAACTACCCATTTCCCGTCACTGGAATGGGGGAGCCAGGAGCCAGATCTTCGTTTGACGCTCCTCAGTCCAATCAGCAGCCTATGCTCAGGAGCTAACGCGCATTATGTAATTATTGTAAAATCAAGGGATTATTTTTTATCTAGTAATCTTTCGGATCTTTAGAACTCGCAAGGCAGTTATGAACAAAAGTCATTCTGTTTGTTCATAGTGAATAGTGGATAAACACTGTATTTTTTGCCCGAGTTCCGGGAACCAATCTATTTTTTACATTTCTTATCTATTCATCATCTGCATTTGTATTTCATTAAAAATCACCAGATGTGATATGCGTTATTTTTTGTATTATGTTATTGGCTCTGATCTGAGACCAACTGGCCATCAGTTGTACCTAGATATGCGTTATATCAAAGCTGAAATGAAATTACAGTGGATGAAACCATTTATAGAGTGCTAATTTCTAAGGCAATGAAAGATATTGAAGAACTCAATATATACCTGTCATGCATATCCAGGCCAGAAACATTATGATGAAGGTTTAATTTGTCAAGTCCTTTCACCATTTCTCAAAAATAAATGATATCTATAACATTCACCACTTTTGAACTAAACTTGAAAATGCCCCAGAAGCTCGAATTGGGTCCTGATCAATGCAATGAGACAAACTTATTAAACTATTACATTGTCACCAATTCTTGATAAGTGTACAGGGTGTTCCATTTTGGGCACTTTTACGGGGTATCTTGGTTATTTTTGAAGATAGAGAGTTACGGTTTTCGCGACAGTGTGCTACTTTTTTGTGAAATTAAAGATGTCATCAACAAAATTATCATGGCCCTTTTGGTTTTTGAGATACAGGGTGAAATCGAAAACTATCGATTTTGAAACCACCCTCGTATCTCGGTTATTGAAAAGTTTAGAAAAGAGTCTCATAGAATTTTTTCTGTCTAATCCAGTTGTGTATACTCTGTATAAGTACCCGTCTGTCCACTACTTCAACGCGACTTCCATTGATATCGATGTTTAGATTAGCAAACCAAATTAATGTTTTATGTTTGCGAGCATCAATTTATTAAGAAATCTGTACACCATATATTACAAATTTAATGGTTTGAGTTCTTGATGTCTCCTCAGAGTCCTCTCGCAGTATTCCTTTCCTCTTCATATTGTATTTAAATTTTGTCAGGTCTATATCATATTACTTAGTTTTTTTGTAAGTTTACATCCATGTAATTAGACTTGGTCTGTTTGATTTGATGATGAATAAATAAATATGTTTGTTATAATAAAACACGGCTTATACTTGAAGGGATTTGCTAATTTATGAGTCTATGTTGTTTGACTGTCGTTGACTCGTCTATATTTTGCTTGTAGTTCAGAACGGGTCCTGACCAAATTCCAGCCATTGTCCTTAAACGCTGTGCCGCTGAGCTTGCACCTATTCTTTGCAAGCTTTTCAAACTTTCGTAGGCGGCGTGTTTCCCGCTTCGTGGAAGATTGGCTGCATACAACCCATCCCTAAGAAAGGCAAAAAAACTGATCCCACCAATTATAGACCTGTGGCTCTTCTCAGCATCATGTCTAAGGTTATGGAGACTGTCATTAACACACAGCTCCTGAAATACCTGGACAACAATAACATCATAAATGATCGCCAGTATAGCTTCCGTAAGTACAGGTCTACAGGTGACCTCCTTGCCTACGTCACTCACTTGTGGAACAGGGCAATAGACAATCATGGCGAATCCCGTGTTGTTGCACTTGATATATCGAAAGCTTTCGACAGAGTATGGCATGACGGACTTCTGGCCAAGCTTGCTGCTTATGGACTACCACCTGGCCTGCGCCAGTGGCTGAATAGCTTTTTGAACGACCGATCTCTGTTTTTTGTAGTCGAGGGCTGTTCATCAGACGTATTTTCAATAAACGCCGGTGTTCCTCAGGAATCTGTCCTATCCCCGACACTGTTTCTGCTGTACATCAACGAGCTGCTGGAAATAACATCCAATCCGATCTACAGCTTCGCAGATGACAGTACATTAGTGTCGTGCATGGAACCAGGCAAGCCACTATCATCCCAGGAGACGGTACGTCAGCGACAACAGCATGCCTCACAGATCAACGCTGATATCAAAACAATTGTCGAGTGGGGATCAGCAAATAAAGTACAGTTCAACGTACAAAAAACTCAGGCAACAACACTTACAAAGAAGTCTCACGATGGCTTACCAACTGTGGAAATGGAGGGTCACCCCATAGTCGAATCACCTTCTGTCAAGCTTTTGGGAATCAACATCAACAACAACATGTCCTGGCACGACCACGTCGTCAGTATTGCTAAAACGGCATCCCAGAAGCTTGGAGTTTTGTTCCGCTGTAGGAAGTTGTATACGCCAGAGCAACTGCTGCTGCTGTACAAGGCACAGATCCGACCATCGCTGGAGTATTGCTCCCATGTGTGGGGATGCGCTACGAAGCACTCTCTAAAGCTTCTGGACACTATCCAGAAAAGAGCGATTAGATTGGTCGATACGCCTAACCTCACAAAGGACCTCCACAGCCTGGAACAAAGGAGGGTGGCTGACCTATCCCTGTTTTACAGATTCTATCACGGAAGATGTTCGATTGAGCTCTCTCAGATAATAACACCACAGGCCGTCCGAACCAGGAAAACTAGAGAAGCTCTGCGAGCTCATCCTTCCCAGGTCGAGGTCCTTACTCCCCGAACTAGTCTCCTCCAGCATTCCTTTTTTTGGAGAACTTCGACGCTGCGGAACGAGCTGCCAGGAAATTTGTTTCCCGCCGGCTACAACCTGCAGCGTTTCAAATCTAACGTGCACCGACACTTATCCTCTCGCAGCGCTTCTACAGCGGCTTTTAGCCTTTGCGGGAGGCTGACCGTAAAAAAAAATTAATATAACAATAGCCGAGAAGGTAAGGATCTTGTTTCTTTTAAAAGTAAAAAGTAAATCGAGTAAAAAGAAGAATTTACTCGATTCCCCTCCGTGCGCCCGTGAAACGGTTTAATCGTCCGGCAATCGCCCGTAAACGCGCTTGACTCCACCCAATTTTCAAAAATGTGTAAAATATGCATGAAAGCGTATTGCCGTGTGAAAGGCATCCGCTTGGGCGGTCCGTGGGCCTGTTATAAATCAATTTTTCAATATCGCCATGCTAACAGCGTGTGAAGATGTGTTCTTCGCCCGTTAACGCTCCCAGGGGCGTACCAGAAGGAGCCATTTTAATTATTCATCTTACGGCAGCACGTACAGGTTGATGGCATCTTACGTAACTGTAACTTTAAGATACCCTGACGCGTATCTAGTAGGTTGCGATTGCTACTAGTAGTCCTTAAGTCCACACAGTGGCGTGCCAAGGTCTTATTGTGGATTGTGCATGGCACCAGGCAAGCCACTATCATCCCAGGAGATGGCACGTCGGCAAGGGCAGCATGCCTCACAGATCAACGTAGATATCAAAGCAATGGCCTTGTTCACAAAATTTTTAAAATCAATTTTGACCTGCCTAAAATTAAGCTTAAATAGAAAAAACATAATTCTGAAAATTTCATACTTGTAGGATGCTCCGTTCGCCTAATATAATCATTTGAATTCGCGAAATCCAAGCGCGTGAACACCTAACTGTGACGTAAGCAGATATGTTCGCATGTGATTTCAGATCATCACTCAGTATATGTATATGTTTTGTAATCATCACGACTCGTCGCGTAGTTACGTTCGATGTATGTATTTGTGTTATTGTGACATCTATTGTCAGTGATTGTGACTGGTGGTAGTTTTTCCGTTCTAAAATGTGCGCAGAGCCGCGGTCAACGTATCTGATGACGTCACGACAGCGTATCGAAAATGCGTCCGGCATTCATGTTTATAATTTTTTTTGAGCGACTTAGAAACTTCACAGAGGTCTAATTTTTGGCGCGGTGACTAAAAAATATGTATTCTTTCAGATGCATAAATAAAAAAGAAAGGTGAACGAGCCCATTGTCGAGTGAGGGGATAAGCAAATAAAGTACAGTTCAACGTTCAGAAAACTCAGGCAACAACACTTACAAAGAAGTTCCACGTTGGCTTACCAACTGGTGTGGAAATGGAGGGTCACCCCATAGTTGAAACGGCATCCCAGAAGCTTGGAGTTTTGTTTCGCTGTAAGGAAGCTGTATACACCAGAGCAACTACTGCTGCTCTACAAGGCACAGATCCGACCATCGCTGGAGTATTGCTTCCATATGTGTGTGGATGCGTTCCGAAGCACTCTCTAAAGTTTCTGGACACTATCCAGAAGAGGGCAATAATTGGATTAATCGACACAGCCTGGAACATCAAAGAAGGGTGGCTGACCTATCCCTGTTTTACAGATTCTATCACGGAAGATCCCCCGTGTGGGGGCGGGTTAGAATATCTCCCATCGTATATCCTGCGTGTCGTAAAAGGCGACTAAAAGGAGCCGAACTACTGTCGGTATAAGCAGTAACCTCTTCTCAACCAACAGCTTTGGGTGGACGAGTTGAGAAGAGTCAGGACACTTTCTTATCCTTGGGGTACCCCTAAAGGCAGATAAACCGGTAGATACCGTCTGGTCAACGGCATGAGGATGCAGGAAGCAAATGGGAAACTACCGCATTAAAGATCTTAAGTATATCCCAGAGAAACTCGTAAAATGAGTAAATGCATTTTACAAGTTCACGACATGTCTGTTAAGACTTGTGACTATGATGATGATATTTTTATCAGAATCTTCTTCTGCTCTACTGTATAAGTCATCTTCACAGAGGAAGCAGTTTAAGTGATTTTATTTAGATTGGCTATCTGTTTAGGACAAAAGGCAGAGCCTGATTCATCTGCACTGAATATTCTACTGGAATCTTCCAATATAACAATGCAGTAGATTTTTTTCAAAAATGATGTAAAGTATCCTCAGCTCCGTACTGAGATTTTTGGATGAGGCTTTAATAAATTTTTATACGATTTGGCCTGTAAGCAAGCGTACCACTAGTATGTGCAATTTTATAGTAACGGTATCAATTAAAATACCTTTGGTTAATGGAAAAGCACATTTCGCTATTTCTGTTATCCATTCAGCAAATCGCTTTTCGCCTTCAAGTCATAATTGGTTGTGGACCTTGTCTTTTTAAGCAAATCGGCAAATCTGCCATATGTAGCCTCTATCAAGAGATATTACTCTTGGTACCCTATATGTGCGAATAATTCGGCTATTCACAGGTATTGTTTTTGTTATAATAAATAATCCTAAGTAATGTCCAAATCTATAACTTGATAATGCAAGGTATCAAAAGTGAAATATTGTATTGTTTGTTCATAATGCTGATTGTTTATTTAATGGAACTACTTTTATAATACTTTTGAATGAAGCATCTCTCGAAGAGAGCGGTTCCTCTCGATTGGTTTACTTGTACGTGACACCAAAAAAAAAAAGAATCATTTTATTTATTGTGTATTTAAAAAGTAGTGGCTGAGAGGAGGCTGGTTCTCGGCCATAGCATTTCTTAAAAATAATTTTGTGTGTATGCTGTCACCTTTCATATAAAATGACGGCCGAAAACTGGTCTCAGTTCTCTTGCAATAATAAATAATCAAATGAAATAATACAGCTTAGATGGAAAGCGTCTGATATATTGAAAAAGGATAGAATATTGTCGTTGATTTTAACCACTTCTCGGCCTCCCGGGCCGAGAGAAGGTTTATGTTCATTTTGACGAACCAGTTAACCTGCCATCCCGAATTTTTTTTATAAAACAATGTTTTACTTCCCACACCGATAGGCGAGGGGAGTATTGTGATCGCGAAAATTTTAGATTTTGAGATAATGTACTTTTTGGACGTTTTATGATGCCTACATAACGAAAATCCACGTCACTCATTTCCGTCGGTCTGTCTGTCGGTCTGTCGGTCTGTCTGTCGGTCTGTCTGTCGGTCTGTCTGTCGGTCTGTCTGTCTGTCTGTTGGCGTTTTTCTAGCCTCCTAATCTCAGTAACCGCTGCATAGATTTCGATGAAATTTGGGTAGTGATATGGTGTAGGGTCGTAGTAGGTAATGTTGCTACAATTTTGAAAATCGGTGCATGGGCGGCGGAGTAATTAGCAAAAAAACGAAAAATTTCAAATATGCCTCAAACTTCGTTTTTAGGTGTTTTAGGGGTTCCTGAACATTTTCGACTTTTTTTTGGGTGGGGGTGAAATTGGGGTGGTTGGGGGGTAGGGGGTTGTAAAGCTGAAAAATCTATTGTACTCATAATAGGCTGTCCACTGACCTGAGAGAGAAAGACCTAGCGCTATAATACACTTTTTTAGGTCCATCGGAACATTGCCTTTTGTATTACAGGAACCAATGGACTTAGAGAATTTTCCGATGTATACATACGAGTATTGCTTTAAATCGTTCTGTATTTTATAATTTTGAAATTACTGAAGTGATGTTAATGAAATTTCGGCACAGTATTACTACTTTGGCGAGGAAGGAAAACGCGTCTGATTTTTAGAAATCGTCTCAGTGGCGGCGCAGCAATATTAAAAAAACTAAAAATATGAAAAAACAGCTCAAACTTCGTTTTTAGGCGCTTTAGGGGTTCCTGATCATTTTCTACTTTTTTTTGGGGTGGGGGTGAAATTCGGGTGGTTGGGAGGGGTGGGGGGTTGTAAATCCGAAAAATTTGTTGTACTCATAATGGGCTGTCTACTGACCTGAGAGAGAAAGACCTAGCAGCATAATACACTTTTTTAGGTCCATCCGAACATTGCCTTACCGATTACAGAAACCAAGGGACTTAGAATTTGTGGTATATACATACGAGTGTTGTTTTAGATCGATATATTATTATATTGCGTATCGCAACAATTATTGAATTGATTTTAATGAAATTTTGACACAGTATTACCACCGCGGCGAGGATAGAAAACGCGTATGTTTTGGAAAAAATCATGTCAGTGGCGGCGCAGCAATAATAAAAAACTAAAAATATAAAAACATCTCAAACTTTGTTTTTAGGCGTTTTAGGGGTTCCTGATCTTTTTCTACTTTTTTGGTTGAGGGTGAAATCGGGGCGGTTGGGGGGTGGGGGGTTGTAAAACTGAAAAAATTTGTTGTATTCATAATAGTCTGTCCATTGACCTGTTGAAAAAATACGTAGCGGCATATTACACTTTTTTAGGTCCATCTGAATATTGGCTTGCCTATTACAGAAACCAATTTTGTGATGTATACATACGAGTTTTGCTTTATTTCGTTCTATGTATTTTGCGTAAAGCGAAAATTATTGAATTGATTTTAATGACATTTTGACACCGAATTTAGTGCCGCGGCAAGAATGGAAAACGCGTCTGTCTTTGAAAAATCGTCAGTGGCGGCGCAGCAATAATAAAGAAACTAAAAATATAAAAACATCTCAAACTTTGTTTCTAGATGGTTCGGAGGCTCCGGATCATTTCGCATCGTTTAGTTGAAGCATGCAGAAAAAAAAATGTGGCGTCCTACTTCTAAGGAGGGAGACGCAAGAAACTATTTACGAGAGGTTTTTGTGTTGGATGTTTTTTTGCGGGCGGCTGGGCGATGATTTGGTTGCAAGGGATTTCAAACTATAGCTTCATGCAATGGGAAAATAATAAAACGGTATCATCATTATGTGTGGGAAGTACTGAGTCAATCAACTTGACTCCATTTTTTCTAAATTTTATCGATTTAAACTTAATCTTTAATCACCATCCACCACATATTCATTTGTCCTCATCTTACCTCAAAGTAACTATCATTTTGAATATTTTCTGAATACTAATGCTTCCTTTCACACGTCTGCGCATTACACACCGAAAATCTCAGATATGCAAGGAACAGAAATATACCTATGTATATGAGATTTAATTGTGCGTATACCTATTATATTTGAATTTTGGTGGAAGTGGCCGACAACTGGTGGCGGCCGGACAACCGGTACGTTTACCCTATGTATTCTTATTAACGAATAAATTTTGTTTTTCACATCTTGATTAGTTTAGTTTTTGTAAGTGTTTCAAATAGGGGAACTCTTTCTGCCCCTCCCAGTAGATAGCAAACTTATTCAGTTGTTTTGACGGAGTAGTATTCGCGATTTTCCTCGTGAACAGAACCGCCAGTGGCTCTGTATTGCCAATTCCAAATGGAGAAGTTTACTAAATTTTTTTTATCGATTCAAAAGAAAATATAAGAAAAATAAAAGAAAAGCGTGAAAGAAATACGAATATATCTCTAAAGACAAAAAAGTTATAATGTTTCAAAGTCGCGCTCCGCAGAAATATTTTTGGCACGACTGACCGAGTGGTGTGACGTCATGTCTCCCTAGCCTGTGCGGGCGGCCGCTGCCGCTGAGGCACACGACGCGACGCACGTATCAGACAACGCACACAGGCACAGCGTGGTGGTGGCGTGAGCTGAGCAACCAACGTCTCATTTGTTTTCTAGTTTAGTGCATATCAAATAATATTGCTATGATGAGTGACATTAAAAAAGGATGTTATAAAAAATATTGCATTGTTCCAAAGTGTGTGAGACAACGATTAAAACATCTAATAAAGTTTTCTCCCACGTACCTTTGCATGCAAAAGAAGTGGTGCAAAGTGATGAAACGGGATTTAATAATACCAAAAAGTATAAAATATGTTTTTGTGAGTATCATTTTGATGCGAGTATACTATTGTATTTATCTTCTATTGATAAGTATTAATTATCAACTATATATGGATAGCTTCACTGGTTGTTAAAGATTACTTTAGCTAATAGTAAATTAGTTAGTTACACTTATAATGTAATATGTATGCTGAATTATGGTTATATATTTCTATATTTTCGGATTCGCAACTTACGTTTTTGTTGTTACAGCTTGAAAATTATATTGAAAATCTAATCAAATATAAACTAGTTTGTGGTACATTAAAGCTGAAAACTGAAGGCTGCCCTCATAAGTTTGACTGTCAAAAAGTTGTTCATCCTAGAAGAAAACTTGGAGCATATGAAAAAAGGCGACGCGCAGAATGTTTAGAAAATTTATTGCAGAACGATGCTTCATCGACCTCAAGTTGGCAACCTTTCGAAGTAATTCAGTGTCATTCAATATACAAAGAGCCGGATGTATTAGAAAATCCACTATCTAAGGATTGTACAGTGAATGTATCAGACATAATCCCGATAACAAAATTTAAACAAAGTGCAACCTGACATCAAAGTTAAACAAAAAGATAAATAAGTGCAAACAATCATGAGAAGGAAAAAAACTAACGATACAGAATATGAGTGTCTGATGACCATCCCCCAATCACCCGAGAGTTCTTCAAAAGAATCAGTATCTTCTAAGAGTTGCTAAAGTTCAGTTAGTTATACTTTAATTACAACAGTCATCCCTCAGTATTGCAAAGAGACAATAACAAAAATATCAACAAATGCTGGTTTTTATTTGCGTTTACCGGAAGACGTTTATTTTCTCACGAAACTATTATCCTAAAGCGTTTCTAGATCAATAAGAGATATTTTAATATCACTTTGTCCTTTTACAAGTCCTTCTTCCGTTATGGTCAAAAACTAAAAGACACTTATTTAAAAATCAAAAATAAATTACGTCTGATGCGTTGAGCTCTAATGCGTTTTGCACAAGCTGTACATGCAATACGTACAATACACTCTACAGCTTCCACGATACACAGATCTACGGCAGCGCGCGACACAGACGGCTGGCTATGCGGATTGCGGAGACGTGACGTCACAGCCAAATTGAAGGCGGCAACTATTTCGCGCTAAATATGCAAACTTTAATTATTGATTTCTCTGCCATTTATTAACGGATTTCAAAAATCTTTTCACTGACTAATTATTTTTCGTCTATATTTTACGGATACGTAACTGCTTATTTCATTGTAAGTATCATGAGACTTCTCCATTGCCGTCGCCAAAAATTAAGAGCTTGGCCGCCTAATTTCTTTCTCATCCGTAACAAATGAACGGAATCGCATTATTTTAATTCCGAGCAAAACGGGAGTTATCCTCGGCAAAGTTGTAATTGCTAAATTCGTCGTAACCGAGGAGGCAGGCGAGGGACTCGAACATGCGCGAGCGAGAATTAAAGATGCGTTAAGTCCAATTTCGTTCATTAGACCCAATCTGCATTCACCCTCCGAGATGCTCCGTTGGCGCTGCCGCTCCGCGATCTCTTTTCTTCCCACTTCCCAACAACCAGCATTTTTATGAGCCTTATAAATTTGTTTAATTGCTCGCCCCTTCCCTTTTCCTCATGAACGCTCTTTGGTTTCTTCGGGACTAACCGGCTAACAGGGGATCCTTTTTTTGTGGGATAAAAAGCCAGCCTTGGAGTGCAAGGAGAATATATTAGGTATATAGAACAGGACTGGTCAAGCTCTTGCAGACTATCAATTGAAGCAATTTCATATTCTTCTTCTTAACATGCCATCTCCATCAATGAAGGTTGGATATCACAATGGCAAATTCTTCTCTGTTTTCAGCGGTTCTTATCAATTCTTCGAATCCCAGGCCAGTCCACTGACGTATATTCCTCAGCCATGACAGTTTTTTCCGTCCCAGCCCCCTCTTGCCTTCGATCTTTTCTTTGACGATAAGTTGTGCGTATCGATATTTATCATTTCTCAGTATGTGGCGCAGGTATGCTGTTTTACGTATTTTTACGATTTTAAATAGTTCTCGTTCTGTTCCCAGCCTGCGCCAAACTTCTTCGTTCGTGTCCATGGTATATTGAGTATTCTGCGGTATGTCCATATCTCGAAAGCTTCCAATTTATTGATGGTTTGTGTTTTGAGTGTCCATGTTTCGACTCCGTACAAGAGACCATACATAGCATTTTGAGAGTCTTAAACGCAGGTCAAGACTGATGCGTGAATCGCAGAGGTGCTTTCTCAGACGTACAAAACAGCTTCTGGATTGTTCTATTCATATGTTCATTTTATTACAAATACGCATGCAGCGCC
Source organism: Callosobruchus maculatus (assembly GCA_951848785.1). NCBI lineage: Eukaryota > Metazoa > Arthropoda > Insecta > Coleoptera > Chrysomelidae > Callosobruchus > Callosobruchus maculatus. The sequence goes on from CATOUR010000227.1 coordinate 176,792, forward strand.
GTAGTGTCCATTGATGCGGGTGATGCGTCGCATCCCTTTAAAGGAATGTAATCCGTTTTTATTTAAAAAGTCACTAAAATCTCCTATAATAAATTAAAATTCTGAAAATATTTATTCAAATAATTAAATTCAATTTCAGTTATTGAATGTATGTATGGGTCGAGCTTTATACTTAGATAACGCAATGGCTACGATAAACGCAAAAAATAAAAATATCACAACAGTTCGATGATGCAAGTGATGCGACTGTCCTGGTCACATCTTGAACGCCGCCGAACACGGTCCGAGGTCCACAAATTATAGGCCCGTGATTACGTGTCTAGTTCGCTGTTTTACGTCGGTGGGTGATGCGATTTCCTAAACACATCTCGTTCGCGGTACAAAATAAATTATCGTTGCCCGTCACGATGAAAGATTATGGGTGCGGCTAGAAGAATGGATCTTAATTTTAACATCTAGTAGATACGTGACCTATAGATTTAGTTTTTTTAGATTAGTTCGATTTTTGATTATTTTTTTAACCTGTTACATTGTTACATTGTTTGTATATTTTATTCTTGAGACTTCAAAATTAAAGACTTCAATTAAAAAAAATGTTTATTGTGTTGGTAAAATGTTAATTGCAGTTACTTGTTACATCCCCCCCTCCCTTGTATTGACGCCACGCTACGCCGCTGTACGCAAATCCGTGATCCATTTCGTCTCCCAGTTTTAAATAATCTCGCATCATCAGACCTTAGAAATAAAAACTCGAATAAGAAACTAAATCACTCCCAGTCATTCTATCATAATGTCGTTCTAACCGAAAACATTGGCATTCCTTTTATGCATGTCAGCCTCCCGCAAAGGCTGAAAGCCTATGGCGCTGTAGAAGCGCTGCGAGAGGATACGTGTGGGTGCACGGTAAATTTGAAATGCTGCAGGTTGTATCCGTCGGGAAACAAATTCTCCGGCAGTTCATTCCACAGCGTCGTAGTTTTCCAAAAGAAAGAATGCCGGAGGAGTCTGGTTCGAGGAGTAGGACCTCGACCTGGTAACGATCAGCTCGCAGAGCCTCTCTGTCCGGACAGCCTTCTGTGTTATTATCTGGTAGAGCTCACTCGAAAATATTCCGTGATAGAGTCTATAAAACAGGGACAGATCAGACACCTTTCCTCGATGTTCCAGGCCGTGGATGTCCTTTGAGAGGTTAAGCGTATCTATTAGTCTAATTTCTCTCTTTTCTATGTCCAGAAGTTTCAGAGAGTACTTCCAAGCGCATCCCACAAATGCAAGCAACAGTCCAACGATGGTCAAAGCAGCAGTCGAGTTGCTCTGACGTACCCATACAGCTTCCTACAGCGGAACAAAACTCCAAACTTCTGGGATGCCGTTTTCGCAATACTGATGACGTGGTCGTCCCAGGACATGTTATTGTTGAATGTTGATGTTGATCCTCAAAAGCTTGACAGAAGGTGACTCGACTATTGGATGACCCTCCATTTACACAGCTGGTAAGCCAAAGTAAGACTTCTTTGTCAATGTTGTTGTCTGAGGTTTCTGTACAAAAAACTAAGGCAACAATACTCACAAAGAAGTTTCACATTGGCTCACCAACTGTGGAAATGGAGGGTCACCCCATAGTTGAAACGGCATCCCAGAAGCTTGAATTTTTGTTTAGCTATAGGAAGCTGTATACACCAGAGCAACTGCTGCTGCTCTACAAGGCACAGATCCGACCATTGCTGGAGTATTGCTTCCATATATGTGTGGATGCGCTCCGAAGCACTCTCTGAAGCTTTTGGATACTATCCAGAAGAGAGCAACTAGATTAATCGACACAGCCTGGAGCATCAAAGAAGGGTGGCTGACCTATCCCTGTTTTCTGTTTTATAGATTCTATCACGGAAGATGTTCGAGTAAGCTCTCCCAGATAATAACACCAAAAGCCATTCGATCCAGGAACACTAGAGAGGCTCTTCAAGCTCATCTTTAGCAGGTCGAGGTCCCAACTTCCTGAACCAGGCTCCTCCCAACATTCTTTCTTTTGGAGAACTTCGACGCTATGGAACGGAGGTGCCGGGGAATTTGTTTCCCGATAACTACAACCTGCAGCGCTTCAAGTCTAACGTGCACCGATACTTATCTTCCCGCAGAGCTTCTACAGCGTCATAGGCTTTCAGCTTTTGCGGGAGGTCAGGAGCGTAGCTAGGCGTTGACCATGGGGGGGATTCATGTTGACCTTGGGGGGGGGGGTTATGTATAAAAGAAAATACTACTTTGTAATGTCTTATGTCCGTATTCATAGTCGTTCCTCAAGTATCCCTTGCGTATTATCCAAGGGTCACGTGAGGGTTATTTGACGGTTACTCAAGGGAGAAGGGACCTTCAAGTGTGGCTTTCCTCGTGTATCTGTTCCCTAGACAATATCTACCAGACGCCGGGATTCATTTAGCGACATTGTCATACTGCAAATATAAGTCAATTTGTTATGCCTATGCCCACGCATTTTGATATTTAGGTTAGGTTGAAAGTGAGTGGGGCAGCGCTGCCTCCTTCCACTTCAACTCAGTTGTGTCTATTGTGGCTCATTTTGATGTTTTCGGTTTTTTTTTGTATTGTGTCAGTATTTCGTGTTTTGTGGTCTGTGGCGGACATTTTTCCGGATGTGACAGACACTGACAACACGGTACTCCAAAATTAAATTACAAAATCGACGAAATGTCATGTTGACATTTCGTTACTTGAGTTTTACTCAAGGGAGCCTTACGTAAAACGGCGCATTTAGACTATGCAACATGTTGTAAAACATCATGTTTTAAAACACTGTTGTACAACAAGTTGCAAATACTAACGAAAAATGTTTTACAACTTATCTGTTTTAAAACACCTTTTGTGTTTTACAACAAGTTGTCGCCTTTCCGTCTTGAGCCGGAAAATGTACAACATGTTTTAAAACATATTGATATTTCATTTTCTGAAACTACAACTTCTTTCAAAACACGGGGCGGTGCCACAAGGCGGTACAGTGCTCTGGTGCATTTAGTGAGGTATTATGGTAAACCAGGTAAACATCAGAAATTGATACTTATTCCAGTCTATTAGCTACTGCAATGTACTAGAGATTAAAAAGTTTCCAAAATCATTAAAAACTATCAAATGAAAGAAAAACTCCCACCGAACGTTGCTGGCAGTTTATTCTCCGAAATAAAATTTCACATTTCATTACACAAAAATGAGGTCAAGTTGATTGAGTCAGTATTTCTCACACATTATGGTGACAACAATTTATTGTTCTCCTATAGCATGAAGCTGTAGTCTGAGATGCCCCTGCAACCATTCATCGCCCGCCCGCCCGCAAAAAAAATTAAAAATGTGTTATGTTAACGGGTCTCTTTTTCACAGGTCAACGACGTTTTATGAATACATCAAATTTATCAGTCTTACAACCCCCACTCTACAACCACCTCAATTTCACACCCCCCCCCCCCCCAAAAATTATGAAAATAATCTGGAACCCCTAAAATGTATAAAAACGGTGCTTGAGGGCTTGAGCTGTTTTTATATTTTTAGTTTTACTTCCCACACCGATAGGTGAGGGGAGTATTGTGTTCGCGAAAATTTTCGATTTTGAGATAATATACTTTTTGGGTGTTTTATGATGTCTACATAATGAAAATCCACGTCACTTATTTCCGTCGGTCTGTCTGTCTGTTGGCGTTTTTCTAGCCTCCTAATCTCAGTAACCGGTGCATAGATTTTGATGAAATTTGGGTAGCGATATGGTGTGTGGTTGTAGTAGGTAATGTCGCTACAATTTTGGAAATCGGTGCATGGGCGGCGGAGTAATTAGCAAAAAACGGATAATTTCAAATATTCATTAAACTTCGTTTTTAGGCATTTTGGGGGTTCCTGATCATTTTCTACTTTTTCTTTGGGTGAGGGTGAAATTGGGGTGGTTGGGGGGTGGGGGGTTGTAAACCTAAAAAAATTGTTGTATTCATAATAGGCTGTCCATTGACCTGAGAGAAAAAGACCTAGCGGTATAATACACTTTTTTAGGTTCACCCGAACATTGCCTTGTCTATTACAAGAACCAAGTGACTTAGAAAATTTTCCGATGTATACATACGAGTATTGCCTTAGATCGTTCTGTATTTTAGAATGTGGAAACTACTGAAATGATGATAATGAAATTTCGGCACAGTATTACTACTTTGACGAGGATGGAAAACGCGTATGATTTTTATAAATCGTCTCAGTGGCGGCGCAGCAATATTAAAAAACTAAAATATGAAATCAGCTCAGACTTCGTTTTTAGTCGTTCCTGATCTTTTTCTACTTTTTTTGAGTGGCGGTGAAATTGGGGTGGTTGAGGGGTAGGAGGGTCGTAAAAATTAATTTTTTTGTATTCATAATAGGCTATCCGTTGACCCGTGAAGGAAAGACCTAGCGGTATAATACAATTTTAGGTCCCCTCAAACATTGCCTTGCCGACTACAGAAACTATAAGGGACTTAGAGAATTTTCTGATGTATACACAATACATACGAGTATTTCTTTAGATCGTTCTGTATTGTGTAACGCGGCAACTTTTAAATTGACTTTAATGATATTTTGACACAGATTTATTACCGTGACGAGGATGGAAGACGCGTATTGTTTTTGGAAATCGTTTCAGTGGCCGCGCGGCATTAATAAAAAAAAAATGGAGTCAAGTTGATTGACTCAGTACTTCCCACACATAATAATGATATCATTTTATTATATTCCCTTTGCATGAAGCTATAGTCCGAGACCCCTAGCAAAAACTAGTAAATACATTCCTAAGTCTCTCCGTGGGAATTAAAACGACACAATTTTTATTCTGCCAGCTTCAGCTGGACGAGCGAAACAATGAGGAACCCCCAAATTGCTTAAAAACGAAGTTTGAGCTATTAAATTTTTAGTTTTTCTATTATTGCTGCGCCGCCAATAACTCGATTTTTGAAAACCATACGCGTTTTTCATCCTCGGTAATAATATTGTGTCTAAATTTCATTAAAATCGATTTCGTAATTTCCATGTTACTGAATTCAGAATGATCTAAAGCAATAGTCGCATGTATACATCAGACAACTCTAAGTTTCTTTATTTCTGTAATAGCCAAAACAATGTTCGGATGAACCTAAAAAAGGGTATTATGCTACTAGGTCTTTCTTTCACAGTCAATGGACAGCCTATTATGAATAGAACAAGTTTTTCAGTTTTACAACCCCCCACCCGCTAACCACCCTAATTTCACCCCCACCCAAAAAAAGTAGAAAATGATCAGGAACCCCTAAAACGCCTAAAAACGAAGTTTGAGGAACATTTGAAATTTTTCGTTTTTTGCTAATTCCTCCACCCCCCGTACAACGATTTCCAAAATTATCGGAACATTACCTACTAAGACACCACAACATATCGCTACCCAAGACAGACAGACAGACAGACAGACAAACAGACAGACACAGACCGACCGACCGACCGACCGACCGACCGATGACATCACAACACGCCCAAAAAGCGTATTATCTCAAAATAAAAAATTTGTGCGATCACAATACTACCCTCACCTATCGGTGTGGGAAGAAATAAAAATATAAAAACACCTCAAACTTCGTTTTTAGACGTTTTAGGGGTTCCTGATCATTTTCATTTTTTTGGGTAGGGGTGAAATTGGGGTGATTAGGGGGTGGGAGGTTGTAAAAATCAAACTTTTGTTGTAATCATGATAAATTGTCCATTGACCTGTCAAAGAAGTACACAGTAGAATAACACAATTTTGCGGTCATAAAAATGTTGTAATCATGATAGATTGTCCATTGACCTGTCAAAGAAGTACACAGTAGAATAACACACTTTTTGCGGTCGGGCGAGCGATGATTTGATTGTAAGGGGATCTGGACTATAGCTTCATGCTATAGGAAAATGATAAAACTGGTATCATCGGAATGTGTGGGAAGTACTGAGTCAATCAACTTGACTACTTTTTTTCTATTATCTCTGGGCCGCGACTCGTGCGATTCATAAAAATGTTACAAAAACGTGTATTGAGCTTCTGGGCCTTTGTCCCAGAGGTCAGTTTTACAACCCGACCCCCCAGCCACCACAAATTTCACCCCCACCCAAAAAAGTAGAAAACTATCACTAACCCCTAAAATGCGTAAAAACGAAATTTCAGGAATATATTTTTTTTTGTTTCTTGTTAATTGCTCTGCCTTCCATGCACCGATCAAAATTATATAGCAGCATTACCTACTACAATACCACAGCATATCGCTACGCAAATTTTATCACAGTCCATGCAGCGGTTACTGAGATTGCGAGGGTAGAAGAACGCTAACAGACAGTCAGACCGACGGAAATGAGTGACGTGGATTCTCGTTATGTAGACGTCATAAAACCCCCAAAAAGTATATTATCTCAAAATCGAAGATGTTCATGATCGTAATACTCCCCTCACCTATCGGTGTTGGAAGTAAAAACAAAACTGCGATATGTCAGGCTTGTATCATACACCCTGTATAAGTCATTATTTTTAAAATGAAGTCCACCTCAACCTACATAGACTAGGCATAGTTATTTTTCTGAAAAGATATATCGTTTGATCACAAGAGTCCGAGGCTTTGAGCTTGACTCACCCTGTATAGATATCAATTAAATGGCTCATAGCGACCATAACCTCACTAAAAGCACTAGAGCACATGATCAGGATGAGCAGAATTTTAAATTGCGGCACCTTGAAGGTCATTTTACTTTGTTTTTTTAAATTTAACACCCTGTATTTTTTATTTTAAATCGAAATACCTACTAATACACTATCTCACCTTGTAATATCTTTTTTCGCGTTTGCGACGTTGCCAAGTTATAAATTATTTTTCCAAATTTTTAAACAAATATCCCCGATTTTAATTTATTTTAAATAGAATCCTCTACTTATTTTTATTGCAATGAATTGCGCATATCAAATTTAGTAAGATTTCACAATTTCAAAATTTTGTTTCTATTAGTTACTGAGATACGGCAACACCGCTTTTTCAGTAAACGGTACCGGAACGCTTGAGTATTTCCAAAACACACATGATCCTGTACCATAATTGGCACCGCTCTGTATTTTGCAACATGTTGGATGTTTCCGACTCAAGGCGGGAACGCGACAACTTGTTGTAAAACACGAAATTTGTTTTAAAACAGATAAGTTGTAAAACATTTTCATTAGGATTTACAACTTGTTGTACAACAATGTTTTGAAACCCCTTGTTTTACAACATGTTGCATAGTCTAAATGCGATTTTTGTGCCAAAATGATTATTGTTTTACAACATGTTGTAAAACACCATGTTTTGTTAAACTTGTTTTAAAACAAATGTTTATTAAACATGTTGCATAGTCTAAATGCGCCGTTTAGAGACCCTCAAGTAAGGTTTCGAAACACGTGACGTGATCACGACTTCCCAAAACATTGGTGGTGATATTGCTACTGCTACTACTAAGTTATTGGTTAGCGTTAGCGGTATCGTGAATAACAGATTTCGCGAAGTCACTGGATGCGGAATTTTAAAATTTTTAAACTCAAATACAGTTTCATTTTAAAGTGTGCAAATTTTGAAAAAGATTTAATTTTTTTTAAATAGATATTTCTTCATGTGTATTATGGGAGGTTTATCATAAACGTATATTTTTAACACAAACGTAGGCATAATTTTTGAATATAAAATAAAATATGTAAATACTAACAATACATCACAGCAAGGTAATTCAAGTCTGTTAACATAAATAAAATATTCTTGACAAAAGTAAACAAAAAAACCTCGAATGGATATGAGCGAAGGCGCATTCATTCACGCCTTTCGATGACGTTGACAGTGCGATACCGTTTCACGTCGTTGGCGATACCCGAGGCCCGAAGTCGCCCATGGCCGAGGAATGGTGGAACTCAGATGATACCGTGATCACGTCACGCTTTTCTGTTGCATTCGGTAGCAGTCGTGATTCGTGATTTTGAGATATCAGTGATTGTGAATCACAGGTTCGTGAAATATATACCACCACTAATTGTATCGCTGCTACCCACACAGCACACTGACGTCTAATAGATGTTCATGAGATGCCCATTATGGATATCCAGGATATACACAGGATATCTAGTTGCATCTAATGGATATCCCATGGACATCCAAATGTCCGCTAATATCCATAAATCTGGATATACATGTGGATATCTCATGTATATCTCATAGATATTCCAATGGACTGACATTAGATGTCATATAGATATATAAGGGATATCCATCCAGATATTGTGGATATCTAGTAGATATCCAGTTTACATATCCACTGGATGACCATAAAATTGAACAAATATATTCTTAAACATCACTTTATTTATTTCCATATGTACAATATAAAAACATATATACAAATTCACATTTGACTTCTCATTGATTCACCACTGTTCCTGAAAACAAAATAAACGGTTGTTACTGACTATTCATTCTATATAATTTTTTTAAAGGCTGCAAGTGCAATTCAAATGAGTTGGATAGAGGTATTTATGTAATTGTGTTATTGCCATATAGGTAAATCGGGATATGAAAGTGCAATAAAATGTAAACACAATTATTGTTCTACTTGTAAATAAATATTATTTATTTACATACTTAAGAGTGTTGCTGCAACAATGTGAACAGAAAGAACAGAGAATCATAATAAACAACGTGAAGCGTCACAAAAAAAGAGATGATACTTGTAATTATATCTACATGTTTATCCTCATATTTTTTGACCCCACTACATATGGTATGTCAGCCATATGAAGAATACTACATATTGAAGAAAACTTCATATGGCTGAGATGCCTCACATGTTCAAACTAAAAGTTAGGTTAGAACACAGGTTAGAATTATTGGTTCTACCATGGCTATCGTAATTCTTACCTCTTACTGTTAAAATCACTGGAATCGTTGAAATCAAAGATCCCTCCACAAGGCCGTATAAAAGGCTAGGTCAAAGCAAAGTTAAAATATAAAATGCCTTAAAAGCAACCTCACAAATACGCCTACGCCAGACGCCAGAAGAAAGTATTCTCACAAAACATTACACTAATCTGGATACAGAACTTGGAAAAATTAAATATACTAACACGGCACGCAAAAAGTAGTCAACCCTTATATTTATGTAGAAGAAATAAAAAGCACAATGATCGAACTGGAGGGACGCCATGACACCAAATCAAAAACACTGCGCAATGCGCATGCGTCACATTTGTTATCCATCGTGAACGTTTATGGATACGTATTGAATATTCAGATTGATCCAGATTTTATCCACCATGGACCACCTAAAAGCATATCAGAAATAGATATTGCATGGATATACACAGGATATCTATCTGGATATGGACGTTCTATGGATCTGATGTACATTCAGTGGACATCCATTAGATGTCACGTGCTGTGTGGGTAATCTGTCATGAGCGCCGAGCGATTGGTTAGTAGAAGAATGAATCACTAAGCTTGGAGAAAGCATTTTGATTATTTTTATTTTGTATTATTTTAGTAGATATTTCATACATGGAAATACTCATGGGGCGGTTTGTACCCCCTAAACTTATATACCTATATATATACGGCCCTGCGGGAGGTTGACCACAAAAAAAAGTACAGCATGCCATATTACGTCGCTCCAAGACGCGACACAGCAGCGCTTCCCAGACCGCCGCTCTCCACACCGTCCGACGTTCCCACTTCCGCTACCGGGAAGCGACTACGGCAACCTTCCCACTTCCCATCCGACTTGGGCGCTCCCGTCCGACCGGAAGCCGCACCAGCGGCCCGAATGCCCGCTTCGCCGCCCCTCCACCAGAGGGCGCTACCGGCGGAGGCGTGACGGCGCGCCGCGATTGGCTGCCGGCGCCACGCCCCCGGGCCTAGTTCGCGGTCCCGGGGGGCGGGGCCACCCCTGGGAGGCCGACCGGGGCCTCTCGACGGTCCCTGCAGTCGGCCTGCGACCCCCCAGCGCTCGCTACGTCAGTGCGTCACGGCGCGTCGTCTCGCGAGAGTTTCACCAAGTGCATCCGTGCTTCTGCTACATCAGCTGCTCTGCTGCAGGTGCTCAGGACTTACTTAGTGCGATCATGATGGTTATTGGACTGTGCCGAGGAACGATCGAGTTTGGCGCCATCTCTTAAGATACTGTGGTGAGTGCAGGAAAGACCCCTATTTTCTATGAAATTTCGTATACCCACCTATGTGTGTGAAATGACATGACTTGAGCCACGTGCAATCTTGACAATTATTGTTGAGTGATTAGGATTTGTTGACCAAGACGGGATACGTAGGTACCTACTGGTTTTGTGGTGTTCGGTTGAATAAAAAATCAAAATACTCGTAGAAGGTTCTTAATAGTAGTAAGGGATTAAATAGAGTGCGGTAAGGTAAGAGGTAACGTAAGACGTAAGGTAATAAACCTGTGGAATCAGATGAGAGTGTTGCGTTACCTCTTACGTTACGACTATAAATACTCTCAACTGATTCCACAGGTTTATTTTCTTACGTCTTACGTTACCTCTTACCTTACCGCACTCTAATTTGTTATTATTATTAAGTGATAGCTCAGCCTCATAGTATGCGTTAGTAGTCAGTGAGTAATGGATCAGCAGCTCGGTCTGTTGAAGGTCGAGCTGCACCTTTTAAAAAAAGAATTACAATTTTATACTCAGAAGAAACGATTGCTACTATAATTTTTATGACTTGTCATAGAATTTGATATTAAGTTAGTAGGTCCTAGTCTTCAAAATAAAAATGTTTACATAGATGTAGGTACCTTAAAATAAATATACACTTAACGTACAGAGTAAAAAGATGTTCCATCAAGTAATTATTCTCAAAGCTACTAAAGTTACATGAATTTATGTTCTAGGATGTTATAGGCACTCATATAAATTATATGAGCTTTGTATAATACTGACGTAGGTATGTTTTAAGCAGACCTTGTAGGATACCCAATAATATCTCCATGTACCATAATTGTTGCGTACATATTGTTGCTCAATTTTTTTATATTTTTGATTAAGATACCTAGATAAATTTTAAAACGAGTAATTTTTTTTTGCAGTGTAGTCTTAGCTGGATGCCTGTAATGCATCTCACAATATTTCTTGAGTTTTTGACTCATGGACATGAGCAGAGTGACCTTAGAATATTAGTTCACAACAGTTCACTGTTGACGGTGTACCAAGAAGCTGTCTAGTTTTAAAAGAAATTGTACCTAGTTGACATGTGCTTCATACCTACCTATATAATTTTGTGGGCTAGGTATAATCACACCTAAAAACGTGCTGAAGTCAACTTTTTCAATTGACGTTTTCCCAATTTTAATGAAATGGAATGAATCAGGTTTTAATTTTTTTATTTGCTTTATTGCTGTGATCATGATCATGATGGTTATTGGACTGTGCCGAGGAACGATCGAGTTTGGCGCCATCTCATAAGATACTGTGGTGAGTGCAGGAAAGACCCCTGTTTTCTATGAAATTCCGTACACCTGCCTACATGATCTGACTTGAGCCACGTGGAACGGTGACGATTGGATATCCTTTCTGGTGTTCAATTTAATAAAAATGTTCTTTTATACGTCAAGACAAACTCCAGCTACAATCATTTTTGTGACCACACAAAATATTCAAGTTTAAATTGAAATAATATTATGTCACTTATATTAGGATAAAATAAATATTGCATTTACCTAAACTAACCTGTGCTTGTGCCCGTTGTACTCTTATAAACTCGTATTTTTTTATTAAAAAAAATTACATCAATGTTTTTGTATATTATATGTTTCTACCTACTGGTATTTCGTTTATAAATGACGAAAAATATATATATATTTTTTAGCAAAACTTTATGGGCACAAATGAGTTAAAATAAATACACACTGGACTGCCATATTATAGGTATACAGTAAAAATTATAATGAGTGTACTGTACTTAAAAATTCCTCAACAGAGTAAAATGCTTGTTTAACCAAATAATTAGATAAATTATTTTTAAAGCTACTCGTATTACATTTTGTTGTAGCTGATCCTATACCCATATTATGTGAGAGGTTTGACACAAACTGGGCCTCGTATAACACTGACGTTTATTAAATTAAAATATTTGTAAAATACAATAGTAATAAACATTAATAGGTATACCCTTTAATTTGTCAAGAGAAACTATTGCTCCAATAATTTTTATGACTTGTCACAACATTTGAGACCTAGTTGCGATTGGGCTAATATTCAAATTATTTAAGTTTACATACCTACTTTAAAATAAATACACACTGGACTGTGACATTATAATCACCACAAAATTAACATGAGAGTTATAGTACCTACCTATAGTAGTAAAAAATTCATCAACCGAGTGAAATGCAGGATTGTTCAATCATGTAATAATTAGATAAATTATTTTTAAAGCTATTAGGGTTAGATGGATTTATTTATTTTGAATTTAAAATTTTATTGTAATATGCCCCTAACGACGTCGTTGTTTGTATGCCCCTATACAGGGTGAGTCCTAAGTTGATACTTTTTCAAACTGTGCATAGAAGTCGTTAAAATAAACAACTTTTTCAGAAAACTGACGAATAAACGAGATACAGAATAAAAAAACGTATATCTGGGCTTATTTATCATCTCTGTTTAATTTTTTTGTTCATATTTTTGTCAAATCGGTTAGACATTGTACCTGTCAGTTAGTGCAGTAGTCACTTTTGACTTATCGTTGTTAATTTTAAATTGGTAAATACTGAAAGTGACACATAATTATGAAACAACTTTTAGGATTTACCAATTTAAAATCAAGTACGATAAACTAAAAGTGACTATAGTGCACTAATTGACAGGTACAATACCTGATCGATAAGCCAAAAATGCGAGGGAAAAACTAAACATAGACTAGATAGGTACCTCTTGATACACAAGCTCAGACTTATTCTTTGTTTTTGTTTCTGTATCTCGCCAATTTTTCTATTTTCGGAAAAAAGTTATTTGAAAACGGTGTTTATTTTAACGACTTCTATACACACTTTAGAAAAAGTACCATATGTGAGATTTTTGACGCACACTCAGCCTTGTATAATACTGACGTATGTTGTGAGCAGCCCTTGTGGCATATCGGTGTACCATATTGTTGCAAACATATTGTTTCTCATGTGTTTCGTTCGTTAATCAGAATTAAAATTTTAAATTTTTGAAATAGTTGTGATCTTGGATGAATGCCTGCTATGCATCTCCTAATTCTTTTTTAATACCTACTGAATACATAATGCATTATGGGCATGAGCAAAGTTACCCAAGAATAATAATATTCTCTTAGTCCATAAGAGAGAGCTGTTTGTACCAGAAGACAGCATACCAAAAGATACTGTATCATGAAGCTTTCTAGCTATAAAAGAAATTTTACTCAGCCTAGAATTTACATATTTTACTTTTTCAATTGACATTTTTCCAATTTTAATTGAAGGGGGGAAATTGGTTTGAAATATTTTGGTATTTTATTTTATTGCTGCTGGTTGGTTGGTTAGACCATGGCTGATACACCAAGTTTGAAACTGTTGAGCAGAGTACTTATTTTATCATTTTGTCGGGATAAAATTGAGGAGATACCTATATTTATATAAGGTATCGAAATACACAGATCTTTCCATAAAAATAAAACGACTCCGGAAACAAAATAGGGTTATTAGATACTGTCTACCTCATTATGTCGGTCTCAGGCCTTACATCAAATACATTTGCACCACAGCTGCAATACTTGGCCCTGGACTAAAAATTAGACAAAATCTCCAAAAGTGTGTAACCCTGAAGACCTGTAGTATCATACAGTCCTTCCTGAATTCAGGATAATAATAGTTCATGTGTTGACTTGGCACAGCTCAGCTACTACCGCAAACATGTAAGAAAGGTTGAGAAATTAGAAAATAATAATTATAATATACCTATACCTATATCTATGTAATGCCTCCATTAGCAAAAAAGCTTTACTTGCAACGTTGAAATATCTTTTTTGAATTTGACTTTGAGTGAGTATTGGTATATCTAGTCTCTACCTACTTAGCTGTTTTTAATAGGTACACAATTAGAAATCACTTTTGAAAACGAAATGTATGTTAAAAAATAAAAAAAAGTCATGAAAATAAATGTTATACGTCGGTGTTTCAGAACTTCCGTAATATGTCTTTCTCACTTAATATTTTATATCTCTACACACCAAAGTATTCTGTTTTGCACTAAATAGTCAGTTAAATGCCTTACATATATTTGATCAACAGATGGTGTACCCACGGTAGACGTTCACTCTCGCCTTATTATTATTGTCTTTTATTATTATTATTTTATTATTCATAGTCAGTTAAAACTAAGATTTCAAAACCATTACATAATATGATGCTGGCTAATGGAACTAGATCCTAGTGCCAAAAAAAAAACGTCGGTGTTGATAGTAAATAATAAAGTTAAACATTGGTTCAGTATTTCCTTCAGGTTTAGTGCTGTATATATTTTTTTTTATAAATTGTATTTCTAGTTCTGGATTTCAGTAACATTTTTCCGACCTATAGTTTTAAAAAGCTCTACACAGCATCAAACGTTCTAACGTGACGTCACTTTTTCGAGAAAATAAAAAATAACATAATTTCAGTGCTGGCTAATCTTTATTCAAACGTCCTAAGGCTAAAACACAGAGTTTTTAATTTTATTCTTAATCTTATCGAATACTCTCTAGCAAACTTAAAATTTATGTCAAAACAGGGTCTGCCAAGTATAAAGGAACCAGTAGTTAAATCCGCCAAATAAAAAAGAACAGTTGACGAACATATTTATTATTTACCAAGTCAATGCAGCTTTATGTTGCTTTCCTATAATAAAACGTATATTTTCTGTATTAGTCACCAACAAAATTTTATAATTATGCATAATACCTATGTAACAACTACTTTCTTTGTTTGAATTTAACCTTGACTTAACATCATTAACACAAATATATTTTTCTGATCTAAGATATTTACAAACTGGTTGCTTTTGTCACAAAACAGAAGTTAGTGATTGAAAATTCTGAAATAAATATATTTCCACCTACACTACTGAATAGTTAAGCATATACACCGCAAATAGGAATTTTAAGTAGAGCCTTCCCCTCGGTCTTCCCAAAGCTGTCAAACAATGTCACGCAGAATTATTTTTTGGCCAATTTTTATACCCACTTTGATAAAGACCACAGAAGTGGCAAGTGGCTGAAACATACATAAAGTCTATCTCCGCATATGTGACTTTTATTAGAGGATCAGTGAAAAACAGTTAAGAAGAGACACAAGGCACATGAACAATTTTAGATATTAGATGTTTTAAATTCGCATACTCTAAATTAATCTTGAATCAACACTATTGCACATGATTCGCTTTTAGGTTTAATAAAGTTGGCTTAAAAAATGTCCTTGATCAATCCATCATCATGACAGGATCATGTTTTCTGATATACCGTTTAAATATGTTTTACAAAAATTCTCTGATTTTTTAAGCCTCAGCTTGATCAATAGAAGTCAAAGAATCTCATTAAAAATTATCTATTTGCCAATGATAATTGAGACGGTAGGAAAACTCAATAGTAATGAACCGCCTAAAAAAAGTCTTTCCATGAACAAATATAATTTACGCTGCTCAATAATTTTTCTATGTCAGACACTATTTCGACATAGACGCTATATACATTTTATATCACATACTAGACTTATAATAATTTTTTCGATTTACCTGAAGTACATAAATAAAATATCAATTCATTGTCAGAAATACTTAATTATTAATATACAGGGTGATGTGCCAATATTGAGTGGACGGAAGATTGTGGGCCCACTAAAACATATTTTAGAAATTTTCCACTTGAAAGTGGTAGGGACCCTTGAGGGCTATAACTTAAAAATATTTTCACTTAAATTTTGATGTTTATACAGGGTGCTTCATATCAAACTTACATTTTTTTGCATGGAAGCCCCTATATATTATTGCATATTTGGATTTTCTGGTGAATTCTAGTTTGACTTTATGTATCATACATAGAACTTTAAACGGACGGTTTAGGTGCAAATTACTATTTTTGGCATAAGCAGGTATCAGAAAACAGTTGAATATCGCAGCGATTATGAAACCTAGACGGCCGTGAATGCCAATTTTGGTTTATAGAAAAAAATGTAAAATTTGATTAGCTTTCTAACGAAATATAATTTTCAATATCAGTCTTTTTAGGTTTTTATTTTATTTCAAATTTTCAGTCAAATCCCTGTTTTTCGATTTTCCTGCGTTTAAGCAACCTAGCAGGCCTTGAAAAATAAACCAAAGCCCGTTAAGCGTTAAGATGGAAGAAAACAACTAACTTAGTAGAAAGATGCAAACAAACTAGAGAAGCGAGGCAAGATTATGAAAATTGTATCAGCTTAAACCGGATACAACAGCAGCAAGATATCTAATGTCAATGAGAAGCTGGGGTATGACAGAAGTGTTTGTTCTTCACAGCCTAACTAGCTATTGAGGTCTACTAGAGCGTAACAACTTTCCAAAACGATTAAAAATTTTGAAATAAAAGGAAAACTACGAACGATTTTTGCTCACATTCTAGCATCTTTAGAACGAAATTTCACACTAAACGGGACAAAAAAGTTAGTCATTTCCATTCCGTTAAGTCAAAAGTAGGTATCTCTAACTGGAGCATTCTGAGTATCTATTGAAATGATTGTTAGAATCTTTCATTACTCCATGTTGTAATTGTGCTTATTTCACGTATTTCTTTACAAACCAAATTATGTCGTTGATACTTCAAACAAAGTACAATTTAGATTTCATTTTCCACGATTCTGATAAGTAGAAGTAGCTACTGAAGCATTTGAGGTGCTCCAGTCAGAGGTATCATTACTTTTGACTTGCGGAAATGACTACTTTTTTATGGCATTAAACGTGAAATTTTTTTCAGAAGACATAGATATTTTTCTGCCAGCAACAATCGCTGGCAGTTTTCCTTTGTTTAAATATTTTTTACTGACTTGGGAAATAGACTAGGCTGTGAAAAATGACCATTCTTGTTACCGCTATTGTTTCTGGTTAGCGATAATGTAGTAAGGGATTTTGATAATCTTACCTCTTGTCAGTTTGCCTCATTATTTTTTATTTATGTTATTGGCTCTTATCTTGCCTCATTACTCTAGTCACTTTACATCTTTCTAATAAGTTAGTTGGTTTCTTCCATCTTAACGGGCATTTGTTTATTTTTCATGGCCTGCTTACACGTAGGAAAATTGAAAAGCACCGATTTGACTGAAAAATTGAAATAAAATGAACACTAAAAAAGATTGATACTGACAATACTATATCGTTAGAAAGGTATTCAAATTTTACATTTAAGTGAATCCTTAATTAATCTACTGATTTCTGTAATTACAAAAAAATTCAAATTTAGCCGTCCAACCTAAGGTGGAGCATTTCGTGCTTAGTCAAATACATCGCCAGTTCTTTAATCTAATAGTAAATATACAGGGTTATTCACGTTATTTGACACGGAGCATTATGACTAAAGTATTTGATAAAAAAAATAATAATTTCGGATGGATAGAGACCCATAAAGGCTACATTCTGAAAATATTTTCATGTTATACAGGGTGTCCCAAAAACACGAAATGTATCAACGTTATGTTTTTTTAAATGGAACACCCCATATATTATTGCACATTTAGATTCCTTGATGCATTCTAGTGTGACTTTATGTATAATATATGGGACTTAAAGCGAAGCGTTTAGGTGTAAATCACCATTTTCAGTATACGTAGATATCAGGAAAAAAATGAATAACGCAGAGATTATAAAATTTGGAAGGCGGTGACTTTGCCGTATTACTAAGCATAAAATGCGTCAGCTTTGATGAGACTGTCAAATTTAAATTACGTTTATGCTTGGAGAAATCGGTCGATTAATTAAGGAAATTTCGATCAGCGATAGCTTGGTTTTTTCAAATGGGAATGCCTAATTCTTTTTATACGGTTAAACGTAGAATTTGATAACCTTTTTAATGATATAAGGTTGTGAATATCAGTCCCTGGTAGGTTTCATTTAATTTTAAATTTTCAAACAAATCGGCGTTTTTCAATTTCCCTACCTATAAGCAACGTAGCAGGCCATGAAATATAAACAAAAATGTGTTCAGGTAGAAGAAAACAACTAACTTAGCAGAAAAATACACACGAACTAGACTAAAGGCACAAGATTACAAGAATTACTCACAACAAACAAAGTCTAATCAGAAACAACGGCAGTAACATATCTTTGGTCAAAGAGAAGCTGGAGTATAGCAGAAATGGATTTTTTCACGCCTTAGTAGCTACTGCAATGTACTAGAGATTGGCAATTTCCAAACCCATTAAAAATTTTTAAATGAAACGAAAGCTACTACCATAAACGCAATTTAATCTTGAAAGTCTCGTCAAAGCTGACGCATTTTATGCTCAGTAATAGGGCAAGGTTACAGCCTTCCAAATTTTATAATCTCTGCGATATTCAATTTTTTCCTGATATCTACTTATACCGAAAATAGTGATTTACACCTAAACGGTTCGCTTTAAGTCCCATGTATGATATATAAAGTCAAAATAGAATTCACCAAGGAATCCGAATATGCAATAATATATGGGGTGTTCCATTTAAAAAAATATAACTTTGATACATTTCGTGTTTTTGGGACACCCTGTATAACATGAAAATATTTTTAAAATGTAGCCTTTATGGGTCTCTATCCGTCCGAAATTATCATTTTCTTTTTTATCAAATACTTTATCCATAATGCTCCGTGTCGAACAACGTGAATAACCCTGTATATGCAAATCTCACAGACAACGTTCTGTTGCAGGTGTATACCGGAACCGAGCACCGCCGCCGGAGCAGTTCGACCTGCGAGCGCGCCCCCGAGAGCAAGACGAGGTCGGACGGCGAGGTGCCGGTAGTACCGGCGGGCGAGCGGAACAGTGGCGGCGGCGGCGCAGGGGGCGGGTACCACCACCATCCGGCGACGGCGTCCCCTACCGCGACGGCTGCCGCGGCCGCAGCCGCTGCGACGGCAGCCGCCGGCGGCTGGCCCCCAGGTCTCTCGCTCGAACTCGATCCCGTCGCCGCCGCCTGGGGCCGGAAACTATATCCAGGTACGTCTACTTTCACTGGACTATAATTTCCAGGAATTACGGTCGTCTAATTTCACTGTACTATATATTTTGATAATGCTTATCTACCTTCACTGGACTATAGTTTTGAAGATTAACGGTTGTCTACTCGAGTTTCTGCTTTCACTGGACTAGTTTCTTGATAAGAAGTTATCTAGTTTAACTGTGCTATAATATTGGTTATCTACTTTCAATCGGCTAGGATGTGTTGTATCGTATGTCTACTTTCACTGGACTATTTTCTTGGTAACCTGTTATCTACTTTAACTGTGCTATAATACTGGTTGTCTACTCTCATTCAGGTAGACATTGTTATATCGTGTGTCGACTTTCACTGGACTTATACATATATTCATCTTCCTGTGGTCTACCCGAGTATCTACTTTCACTGGACTATTTTCTTTATAACCTGTTATCTACTTTGACTGTGCTATAATATTGGTTGTCTACTCTCATTCAGCTAGACATTGTTATATCGCGTGTCTACTTTCACTGGACTACACATGTATTCTTCTTTCGATTGTCCACTCGAGAATCTAATTTCACTGGACAATTTTCTCGCGAATGTGTTATTCACTTTAACTGTGCTATAATATTGGTTGTCTACTTTCATTCGGCTAGACATTTTTGTATCGTGCATCTACTTTCACTGGACTATATATTCATATTTCGGTTAACTACGCGAGCACCTACTTTCATTGGACTATTTTCAGAAGCATCTTTTATCTACTCTGCCTGTGCTATAATGTTCGTTGTCGACTTTCATTCGGCTAATATTACTATATCGTGTGTCTACTTTCACTAGACTATACATATATTCTTATTTCGGTTGTCCACTCGAGTATCTGGACAATTTTCTCGCGAATCTGTTATTCACTTTAACTGTGCAATAATATTGGTTGCCTACTAGACATTGTTGTATCGTGTGTCTACTTTCACTGGACTATATATTTGTATTTCCGTTGTCTGTGCGGGAATTCTACTTTCATTAGACTCTTTTCAGAAGAATCTTTTGTCTACTTTAACAGTGGCGGCGCAGCAATAATAAAAAAACTAAAACTATAAAAACATCTCAAACTTTGTTTTTAGGCATTTTAGGGGTTCCTGATCATTTTCTACTTTTTTGGGTGGGGGTGAAATTGGGGTGATTGGGGGAGTGGAGAGTCGTTAAACTCAAAAATTTGTTGTATTCATAATAGTTTGTCTATTGTCCTGTGAAAGAAAGACCTAACGTCATAAAAGACTTTTTTACGTACATCCTAACATTGTTTTGCCTATTAGAGAAACTAAGGGACATACGAATATTGCTTTAGCTCGTTCTGTATTGTGTAACGTGGAAACTATTGGATTGATTGTAATGAAATGAGATAATGCTGTGGTATTATTATCGTGGCGAGGATGGAAATCGTGTTAGTGACGGTGTAGCAATAATAAAAAAACTAAAAATATAGAAACAGCTCAAAGTTCGCTTTTAGGCATTTTAGATGTGTCGTAATCATTTTCTACCTTTTTTGGGTGAGGGTGAAATTTGGGTAGTTGGGGGTGGGGGTTATAAAATTATTTTTTTGTGTATTCATTATAGGCTATCCATTGACCTGTGGAAGAAAGATCTATAGCTGCGTAACACAATTTTTTTGGGCGGACAGGCGATCATCTGGTTGCAAGGGGATCTCAGACTATAGCTTCATGCAATGGGAAAATAATAGACACCGTAATGTGTGTGAAGTACTGAGTCAATCAACTTGACTCCATTTTTTTAAATATATTTTTGACCATATCCTAAGATTTTATTACCAAATATTATATCACAACGGTCAGGATACAAAATGTAAATAAATTTTAAAATCCAAGATGCACACAGAAGAATCTGTCGTTCTGTCAAAGACTTACGCTTGGATTCAATGGGACGTTACACTCAGCATTCCTCAAATACAGCGATGTTTTATCCAATGGGAAGTGTATAGTTGGTAACGCATTATATAGAATTGTCGATTCAACTATAAGGTGTCATTAGATTCCAATGAATAATTCAATCGCAGCCTGTCGTTTAATCGAATCTGTGTTTGGTAATTGATTCTAAACTATTTTATTTTCCTTTGACCAACACATTGCGAGGACAGCTGACCGATTGGTTTGGATGTTTAATTGTGTGATTTTGTATGAAGTTATAAGGAGCATGATATAAGAATTAGACATAAGCCTGCACCAGTTGTTGCATTTTTACCTGAAATATAACTGTCTGACTAATCTAAATGCCTACATTCAAATGTGGGTGTTAGCTCTTCTAAGCCCCAATTTCTCAGTAGGTCCTCCATTTAATATATAACTGGACACATATAAATCACACAATTGCTGATGTAATACGCAAAACCCCGATATGACACAACACGGCTAACACCGAAACGACACAACGAAACAACCTCGTCCATGTGGACGGGTTCGCGCCGATAATAACACTGAGATGATCCCCCTGTTCTTTCTTTTTACGTTCATTGAATCAGGACATCAGTCCGGCCGAATCCTGATTATAGTTCAGCGAACAACAAGGGCCATTGAAACAAAATTCATTTTTATCAGATGAATTATCACGAACTGCGGTTGCAGTAATAATTTTTGTACATTGAATAGATTGTATGCTTTGCTTAAATGAAATATAGGGTAAATTTTGAAAACAAAAGGATGTTTTGATTGCATTATATGTCAATATTGGTATTGGAAGGATTATACATATCGTTAGAATGAATATAAAATTATTTTGAATTTATTGGCGTACCTGTGATTAATTCGAATATATAAGGATTGAATTTCTTTCAATGACATGGATTTGAAAAACATCCAATCACTAACAATTAATTGGAAACGCAACCGTATTTTTTTCTGTGTGTAAGTGGTATTGTAACCCTACCTTTTTTTTAAAATTAAAGGTAGCGGCAGTTCGCGCGTGGCCGGACCCGGTCTGATGTTCGGCCTGCACCACCCCGCGCACCATCCCCAGGATGCGGCTGCGGCTGCAGCGGCGGCTGCTGCAGGTCTGCACCACCACCATCAGCCTCGAGGTCCCAGCCTCAAGGAGGAACCCATGCCCTCAGCCAGGTCCTGGATGCAAACCGCTGTCGCCGACCAGAATGGGTAAGTGTTTTGCAATTCGCTCCTAGCCCCCCCATTTTGGGGGGCTCAAAATTATGAAGTTCTATGCAGCTGAAACATTGAATGATAAGTGATGGGGTGCCAAGATCAGTGGTGGTTGAGAAAATCAAATTGCAAAATAATTTTGAGTGATCAAAAAGTTGATCGAGACAGCTGAAGATATCAAAGGATCATGAAACTAAGCTCCATCACTACACTCCAGAGTCTAATCCTCAGGCAGTCGAGAGGATTTCACGTAATAAACCGACTCCAAAGCAAACGCAATAATCAGCTAACAAGGCTATGGCACCAGTATTTTCTATAAACCTAGAAGAACCAACCCTGTTTGGAAAAATTGCTTTTACTTCCCACACCGATAGGTGAAAGGAGTATTGAGATCGCGAAAATTTTAGATTTTGAGATAATACGATTTTTGGGCGTTTTATGATGTCTACATAACAAAAATCCACGTCACTCATTTCCCCGTCGGTCTGTCTGTCTGTCGGTCTGTCGGTCTGTCTGTCTGTCGGTCCGTCTGTCTGTCTGTCTGTCGGTCTGTCTGTCTGTTGGCGTTTTTCTAACGTCGTAATCTTAGTAACCGCTGCATGGATTGTGATGAAATTTGGGCAGCATCATGTTGTGGTGTCGTAGTAGGTAATGTTCCGATAATTTTGGAAATCGTTGTACGGGGGATGGAGTAATTAGCAAAAAACGAAAAATTTCAAATACTCCTCAAACTTCGTTTGTAGGCGTTTTAGGGGTTCCTGATCATTTTCTACTTTTTTTAGGTGGGGGTGAATTTGGGGTGGTTGGAGGGTGACGGGTTGTAAAACTGAAAAATTTGTTGGCAAGATGAATGGTACAGAGACACCAATAACAAACTTCGTCAGATATGTAATTCGGTTAAGTATAGCAAACACAAAGGCACCTGACTCCAACGCAGAGAGCAGGTGATAGTATCCCGAATCAGAATAGGTCACACCCATCTTACCTCATCATACCTACTTCTAGGTCAGAACCCTCCTATATGTGAACAGTGTCAAGTCACCCTTACAATAAGGCACATCTTCTATGATTGTCAGTTATACACAAACATAAGGAACATGATGCGACTACCGACTGATCTGAATATTTTAACCACCGTTCCGACTGAAATAAGAAACTTAATCACCTTCCTTAAAATAACTGGACTCCTTTTCAAACTGTAAGACCTCCGATAAACCAACTAACATAAGCTCATTACCTAACATTATAAATCACTCAGTACAAACTAGTTGATAAAGGATATATGGCTAATGACCATGCAATCGATGCCTTTTTTCCAATAAAAAAAATAGCTCAAACTTTGTTTTTAGAGGTTTTAGGGGTTCCTGATCATTTTTTACTTTTTTTTTTCGGTGGGGGTAAAATTAGGGTGGTTAGGGGGTGGAGAGTTGTAAAACTCAATAGTGTCCATTGACCTGTGAAAGAAAGACCTAGCGGCATAATTTACATTTATTAGGTCCATCCGAACATTGCCTTGGCTATTATACAGAAATCAAGGAGGTATTGAGATCGTTCTGAATTTAGTAACATGGAAATTATGAAATTAATTTCAATGAAATTGAGACACAGTATTATTACCGCGGCAGGGATACAAAATGCGTATGATTTTCAAAAATCGGGTCAGTGGCGGTGCAGCAATAATAAAAAACTAAAAATATAAAAATACCTCAAACTCGTTTTTAAGCAATTTGGGGTTCCCAGTTGTTTGCTTTCGTCCAGTTGAAGCTGAATTCTGCCGTTTTAGTTCCTACGGAGAGATTTAGGAAACGATTTACTAGTTTCTGTGTTGGATGTTTTTTGACGACAGGCGGGCGATGATTTGGTTGCAACTGTTATGTGTGGGAAGTACTGAGTCAATCAACTTGACTCCATTTTTTCGTTATGATAACGCACGCTGTCACAAATGGATGAGAGCGACGGCAAAACTGAATGAATTAGGCTACGCACTGTTTCCCCATCCATCGTACTCTCCAGATCTGCCCCGAGTGGCTTTTTAATGTTTGCTGGCCTGAAAAGAATAGTCGATGAAAAGAAATTTAGCACCAAGAGAAAGAGATAACCTCTAAAGCTGAGGCGTGATGTAGTGTGGCTACAGACAAATCCTACTATCAAAATGGCATTGAAAGATTGGGTGACCGCTATTCATTTCGCTAACTTATCTAAATCTATCTTCATTGATTCGCTACTTATTCTTGCCTCTTGCCATTGTGTCGTCTTCGTAGATAAATATTTTTGCCGATTTTTGCAAGCCTCTTAGGCGTATTGTGTAATGTATTGTGAAAGCAGCGAAGCGCGCCGACGCCAAGTCGGCGGAGCGTGTCGACGCCGGCCGAACAGCCCAAGAACTAACAGTTCAACGCCCCTTGGGCGTTTATCAAAAAAATGTCTTACGCTTCAAATTTTGTATTATTGTTTGAATATTTGACGTTGACCAATTAATTTATAACGCCCTTAGCGTCATCTACATTGAAGCATAAATTGAGTTTCATCAAAAACATATGTTTGCAGCCCACCTGTTATAAAACAGAAACACATTTTTATAATAGTTTGTTTGGCAACCCTAGATAGACCATAGACCAAAAAATGCACACCTATTGTTCGACAACACCATAAAATACTACCTTTGTTATTTTTTGGGCAACACTTAATGTGTGTACAGCATTGTGTGCGTACAAGCAATCTACCCCCACCCCACACCCCTCATACGCTTTTTTGTATTCGGCCGGCAATTTATTTTTGCGTTAGGGGCTTTGGGGCAATTATTCGCGCCAAAGTTAGCGGGTTTTTATGGTATTTACATTTCAGATAATGTCAGTTTTTTGGTCATTTATCCTAAACCAGTCAATGCTATCGCTTCATTGGCGTATGGCCTGTGCATAGACTGCGACTGTATAGAAAAAACTGCAAGTGGGGTCATAGTAGGGGTAGTTTTTACCTCTGTAAGGTATACGCACTTTTTTTATTATATTATTTACTTGTGACGAAGTTATAGTTTTTGCCAAAATAAGGTATTTACTTGATAAAATATGGGCATCTAGACAGATATTAATATTTTTAGTTCTTTTATTATCACTTGTTTGCCATGGACAAAATACTCAAAAACTATACAATATCCATTTCTATGGTTGGGGTGAAAATCCATAGATATTTCTCCACTGGCAATATTCGCATAGATCTGTAAATTATAGAAGACGAAAGTCATTTGTTTTAAGGTAATAGAGAATTTTTTCTCAGCGTATAGAACTTTAGAGTTCGACCATCTGCCACCCTTTACGGCAACTAATTTTCGTTCTTTTTCCAGAAACGTGGAAAATTATCAGATGCCCCTAAAGCGCAAAGAAACGAAAAGTTCTGAGAGATTCGGCGAATTTTCGATCTTTACCTTGGTAATCACTTTTTTGTCTCCGTTACTGTCAAATTCTCTCGACTGTAGATCAAAAATATTCTAGATTTCAAATATTCAACAACATTCAGACTCTCTTGTCGTGCAAAAATTGTTTCCCTAAATAGAGTCCTTGCATCTAAAACAAATATATTAATTCGAAGCATTCTTTATAGCGTATTAGGTATCATAAAATAACTTTTAATTTTTTAAGTTATAAGACATTTTACAAATGTAAGTTTTGAATCAATGAAGCGGCGCGAAAACAACTTTTAACGTCACTGGTATACTGTTATGTGATCTGAGATATCGTAGTCATATTTTGCTCGATAAGTTTTTAGCTGAAGGTTGTGTGTAATCATGCTACAATATTTGATATCCTCCTATACCTATGACGTCAGCACCGATTTTGAAACACGTGAAAAATTTGAAAACTCTAACTTATGGTCATAAATTCCTTCAACTGAACAGCAGCAAGATTGCAAGTTTTGTTCTAGACAGCGTCCGAATACCTACGCTTTTCTTTCTTCTAAACTGAATGTATATGACCACAGGAAGCGCCCATTGTTTCCTAATATCCATAATTGTTACGTTTCGGTATAGGGATTGCTTAATAAATGTGGAAGTATATTATAAGAGATTTCTGACGATGCTATAAAATACAGGGTGTTCCATTTAAAATAACAAAGAAAATTATGGTCGCGATTTTTGATTCACTCTGTATACAAAATCAAAGATAGCAGAAAATTTATAATTTTCGACAAAACTAGACAACCACGAAATTGTTCTAGCATTGAGAGTCAAGCCTCCAGTTATTGATTTTTTAAGATATAGGGTGATGCATTCGTTAAGATTTTCACAGAAAGGTGGCCATATCTCTGATAATACCCTGTATAACCTGACAAAATTCTATATTTGTGGAATAGGGAAAATGAGCACAATTCAAATTCCGGATAATATATAGGGTGTTCAATTTGTAAAAACACAACTTTGGTATGCGGTGACTTTATCAATGACCCTGTATATTATAAGATAATTTTAGAATGTAGACCTTAGCTTTACCTACAACTCTTATTTGAAGGTTTTTTTGTATCTCCCATAATAACGGAGTTATCAAACTTCCGAGTATAAATTGATCACCCTATATACCACAGGAATAGGAAAGGATGACACCGATGCCTGTATAAACTGCGATGAAAGGGACACCGTAGAACAGACGATGTTCTTCTGTGGTAGGTGGATTGCAATAAGGCAGAGGCTGTGGTCGGAGCTAGGGATAACGTTAGGTGCTGGCAACATCATACATTTTATGATTGTCAGTGAATCGCATTTCAAAGCAGTTAAAGGTATGACTATAAAGGTTGTCAGAGAAAAGGAGAAACAAGAGAGATTGTTTAAAAGCCAAGGGCTCTAGGCAAAGAGACCAAACCCATAATCTCCATACCCTGGAGGACGGGGGAGTAGGAATCAAGAACACAAGAACTAAAACGACATCACTATACTCGAGAAGAATATCAGGCACCTGATGATACCAGAACAGCGATGGTTTCCCGGTGCCACTCGATCCAGGACTTGCACTATGAGCCTAGCGACGCACCCAAAAAAAAGCCTGGCAGACCGACAGACAGGCAGACCGGCCGAAATGAGTGACGTGGATTTTCGTTCATAAAACGCCCATGCAAAAAGCGTATTATCCCAAAATCGAAAATTTTCGCGAACACATCGGTGTGGGAAGTAAAACTGTTCGCGGTTTAAAATAATCAACAAAAGTTAAATTACCTGCGCCGGTACTCTGTAACTTAGAAACGTGTTTCTATGCACTATGTGTTATGGGATCGGGTGGCCTCGTAAATATGACAGCGTGCCATGACGGCGTAGTAGACACGTGATAGGCACCCGAAACTGCCCGATCGTCATGGTCGTCATGGTGATAGAAACATGTTTCTATCTCTTAAGTTAGAAAGTATCGACACTGTGTGCTTGATTCGCTAAATTGGTCATCAACTTCTATATGTCTGTTCTATCCCATCCTTTTGCCCACCCCCACCGTACGTCACTGTCCGCTTTCCTCGACTGTACATAACGAGTGGAACGGCCTAACGGGCGTCGAGGGTTGATTCGGTAGTGATTATATTGAAATACTGTTTTAGCTCCGGCATCGGCTGCTGATCTACGACAAAAACCGCACCACTAAACGACCTATTCATTTTATGACCAGTCGCAATCGTTGTGGTTTTCATAAATTGCAGCGTTCTTGTTACGATATGACGACTCAATCAACGTGGCGAGTTTTTTGATCATTTATGTATCTATCACACCCTCTACACTGTTAACATAATTCGTTTTGATGAAGTATAAAGATATAGAGCAACTCTTCTATATCGACTCTCATATGCAGCCGCATATATTACCGCGTTCTTCTGGTTGGCCAAGCGAGCGCGCCGTGGCGTTCCACCAAGAAGTCTGCTGCTGTTTAGCAGCGATTTTCTTTGGTTTGCCGTTACCTTCTGGTACCAGATGGCGCACAGGCAGATCTTTTCTGTTGCCTGCTCTCACATGCTTCACATGTCTGGTAGACATGAAAATTCTGATGCTCTCTCTATCTCCGTCAATCGACCTATGGCGCACTGATGATCGCTAATAAGCGTGAAACAGCTGTCTCCGGTGGATTGACGGAGATACAGAGCAACCCTCGTACATCGACTCCCATTTGCATCAGCAGCATATAGAACCGCGCTGTTCTGGTTGACCAAGCGAACGCGCCGTGACGTTCCACCAAGAAGTCTACTGCTGTTTAGCAGCGATTTTCTTTGGTTTGCCGTTACCTTCGGGTACCAGATGGCGCGCAGGCAGGTCTTTTCTGTCGCCTGCTCTCAGAAGTATAAACTCTTTGGAAACGGCAATAAGGGCTAAAAGCAGTGATCCAACAGAAACAACGACTCCAAGAGCTTTGAATAACACTATTGGCTCGAGTCATCTCGAATTCTTCCTCTGGGAGAAACATCAAGAAATTAGTTTGACCCTATCCAAGATGACCTCAAGGATATCACAGTCCTTGTTTGGAACATGTCTCGAATCGCATAAGGCAGGATGTCTCTAGTCCACGACAGCGCTGTTTCGATTTTCAGGATCTCATCAGGTCATCAGGTGGACCTGGGTAAGGATCGGTATCAGGCTGAAATGACGCAGTGAGCCAAAAGAACTACTAGATGCAGATGCTGGTAGGGGTATTAGCCCTTGGAGTAGTTGCTCCTGTTGGCACATTGTTTTCATTTCAGCCTGATACCTTTACATACGTCTACTTGATGCGATGCAAAATATCGATCGATGACTGTTATGAGTCATCCTTAAAAACGGCTTGGACAGTAGGACACGTCCTGACAGTCTGCCAGATCAGTAATAAGGCGTACCAAGTTTAGTTTCAGGTATTATAGATTTTTCCGATATGTTCAACAAATCAAATAGTATTAATAGTAGAGTAATAGTAATCTATTCAACAAAAAACAATTCTGGTGAGCCGTAAGTAAAAAAAGGTAAACTTGGAAAAATATTGAGATTATGGGTAAAATAATGACAATACTATGTGCTAATTGTTGATAAAATAAACAATCTAGATGCAGCTGCGCTGATTTAAACTTTTAAGCACAAAATTCAGATCAAAGCTTGGCTCCTTACCTGGATCCATTTGTCGTCATCTCCACCTTCATTTGACACTAGTCACTATCACTGCCTCTCGCCAAGATCGGCTATCATAGGTTCCATGGTGGTGTCCATGCGAAGCGATATATTAGTAGCATTGCATTGCATAATTTAATTTTGTGTTCTTTACTGAACAAATTAGGGAAATCTAGAATATCTGAAACTTAACTTATACAACCTACGCAGTGGTCATCGCCAGGTTGTATCGACGACGGCGAACCGCTAGCAGCCACGGAGGGTGAACCGGACAGCCGGTGTATCGCGGTGCAGGGGGTACATGAATGACTGTATCGAATACTGGTGAAGAAGCGCTAGGCTGACACAGCGTGAGTGGTAAAGAAGATCTGCGGTAAGGATTTTCCAATAACAAGTTGTAAAGGAATATTTGGGGTACTGGACTGACTTTGGGAAAGTAATAATAACGTGTCTAGACTACCTCTCCAAGCCGCTTTTAAGGATGACTCCTAGTCTAGTCAAATGTACTTTGATGACTGGACGCAAACGTCTATCAAAATGGAAAAACGTCCACCATTTCTGTAAATTCAGTCCAACGAGGACCCGCGGAAACAGCAGAACGTCTGATAATGCCTCACCGGGTATCCGGATACCTAGAGGGCCGAAACAAATGACCGCGATAAAGCCATTAGCGCCCGCACAGTGGGGGAAAGGGGGAGGGTGACCCTACATAACGTTGCCACGCCGCTCCGGGGCCCCGGACTCAGACGGTCTTCAACCTACCGGAACATTCCGGTAACACACCGGAGTGCGCACAGATAAAAATCGCCATCACAAAACAAACGCTACGCTATGCGACGATACCACAGAACTTGAAAAGAGGAGAGAAAATAAAGTCGCCTAAAACATGGAACATGGACGACACTATCTTCAAGACAGGTTTTGGATACTAAGGGCGTGCACAAAGAAAAGGTGTCAATTTTAAACTAACAATACTATTTACCGTTTCAGCTTCATTTTCACCTACAGAGATTAAGGAAAGTTGGAGGATGTAAGGTCTGGACTGTAGGCAGGGTGCGCGAGTAGTTTCAGTCTTGTAGTGGTCAAACGCTCCGTACATGCTTTGGCGCGGTCAGCTGGAGCATTATCGGGATCGGGTAATCAGTTGTTTTTTCTTGGCTTTGGCCGCAGTCAGTGATGGGCAAATACCCGGTATATAGAAATTTGGGTGAATACCCAAGATATTTATCCAATACGTATACAATGGGTAAATACCATATTGGGACTTCGGTAAATATCGGGTATATTCTTCTTCAAGTTTCATCTCCTAGCGGAGGTTGGTGTTCTAGGTAGTTGACTTAAGGTCATCATTTCAACCTTGGCTTCTCTTCTTCTTCTTCTTCTCTATCAGTCCATCTCCATCTTTCGAAAGTCTCTAGTCTATCCATTTCTGCGTTCTTAAGCGTACAAGCCTCGGCACCATATAGCAGAGTCGAAATGACGCAATACCTCAGCATTCGTACTCTAAGCTTTAGTTTTGTATCTCTGCTGCAAAGAACTTCCTTTAGTTTTACAAATTCAGTTCTTGCACTCTCTATTCGAGCTGTTATTTCCTGATATTGCTCGGCAGTTCCAACTACCAAAGTTCGTAAGGATTTATATCTTCTTATTCGCTTGATGACGTTGTTATTTTTTGTAAAAACCATGAGTTTGATTTTCTTTAAATTCATTTTCAGACCAAACATATACGACGGTTGTATAAATTTTGTACGAATGTTTGGAGATCTTCCAGTCTATCGGTCACTACGACAGTATAATGGACATAACTCATATTATTTATGATCTGTCTATTTATGGTAATTTCCTCTTGGCAGTCGTTTAGGCATTCACTGAAAATGGCCTCACTGTATACGTCAAATAAAGGTGGGGAATGTATACAACCTTGGCGAACGCCGCGCAAAATCTCCACTTCATCAGAAAACTGGTCTTCAATTCTGACTCTCGCTCTTTGATTCCAGTACAGATTTGCTAGAGTCAAAGATTACAAATAGAATTGTGATATCGCAACTATCAATATTTGTTGATATTAAAATTTATGATGTTGAACACTGTGAAAGGCTTTCTCAAAATCTATAGAGCACGGATATACATCTTGAGTCATGCCACAACAGAGCCTGTCTGGTACCCATTCCTTTTCTAAATCCTACTTGGCTGTCACTGATTTCGGAGTCTAACTTGATAAATATTGGGTTGTGAATTACTCTTAGGAGGAAAACCTTCAAGCAATGACTCATAAGGACAATTGTTCGGTGGTTGGAGCATTCTTTAGTGTGTATACCCAAGTACAGTACCTTTGATCGTTGAAGATAGTGTAACAAATAGTTATTAGAATGGGTCATTATAAACGCAAAAATTAAAAAAAAATTACTAATCTACCCTTTGCGTTGTGTATTTACCTACCGCAATCCATCCTGTGGGCTTTTAATGGGTATATTCTGAAAGCTATTTATCTAAACGTTGTGTATTTTCCCGCTCCTAAGTGGGTGGGTATATACCCCACAATAGCGTAGAAAGCTGCGTCAAGCCGATGAGCTCAGTGATTCGTTAGAATTGAGTTTTGCGTTTTAATTTCGTGCGTGATAAACATGGGCCAGAGTAGATAAGAAATTACTCTTGCACTCATGCGATCTACCTTATTACAATTTTGTTTATTTGCTTCTCCCAATTTAAAAACTCATCTACAATCAGGCCCAGGTATTTAACCAACAAAACATTACTAATTTTTAAATTTATTCACTCACTGATAAACGTATTCACTCACTAATTTATTCCTTTCTTTAAGTATTATGAACTTAGTTCTGTCAACGTTTATTTTTAATTAATTAGAATGCAGCTATCTTAGATGTTTATCAATGTTTTCTTTATTAATTAGTTTTTCTAAATGTTTCTCATTTTCCACTGTGTACACTAACAATGAATCATCTACAAAACTATAATAATGTGCTTCAAGACCAGCAGGAGTATTGCTCCCATGTGTGGGGATGCGCTCCCAAACACTCTCCAAAGCTTCTGGACACTATCCAGAAAACATCAATTAAATTAATCGATACGCCTAACCGCACAAAGGACCTCCACAGCCTGGAACATCGAAGGAGGGTGGCTGGTTCGAATGAGCTCTCCCAGATAATATCACCATAGGCCGTCCGAACCAGGAACACTAGAGAAGCTCTGCGAGCTCATCCTTACCAGGTCGAGGTCCCTACTCCCCGAACCAGTCTCCTCCAGCATTCCTTCTTTTGGAGAACTTCGACGCTGTGGAATCAGCTGCCGGGAAATTTGTTTCCCGACGGCTACAACCTGCAGCGTTTCAAATCTAACGTAAACCGACACCTATCCTCTCGCAGCGTTTCTACAGCGCCATAGGCGGGAGGCTGACCATAAAAAAATCTTGTAAGTTTAGGACAAAAAGTGAATGAGGTAGTTATCCTAGGGCCAAGCCCTTCAATGCATCATGATTGCTTTTCAATGTTACGCCACGAATATTGCTCAGCTTAACATACTGACTACGGCCCTTTAACCCTAGAATACTAACCTTATTTTTATACCTATTACTACTAACCTTCGTAAAATTTACTACTTGAGAAAGGATCACAATTAAAAAAAAACGTTTATTAACTTTTACTGAAAATTGTTTATAATAAGAATATTTCTGAATACAAATATTAATAATAACAAGAAAAATTTCAATTTTGAACTGCAAGACACACAGCAAAGAGCAGATGTTCTCCGCAAAAGGACCTTTGGCAGTGCTCACATTAGCGCGTCGCCATTCTAAGTTTTTTGAAGGACAGTATTGGCACCTTGCACTCTTGTTTAGACTAGGAGTGGCTCTATCCTCTGATCCATCTCGGTTTAATATATTCTCTATAGTTAATCTTAGCGAGCGGGTTAAATTTGGTCAAGTTTTTCATTGTACCAACCACGGTTTTATTAGCTGTTTTTATGATAAATACATAATTTTTTTTCGCGAGATGGTTCCTAGCTCTTTGTTTGTTGGTTGTGATTACACACAATCCATGAATTCAGACTCAGATGGACTAAAGGCTTCTTGAGCACTATATTCGCTCTCGGAACCACTATCCAAAGCACCCTATTCTTCTCATTTTCACCGGGCAATAATCCTGCTAAACCTTATTTCGCTTCTAATGGTAATTATCTTTGTCATATCCCATTTGTTAGCTTCCATAATGTTATATTCTGAAAAAACTTAAAAACCAACGATATTGATAAAAAAAAACCAAAATAACGCTAAACTGGTCTTATGTTTAAATATAACATTTATACTAACCTTCGTAAAATTTACGACGCCGTTGTCCAAATAAAACTATTCCAATTACTATCAAATGCACTTTGGGTCACTAACTTACTCACACCGATCTAATAGAAGATTAGGCGAGCGTACAAGGTCAAGGGCTAAGCCGCGTCGATAAAATTGCAGATTAAATTAAGTCCCGTTGTAAAATTTACGATGGATAGTATTCTAGGATTAAGAATGAGTGAAGAATGTTGTAAAATGTTCGTCCAGTTCTGTTCAAATTTGCCATCAGAGCAGCCATCTGGATGAGCGAGAGGCGCCGGAAGGTCTGTGATCCGTCCAAACGGAGAATTAATAGGAACAAACGAATGCTGGCATTTACCGCCTTCATTAACGGCGCTATATAAATTATCGTGTCGGCGTAATTCACGGCACTCCGGGGCATATTTTAATCCGGACACACCGGAGTTTGTCGGCGCGACGCGCTGCTAGCGACCAACCCGGACTCCGGAACTCTCACTCTTTCCTCGGATTTCGGCTACGGACTTCTCTCAGTTCTGGTTACTACGAAGCTTGTAATGTTTGCTTGTGGTAGTTACATGATCGAAATTGGACTCTTTAAATACATTAAATACTCGTACTTTTGTTATATTAGTCTTATTAACACATTTTCTCACTTTTCTACACATGACGCATTGACTGTAGGTCTATGCCGGGTTCATATCTGTATTACATACCGCATATAAAAGAACTGTCTGAAAGGTTAAAAACTGCGTGTAGAAGCTCTAATACCAAAATCGATTTTTGAACAACACACACATGCTAAAATCGATACTTTATCATAAAAAAAACAATAAAAAAAACAAATTTCATGGAAATTTCTCGACCTCTCAAGTGTAGATTATGGTTATCAAATAAGTTACCCAACTTGGCTTGGCTCCGACATTGTTTCTGCTTGACATAAATGATGTTTTAAACACGTCTTTTCCAATTCATGTTTCTGATATTCCAATTATAACTTTAGAACGTCAGAAATCGGATTCACTCTGTCTTTCTCAAAATACTATAATAACAAATCATCTTGACGCTTAGCGCCATCCGACAGAAATATAGTCTGGCTTCCAATGCTTGCTACTCGCTACTCGTTAGTTGCTAGTTATCTACACATGTTTTAAACATGTTTTTACTTCCCACACCGATAGGTGAGGGGAGTATTGTGATCGCGAAAATTTTCGATTTTGAGATAACACGCTTTTTGGGCGTTTTATGAGGTCTACATAACAGAAAATCCACGTCACTCATTTCCGTCGGTCTGTCTGTCTGACTGACACTAATTCTAGCTCTCAGGAGTCAAAAGCTGATCTGACACGTTGCGTCAATTGCAGCAGCTGCTGGGAAAGAGCTTGGGTACCTATCCAGAGCTAGAAAATACTTCTTACCATTAACCTCCTCACGCTGTATAAAGCCCAGGTAATACCAGGCCTAGGATACTGCTCTTATATCAGGGAGCTGCTGTCCCTACTACCCTTTCTATACTTAATACCGTCCACAGAAGGGCTATTCGACTAACTGGTGACCCGGCCTTGACGCGTCACCTTCAGTCACTTTCTCACCAGCGTACGGATGGTGACCTCTCTTTACAAAAAGGACTTGAAACAAACAAAAAGGTGCAAATCAGCATTTTTGATATAAGTATCAAGGATGAATTCTTTCTGTAATTAGAGATATCGGTAGATTAATATAGGAATCTTCAATCACAGGTAACTTGATTTTTTAAATGGGAATATGTATTTTTTAAATTATCAAAAGCATAATTTGATAGTCTTCTTTACCATATTGCCGATATTCATCTCTTGTATAGTTTTCATTTTATTTGAAAATTTATACCTTATTCGTTGTGTCCTCCATTCACTAACCTCCATTACGTAAGCTTTGGGAAATAAATGGATAAAAACTGATCTGTCACACTTCACTTCCACGTCGATTAGTTACCGCAGTTGTTTTTTGAATAATGTTGTGAACATAACATATTTTTCGTATTCATAGAACTTCGATGCAGATTTTAGAGTACATACAGGGTACCCATTTTTGACTGTTGGCTGTCTAATTATTAATATTTAGCATAAGAAGACGTT
The DNA here is from genome assembly GCA_951848785.1 of Callosobruchus maculatus. Taxonomy (NCBI): domain Eukaryota; kingdom Metazoa; phylum Arthropoda; class Insecta; order Coleoptera; family Chrysomelidae; genus Callosobruchus; species Callosobruchus maculatus. The sequence continues at coordinate 212,691 of CATOUR010000227.1, forward strand.
ATGCGTATTCTTAGAACTACAGTCGGGAACAATGTCGATGCACATTTTAAAATAAGTGTACACAGGGTGATTAACGACACAGTGAATTAAAAAAGTAATTAATGACACATTACACTCCACACGTTTTTCATACTTGCTGATTAGAATGTTTCAAAAAATACATCTATATGGTTCAAAAACCATTCATTTTCTTCATGCCTATACTTTTTTCAGTACACTCATCCCAAAATTGATATTAAAAAAAAAACGGGTACAGCTAAACCATTGCAAACGGATCTTTCGCCGTACTATAACCCCCTCTTAAGGTAAACACTCCATGTTAAAACATCCACCGTGCAATGATTGAACTATTTATCTCAACGATCCTGCCAAACGGGGCGCTGATTAGGTCGATCAATGATTTGAACGGTAATTGAGTCCCTTCCTAATAGAATGTTAATCCTCTTTGTCAGTTATTCTACCGCAACAGCGTTTGCTGCCGCCGACAAGTTACCTATATATACTTCCACGCAAACATACCTGTCAACTTGTACAAGCTTTGTGTGTCAAGACTGAACAGGGGTTGGTATTGCATGGAGAAAACTTGGTTGACAGAATTAGCTACATGAACTGCCGGTTCTTGGCCTGTTCGGCCGACGTTGACGTGCTCCGCCTTTTTGGCATTGGTGCACTTCGCTACTTGACGTCTTGTCAACACGAGTTTCTGGTGACCCCCTTATTTTTACTTCTCAGCTTGCAGAATTTCAAAATGTTGTATACTTTGAAATTATTTAGGGCGGAAGAGAATAAATTTGATATAATTAAGTATAATAGAAAGTTAAAGAAATCTGCCTATATTTGTACACTATAGGCCAACAGTGCGTGAGTATAACCACCGTACTTTAACAAAGACAAGTAGGGTCACTCGCCGTGCCGACTTTGATGTGAGTCTCACAAATGCGAGCCGCCTCGAATTCAGAGGGGTTCCCTTCGTGCGATCTCATTTACTGTGCTTACAGGGAATCCGACTGTGCGATATGGTCGACGTCAACGGTCGACGTTCACTTTACTTATACGGGGGTCAATAGAAATGAATTCTGCAGTATAGATAGAATATAATTTATTATTCAATAAACCATTCAACACAATAACTGCAGATGCAGCTACTGGGGTGGCAAGTAGCTCAAGGAGTATTATAGATCGTGTTTTGTCAGATAGATGTAGTAATTTGAAATGTACGATTCAAGTAGTAAGTAACAGTAACAGTCTGATCATTCATAATTTGCTGTCAATAACCTTAGGTGCAAACAAAAAAGTACTTGCGACAAAATATAGAAAGGAAGTAGACAGAATAGATCATAAAAAGTTCACCTCAAAATTTGAAAAGAATATTCAAACTACAGAAGTTCAATTATTTCGGGAACTAAATGACTTAATCACTTCTTGTAAAAAGGATTCGAAATTTAAAAAGACGTATAGGATACGTGAAAATAACGAAAATAATGAAAATTCTCGAAATGATTGAAAACCGAGTCAAAATTTACAAACAATCAGTTAAAGAAACGGGAAACACGAATTTGGAAAATGAAATTGAAAAACTTAAGAATCAAGTCCAAGCATGTCGCCGGCATTTTTTTGTGAAATACGCGCAAAACGCTCAATAACACACAAGAACTACTTATCTAGGCACCCCGGTAGATCCGCCCGATTGTATCCCGTGCACCGTGTCGCGTGTTAGGTGGTGTTAGGTGGACTGACCCTGTAAACCACAGCTGTTAGCGTTCGGCTACTGCTCGAGATCGCCGCGCGCCAGAATAAGCCAGCTTGCCTAGTATCCGAGAGCAGAGCTGGAAAGACCACATTGGGGGCGGAGCTTAGAGTGACCCTACTTGTCTTGGTTAATGTACGGTGGCATAACATAGTAGCTAAAAAAAGAATGGTAAAATGATGATGGGAAGAACTACAAGGATGCCGTTTTGCCAAGGAAACCCTTGCAGACTTGGGCATGGCAATATCCAAGAAGAACTTGGCGATGACCAGGTCAAGCCCACAAACCCACGTCTCATGGTAGGATCCCGGATAGTCCATTGTCAACTCAGGAAATACCTCAACATTATGGGACTAAGGGACACACCGATATGTAGAATGGGTGAAAGCGAAGACGACACTGTGGAACACCTCATATGTGAGTGCCCAGAGTTATCTTCTATTAGAGAGTGTGCGTTCGGCGAGTCTTGGCCTTCACCTGCACACATAAGGGAGATGTCTTCAAGTGACCTGTCCACGTTCCTAAAATTGGCAGGATGTACGATAACCTGAGAAAATCACTCCCTGGTTGGATGCACAATGGGCCAGTTATGGCCTAAGTGCAGTGGCACTACTCACTCTCCCTACTCTACGCATACAGATAGTGGACTTACTAAATATATTTCAGAAATTAGTCAGCAGACTTAAAGGCTAAAACGTTAAAATATTTTCACATAGATTTTTGTGTTTATAAAGGGTGGTTCATATCAAAGCAACATCTATTTAAATAACCGTTTAGGCTCATTACCATTTTTGGTATAAATAGATACCAGAAAAACATTGAATATCGCAGCAGTTGTAAAAAGCTGTAACTTTGAAAAACATCTATATAAGGCCTTCATAATCCTAACTGAGCAACCATGAAAATATAACACAGACACAGGTAAAATCATGAATGATTAGCAAATGATTTTGAGGCCTGTGGTTCGTGACGATCTGGCAATGTGCCAAGACTTTCGAATTCTTAATGGAGACTCCTCAATTTCCAACTATCTATACTGTTCGTGGTTCAGGGCTCAGTTACCCTAATAGCTATCGCTCAGCCTCAAAGGCCCCCACTCACATAGAGGGATACTCAAGACTTGAATGCGCAGGCGACAGAGTATAGTTAAGTTAAAACTTACTGTGTAGGGGAAGCGTGTGGCGTGCACAGTTACGTCGTTGTGATTCAAACACTGCTTGATTTTTGGCGTGCGCAGTTACATTTACACGGGGAAGAGTGTTTGTGTGTGGTAAACAAGTCCGCACAAGTTTCGGGTTGCAGCTGTGGCGTTTATCAACAGTGGTTGAGGCGACTCCAACAAATCCAGACAACTATCGCCTACTTTCGTTAATCTCTCATGCAAGCAAGGTTCTACTATATATTTTACAGTCTCGTTTGGAGGGTTTTATCGGCTGGCAAATTTCTCAGGCGCAGGCAGGTTTCATAAAAGGTCGCGGTACGCGTGAACAGATCTTAAACTTGAGATAGATCATTGAAAAAGCCAGAGAGCATTATTTTCCCGTTTTTATCTGCTTTGTGCACTATTGTAAGACGTTTGATAACGTAAGGTGGCCTAAACTGTGGGAAATCCTTATCTCCATGGGAGTCCCTTACCTCGAAGAATAACGAAATTTTAGTTGAGAGAAAAACTATATTCTTGGTGGGAGCATACGTCTTTATAATGAGTATTGAAATCAAGAATATATTTTTATTGGCTGAAATTAACCATAATTTTCTCATCAAGTAAATTCTCTCAGAGCGAGAACTGATGTTCTTCACTATTATGAGAATTCTTGAACTTAGAATTTCTTTCTACGTGAGCAAAAATGGCAGGCAAAACGGTGAGAATTGTTGAGGTTTCCTACTAGAATTTATTTCACCGAATTCCATCTGCCGAATGAGAAGATAAATAACGGCAGACGTTTAGATCGCCCTATAAGCAATGCTTCCGCAGGTTCAACTCCGCATAGGCAGCAGGCAATATAGGGAGGCAATAGCAGCAATATATTGCATTATCGATGAGACCATCTACGCGTGCGACGTCATATATCCGGGGCGGTTTCTGGCCCTAACTCCACAACAAAGCTCTATGTACACCTTCCAGAACAGAGCCAGTAGCGTACAGAATATATTTACGGACTTGTTCCAACAAAAGGTTGACAGACTTTATGTGCAAGTTGAATTGCGTCGACGACGGCCGAACAGCCCTAGAGCCAGGACCACAAAATCTTAATTCAATATTTAAAAGAAACATTTTTTTTTAATTAAAAGTCCTTATTAGTCGATAAGCTCAATTAATTGCAACAAAAATAAATAGAGGATTCCATTTGAAATAACAGAATTATGATGTGTACTGTGAAAGTGGTAAATCTGACAACATTGATGATAGCAGTTTTTAATTCTGCATATTTAAAAACCCCCTGGTAGCGAATTTGATCGATCTAGCAGTGGCAGTTTTGGAGATATTTAAGCATTACGGATTTTTTTACTGAAAAAGCGGTGACAATCTGATTTGAAGCCGACAAAATCGTTTTCGCGGCAAAGTTGGAGCATTCAACGTTCGGTCCAACCTCTTCATCCAAATGAGAGTTACAAGCTCACAAATAAATAAACAAACAAACATATAGGTGAAGCTAATAAAAGCGTATTAATAAATCTCATTGAATCTTTCCTATGTAGTTGAATGTTGCCTATAACAAATCGTCAAAGATCAAATCACAGCATAGTAAGCTATCAGCACAATATCTCAGGTTGGCCATGCCTGGATTAACTATGGAGCTAAAGGGGCTGGAGCCCCGGGCCTCGCGGTTCAGAGGGGCCCCGCAGGGGCCCTACTTTTATTTAATGTGACTCAGCAAATATTAGGTCAATAGATGAACAATCAGTAGATTTAATAAAAACTTAATTTCGAGATTTCAATCAAAGCGGTGTTTTTCAAGTTATAAAAATTCCCTACAGCCAATGAACTCTAACTAGAAACAACGCCGGTAAGATGTCTAAGGTCAAAGAGAAGCTAAAATACGTCAGAAATGATTAATTTTTACAGCTTACTAGCTATTGCAATGTATTATAGATTGATTTGATTAGATGTGTTACCTCTGTTATTTCTGATTAGACTTGATTTGTTGTAAGTCATTTTTATAATTTTAACTGTTTACTCTAGTTCGTCTGTATCTTTCTGCTAAGTTAGTTGTTTTCATCCACCTAAATTGTTTTTTGTTTGTATTTCATGGCCTGCTAAGTGGCTTATAGGTAAGAAACATTGAAAAACACCGGTTTGGTTGAAAATTTGAAATTAAATGAAAACTACCAGAGATTGATACCAAATTTTAAACTCCACTGTATAAAAATAATTAGGCATTGCCATTTGAAAAAATCAAGTGAATTCTGTTTGAAGTTTCCTTAATTAGTCTACCGATTTCTCCAAGTACTAATGTAATTCAAACTTGAACGTCAAACCTGAGTTGACCAATTTCAAATTTAGTCACACGGCAAACTCACAGCCGTCTAAGTTCTTATAATCGCTGCGATATTCAATTTTTTCTGATATCTACTTATATCAAAAATTGTGAGTTTCATCTAAACGGCTCACTTCAAGTCCCAGGTGTGATACATAAAGTCACACGGGTCGTAATCTAAATATTTAATAATATATACAGGGTGCTCCATTTAAAAAATCATAACTTTGATATGGCACGCTTTTATTAGAAACCCTGTATAAAAGTAATTATTTTTAAAATGTAGTCCAACTCGATCTACATACATTCGCAAAGTTTATTTTCTAAAAAGTGTTATGGTTTGGTCACATTGACCGAGGCGTTGAGCTTGACTCAGCCTGTATAAAAAGAAAATAGAAAATACCTATACCTACCCATTGGATACTGTCGGCACCCTGTGGCCCGTGCCAACATAATCAATAAATCGAAGTTGAACCGATACAAAGGCGATGCTCAAAAAAGAAATGTAAGTTATTCATATGGTTTGCTAGTGTTATCTCTATGTGCTACATGGCTACAATTTACCAAGATACCTATTTTAAGGCTGCTGAGGATAAATTAAAAGCAGTGAAAAATTGCCCAAAATAAGTTCTTTAAGCAAACCTAACGCTCCACTTGAAAAGGATTGCACTGAAAGTAGTTCTGATTACTAAGCAAACGCAAACATTGAGAGCAGTGCTGATACTACAAGAGGGACTCATGACGTACTTATAAAAAAGTGTATAATAGTTTATTTTGTTATATCGGGAATATAGTTTCATAAATAATAGTATTTGCATTTTATTTATAAGGGGCCCCTTAAAATTATAAGCCCCGGGCCCCATGAAAGCTTAATCCGGCTATGAGGTTGGCGGCAATTACACGCGCATCCCCCCTTTTGGATGATTATTTGTAGGGATGCTAACGATACTTCGATACTTAAAATGTATCGATACTTCTGCGCTAATATCGAGTATTTCTATCTTAGGTATTTTTTTAGCGATTCCAAGCTGGTATCGATACTTTTGTAGCGGTATCGGTATCGAAAATAATTACGAACCAGCCGCGCCTCCATTGGAGTGTACAGCTCTATACTAGGCTAAAAAATATCGAATTGGTACCGGTATCGATATTTTTATTTTCGCATCTCTACCCAGATTTCACACCCGTAAAATCATCCCAAGGTCAAATTCTGTGGAAACCCTTTTTAATTAGGAAATCGTCAGAGATATTCTGCTGGTTCTTTACTATGCTGTGGATCAAACAACACACGGCATCAACCCCTATTTGCGTCTCTCGCCACAAATGTCACACACGACGCGACGGAACGCATCACGGCACAAACACAGATATGACTTATTAACGTAATTAATTAATCCGACATGCAAATAAAACGCATAACGACAAATTAATATTTAGTTATTTTTAAAAGGTAAAAACATGGAAGTCCCATTAGGAAATTAGTTGGTCGGTCGGTACACTCCTCGAAATGATATTAATAATTGTCACCAGGAGGCGGTAATTGCGCCCTTATCTCCATGAGATCGAGTAATTATACGGTATACTGTACGCGAAAAGTGTTACAACTTACGCCAGGCTAATGAATCAGGTAGATTAAATACAGGAGGGCATGAACAGGGCACATTGCTTGCGTTTTGCGTTAGTCATTGAAATGCGGGGTCTTGTTACCAAGGTATGTAGAGGGAAAAGATAGAGTGACTGTTGCGTAGGTTACATAGGTCAGTTTTACGACAAGTCACCGACCACCCGCTGAGCTAGATGGGCTGGAGGTGGTACGATAGGTCAGTGTCACTGATAGTGTTTTTTTTTTCAGGAGCCGTCCGACCTTACTGGCCCCGTCAATACTTAAGCCTTAAGGCCTCTTGTATTATTGCTCCTCTTATTTACAGTATCCACTCCAGCAATCTGGATCCCTGCATAAGTTTATGCAGTTTACCTACTGGTCCTGGTGCTGAGCTGTACTCCATTGGTTCTAGCTTGGTGTTCCCAAAGAGCTATGATCTAGCGCTTCGCACTCACAGAGCACATGTAGGGCTGATTCGGTTCCTCTTCCAAACAATCTGCAGTTGAGGTCTCCATTGTAGGGTCCCATTTTATTCAGGTGTTCCTTCAGGCCACAATGAATGTTCTTCCATGAACACATCCTGGCAACAAGTTCCACTGCTCGTTGTGCTAATGTTTCATCCATTCTCCGACCTGGTGTTTGATTGTGCTTTTAGGCACCCCCAGGGCGGGTTCTGCTCCAATGTATAGAGCAGACGAGCCTAGTCTTGCTAGCTCGTCCGCCCTTTCATTGCCTCCTGGCACCCACTCCAAAGTTACTTTGTTGTGTTCAGCCAGTCTTCCCAGTTCTTGTAAACATTCCCAGACTAGAGCAGACGTAGCCTTGGGCGCTTCTAGTGCCCTGAGTGTAGCCTGACTGTCAGTAAGTATTGCGATACTCTTGTTTCTGTAGGATCGTTCATTATTGATCCTTGCACATTGCAGGATGGCGTACACCTCTGACTGAAATACCGAGGCGCATTGATTGATTGTAACACTGATAGTGTTACAATCAATTAATCATTTATTTCCAAAATGCTATGGTGCATAGTATAGGAAAAAGTCATCACAGTGTTTAGTAAAAAAAAGTACAGAACAATATAAATAATAGACGAACAACAAATAAGTAAAATTCAATTTACAATTTCGCCTTTTTAAGTAAGCATTTTTTAAGACTCCTTTTGAAATAGTTCATATTAGATGAACTTTTTATAAGAAAGAATGAAACATGTAATAGGTAAATCCTTTTGTCTGGTATTGATATTTTTTCGTTCTCTAGTTCTCGAAAACAATCGTTTGTTTCTGTGTATATATTACGCTCAATACCCGAATTTGGGCAATGCCCGAAAAAATATGCAGAACTAGTTTTGAGCAGGGAATATTTCCCAAACCCGAAATATGAATTTTATACGGCTATTGAGCATTACCAAATAGGCTGAACTAGTTTTGCGCATCTTGAAATACACAGAACTAGTTTTGCGCAACTTGAACTGCACAGGACTAGTTCTGTATATTTTCTGAATGACCAGCACAAATTCTGCTTCTTCCATTTAATCCAAATTGGCTTGTGCTTCCAAACCTCTTTTTGCGTTTTCACGATTCGTACTTATTCAGAAACGTTGGCAAAGAAACCTAACCTAACCTAAACGATAGGTTTTTGTTGGTTTTTGACACACAATGCATAACGAATGTTCACTTTGGATGTCATTCCGTACCACAGAACTAGTTTTGTGCATTTCAAGTTGCGCAAAACTAGTTCTGTGCATTTGAAGGTGCGCAAAACTGGAAAATATTCCTTTCTCGAAACTAGTTCTGCGTATTTTTTTCGGGCATTGCCCGATTTCGGCTATTGAGTGTAACATATATACAGAGCCACTGCACAACTGTACAGACAAAGTACTGTCATTATACCCAGTGTTGGAAAGATCTCGCGACATGAGTGGATTTGACATACACCAGCAATGACCTGTACAATTTGGTTTAGAGTCAATTTGTGCATAGTACAGGGCATGAAGGGGGCACATTGCTTGCGTTTTGCGTTAGTCATTGAAATGCGGGGTCTTCTTACCAAGGTATGTGTAGGGAAAGGGCAGAGTGACTGATAGGTCAGTTGTACGATAGGTCACCGACCACCCGTTAACACTAGATCATCTCAAAGTGACTCTAGAGGTATTGTTACTGATAGTGTTACACCCCCGAGAAGTGTTCTACACAAAAGGCATTAGTGTCACATGCCTTATAAAATATGCATTTGAAGATGAAAATAACGGTATGTAAAGTTGGACTTTGCATATAACTTAAACTGCGCTAACTCTAAGCGATGTCTTTAGTGAGCCGCAAAATATACAGTGGCGAAAAAAATTGGGTCACTTAAAATCACTTAAAATCGAACGATTATGAATAGGGCAAGCTACTGTGAATCCCGTTTTTACCACTCAGACGGATTTGTGCTTTTGTAAAATTTTTGCTACTTTCTTTATATTATGTTAATCGTATTGTTTATTATGGGATAAACTGTATATGAATCTGATTTTTTCCTTTTTGGGGGTTGCATGGAAGAGCAAATCTGTTGAATGACACCTCCCAATATAAATTTGTAATGTAAATTTGTTGTAAAACAAAATAAAGACACATACTACTACTGGTAGTAGTACTTTAAAGAGTATGGAGAGACCCGGATAAAGATATGCCCCAGTTTGTATTGATGGAAGACTTCTACATGGTGTTGTGTCTATTATAGTTTGGGCAGTAATCAGAATTGTCACTAAATTCTGGATGAGGTGGGAATTAGGTGGTTTGACTGGCCAGCACTCAGTCCGGACATGAATCCCATCGAACACATTGTTTTGGATGACATATCCGAAGGCATACTGCAGCTCCAATAGGTGCCCAAGAACTGAGAGAGTTACTAACAGAGGAATGGAATAACATATCGACCTAAATATAATCCTGAATTTAATTCATGGTATGTCTAGTCGACTAAAGGAGTCATTGAACCAAGAGGAGGAAATACGCGCTACTGGTTGAGATTCTTCCTCATTATAGCTAATTGTTATTGTTTTATCCAAATGATGCAGTGAGTGAATTTCTTGTCATCATATCATTTGGTACAACAAGAAACTAGTGATTAAATGCACGGCTTCTCTGGAATCTGATTGGTTGATTAACAATTGTTAAACTTTTTGTTAAACAAGAAAATGTAATTTTTCACCCATTTAGGATGGAAAATCAGACTTGAAAATATACTAGATGGTTCACAATGGTCGAAAGGTACATAAAGCATGTCATTTTCAACCTTTTTTGAGGTAAACTTCAAGAGAAATCAATAATTTTGACAGATGCATGTTCTTGAAAGGGCTGATCTGATTGGTCAAAGTCTTTGTTAAAATGTGCATGTTGATAAAATCGGGCCTAAGTGACCTATTTTTTTGCTCGCCAGTGTATCTCATGACTGTACTATTATGAACAAAAGCAGAGGTCCTTCGAACTGACATAGGCAAATTGATTAGATTGGATGATATGTTTTTTGAAAAAGTTCACTCTCACAATAGTAATTTTTGTTTCAGAACGACTGTGGGTCGAGCCCATTTCGAGAAACAACCTCCAAGCAACCTGCGGAAGTCGAATTTCTTCCATTTTGTCATCGCCCTCTATGATCGATCTGGTCAACCGGTGGAGATCGAACGAACTGCCTTCATTGGATTCATCGAGAAAGATCAGGTTAGTTTCCATTGTATTTTTGGTTCCTAGTCAATCGTATCATAGACAAAGTCAGTGAGACACTTAAGGGGCAATTCTTATAAAAAATAATTATCATTTATACTGGTTAAAATATTATGAATCTGCGACTCGGAACACAAGTTGTCAACATCTGACAATACCTCTAGTAGCCCTGGTCTAATAAAGAAGCTCAGTTCAGGATAGCTGTATAAAAATATGTATTGTATTGTATTGCATTGTATTTATTATCTTGTGGTCATACATGTATGATATAAGACTAGTCATAAATAGATAAAAACTAAAAAAAAATAAATAACACAAACAGATAAATATGAAACAAACAATGCAGACAGATAAATAGACAGTCCAATAAATGCACATCTGTGGAACAGAGAAAAAAAACTGATCAGAACAAAAATAAAAGCAGAAATAAAAGCAACGTAAGCTACATTCTAAAACATGAAACTAAAAGTTATGTGCCAAAAAAGTCGTCAATCGAATAGAAACATTGTTCCACAAGACGTTTTCGAAGACGTGCTTTAAAAGACATGATAGACGTCAGGCATTTCAATTATGCAGGTATGCTGTTGAATACCTTTATGCAGGCAAATACAGGGGATTTTTTGAATAATGCTAATGAATGCGATGATATACTCAAATCATTTCAAGCTCGGGTGGTATAGCAAACATTGAGGTCATTATTTCTGGTAAATTTGTGTTTGTTCTGAAATACAAATATTGCGCACTTCAAGATGTAAATGGAAATAAGCGTCAATAGTCTGTATTTCTTGAATACTACTCTGCATGATTCTCGGTTCGGAATGCCGAACATTAATCTAATAATTCTCTTTTGGAGAATAAAGATTCTGTTCAGCATTCCTGCCTGGCCCCATGCAAGAATGTTCCTCGACAGATGTGAATATAACATCGCATAGTAACCATTTAATAGCGCCGCTTATGTTACCGTGCGCTTAAGTTTTAAAATTGCAAAATACGCCTTATTTAATTTTTTACAAATAGAGTCCACCTGCATTTGCCAAGTGAGCCTGGAGTCCAATGCAACTCCTAGAAAGTTTGTCCAGTCAGATGTTCCGTGACTATTTTGGAGCTTTGTTCTACTCGTAGCAAAGTGCACTGTGACAGTCTTGTTACGACTGAGAATCAGACGATTCTGACAACACCATTGTTCCACTTCGTCTTGTACTTTGCCGATATTTAATGCCAGTTCCTCAGATGTACTACCACTAACGACCACTGAAGTATCGTCAGCGTAATTGATCCTGAAACCGTAAAGGTTCAAGTCATTTATGTACAAGGTGAATAACAAAGGTGCTAATACCGAACCTTGGGCAGCTCCAGTGTTTATATTGTAACAAGCTGACATGTCTAAACGGATCTCTAATATCACATCACTGATACGTAGAAGAAGAATGCTACCAGCGATTTGAAAGTCTCTAATCTTACGTCTGGACGACTATCAGGGACACGGTCGCTCTCAGCTCGAGTCCATGATAAATGACTGTCCCGAAAAGCACCCTAATCTTCTGCATCGCCGCGAACACAATTGCTCCCCCCTCCAACAACCCTCCAAACATCCCCAACTCCCCCAGACACGGGATGTCATTTGCTGCAGCACAGGCATGGCTTAAGGATGCTTTTTTCTATGGAAACGTGTACTTAAAACTTCAATGGATTATGTTGTTGCTTATGATATCCAGGCACTGTGGCGTATTTGACAATAATTGGTTATTAAAATTTAATGGCTCGTAAACCAGTCCAGTGTACTCGATGCACTCACTCCGTTAGCTGCTTGTAAAAACGCTCTAGAAAAATCTGAACGAACTCGCCGGCTTCTGAGCGAGCTAGCTTGTAAACTAGCTACGTGTACTCGCACTAGCTTGTGCACAAGTGGCTACACCTTATCCACCGAACAAACTGAGTAACCATGCACAATATATGTAAATTTTTACTGTATCGTCAAGGGTTATATACACACCGCCTACAAAACTGCATACTGAGAGTAGTGATGTTATTATAAACAGAAAAATTAAGTTCGATTTATCAGAGTAAAGTCCCAAAATATGGATTTGACATAATTTTTTACTCCTTTTCTTCAGTGGACAGACTATATAGTAGTATATAGTAACATTGGTTTTTAAGATGTCGGACGTGGTTTTCACACGCCAACTAGCTGGCGTATAATGTGTTTGACAAAAAATAAATACACATGATGTCTTACCAGACGCCCTCTCCCCTCTTGTGATATTTCGTGATTTTTGTCAAACCCCCCCCCCCCGCCCTTCAAAGCCTCACATGATTAATGGACGGCCCCTAGGTGAGGGGAGTATTGTGATCGCGAAGATGTTAGATTTCGACATAATACGCTTTTTAGGCGTTTTGTGATATCTACATAACGAAAATCCACGTCATACATTTCCGTCTGTCTGTCTGTTCTACCCTCGTAGTCTCAGTAACCGCTGCATGTATTGTGATGAAATTTGGATGCGATATGCTATCGAGTCGTAGTAGGTAATGCTCACATAATTTTGGAAATCGGTGCATGAAGACCGGAGTTTACCTGATTGGCAAAAAACGGAAAATTTCAGATATCTCCCAAACTCCGTTTTTAGGCGTTTTAGGGGTTCCTGATCATTTTCTACTTTATTTGGGTGCAAGCGAAATTGGAGTGGTTGGAGGGAGGGAGGGGGCTGTAAAATTGAAAAATGGAATAGGCTATTCATTGACCTGAGAAAGACCTACTTTTTTAGGTCCATACTAACATTTACCTGCCTATTACAGGAATCAAAGGGGCTTATAATCTTCTGATGAATACATCATACGAGTATTGCTTCATTAGCTCGTTCTGTATTGAGTAACGTCGAAATTATTGAATTGATTTTAATGAAATTTTTACACAGTACTACTACCGTGGCGATGATGGAAAACGCTTATGGTTTTCAGAAATCGTATCAGTGGCAACGCAGGAATCATAAAAAAGCAAAAAATATAAAAACAGCTCAAACTTCATTTTCCATTTTTTTTGGTGGGGGTCAAATTGGGGTGATTGGGGAGCAGCTTAGCCCCTCCCAAGCCCTCGACCCTTACGTGGTCATCAAACCTTGAAGGAGGGGGTGAAGAGATACATACGATTATCATATTTGAAAGGTTGAGGCTTGTATATTATGAATATTTGAGAGACTAATATAGCTTTTGGGGCAGTTTAGTCCTCTCCAAAGCCCCTGAACTTCGCCTTTGTGTCAATTCCTATGTCCCTCAACCTCCGATAACGCCGCTTGCATATGCATGCACCCAAGGAGGAAAAAACGTAGGAAAGCCAGCAAGCAACCCTCCTCCCGGACCTTCTATCCCCTTTGGCCTCCCATTCGAAATTTCCCTAGCCATTAAATCTGGAAGAGTGGTGGGGCGAAGGCTTAAGATAGTCAGATCTGGGGGAGTCAGGCTTTGTACATACATTACAGATATTTAATGGGCCAATATAGATTTTTGAGATGCTCAGTGCCTCTAAAGCGCTTGAACCTCGCCTGGTCGTCAAATCTCGAAGGAGGAGGGAAAAATATACCTACAATTATCAGACCTGAAGTGTTGAGGCTTGTATATTGAGGGACTTAGATGGCTTTGGGGCAGCTTAGTCCCTCCCAAGCCCTCGACCCTTACGTGGCCATCAAATCCTGAAGGAGTGGGTGAAGAGATACATACAATTATTATATTTGAAAGGTTGTATATTATGAATATTTGAGAAACTAATATAGCTTTTGGGGCAGTTTAGTCCCCTCCAAAGTCCCTGAACTTCGCCTATGTGTCCGTTCCGTATGTCCCTCAACCTCCGACGGCGCCGCATGCATATGCACGCACCCAAGGAGGAAAAAACGTAGGAAAATCGCCCTCCCTCCTCCCTCCTTGAACTCCCTTTCGCCCCATGTCCTTCAGCCATTTTATTTCCCGCCCGGCCGACCGGTCTGCTTCCCCCACGTGGTGGTGACCGCGTAGCGTGGCGTACATTCATCCCCCGCGGTACGTACGCCGTGCGGTTGCCATGGCAACGTCGCCGTTTCGCCGTTGTTTCTTCTTTCGGAAGGACCCGCTTGCTTGTCGCCCTCCAAGAACGGACCTGGCGACGGGGGTAAACACGGAGGGGGTGTAAGGAGACGATAAAGAGGTATACAATGTGTTCCACCATTATGTCGACAAACTTTGAGGTATGCAAATACAACTAAAGTTATCGAGAAAACATGCGAAAAAAAGGGGTCAACCTTTTAATTAATTTTTTATTACATTTTCAATTTCTGTATCACGACTCCATGGGTTCGCGCAGTTGTAGCGCCATAGCTTGATTATTTATGGACCGATTCACGACATTTTGGACTCATTTTATAGGAGAAGGACTGGGCATATAAACTAAAGCAAAAAAAGATAATACCTGACAATTTCTAAGGCTAAAAAAATTCACCAAACTGAATTTTTTTTTGAAATGCACTTATTTGGATTACTTACAAATAATTTGAAAAAAAGCCGCATTAGTGCCTATTTATGAAGATATTTTAATGTTTAGCAGGATGTTTCCTGTCTTACCACATGCAATTCGTGTATGTAGCACTAACATTTTCGACAGAACAGGCCTTTTTCTATTATGACTTCTGTATCACAGCGTCATGTGTTCACGCAGTTGTAAGAAGTCATAATACAAAAAGGCCTATTCTGTCGAAAATTTTAGTGCTACATACACGAATTGCATGTGGTAAGACAGGAAACATCCTGCTAAACGTTAAAATGTCTTGATAAATAGGCACTAATACGGCTTTTTTTCAAATTATTTGTAAGTAATCCAAATAAATGCATTACAAAAAAAAATTTTTCAGTTTGGTGAATTTTTTTAACCTTAGAAATTGTCAGGTATTACCTTTTTTTGCTTTAGTTGATATGCCCAGTCCTTCTCCTATAAAATGAGTCCAAAATGTCGTGAATCGGTCGATAAATAATCAAGTTAAGGCGCTACAACTGCGCGAACCCATGGAGTCGTGATACAGAAATTGAAAATGTAATAAAAAATTAATTGAAAGGTTGATCCTTTTTTTTCGCGACTTTTTCTCGATAACTCTAATTGTATTTTCATACCTCAAACTTTGTCGACATGATGGTGGAGCACATTGTATATGGGGGAGGTGAGGGTCAGTCGACTGGGAAGTTTCTGTCATTCGTAGCAGTCATGAAATATCTAAGGCACAAGTTCAAGTACCTTGTTGTTGTTTTCTAAAAATATATCTTTCCCAATATTTTGAAATAGTCTACTCGCAAGAGAACTAAGCAGTTCTAAAGATAATAGTAAATCAACATATTTGCTGTGGTGATCCGGAACGCGCTCCTGGCTGCCATACGTTGGAACGCACTTTTAGCTGTCAAGCTGCCAAAGTTTGATATTGATGGCAGTGTCAGATGATAGAAGGAAAATCAATTCAAATTTGTTAAAGTGTATGACTGTAGTCATTTGATGAGGTTCAGTTAGGTAGTCTATTTGATTATTACTACATCCTATATTGTTCAGGTATTTTGATATTTGTTGGATCATGAGGGACTTTTCGTAGAGTAAATAGTTCCGTGTTAATTTTCAATCTGTGACTCGCTACTTTTCTGTGATGCTTTTGGGTTCTTTGTTTTGTCACTCGAATAAAGTAGTGGGTCGTAGGTAATGGTTGCCATGGTTTTGTTTAATTATTACGGGCGGGGATTGTTTTTGGAAACAGAAAGAATTCAATCACCAAATTTTACACAAGGTATTTTGAAGTCTTTTTCACGAATATTTGCAGGTATGTTGTCTTATGAGTTTGTATTATTAACTATTGTGGACTGGCTACGAGATTTACGTGTTTGACAACGTATACTATACCTCCAGTTTTTTTAAGGCGATTTTATTATATGGCGTTGGGTCTCTGATTTACGTCTACTCTAGGTATTAGGTCCTGAGGGATTGCAAGCTGATGGTCAACAGAGATAACTCTATCTTATCTAGGTGTATCTATTTCAACCTTTACTGATCCTCTTTATGCATATACAATATCTATTTTATGGTTGTGGAATTCAAGGTGACTGTCCCCAGGGCGGCTTATCACTTACCGTAGGTGGAAGTGGGTTACGATCACGCGTTCACACGAACCATACGTTTCCTCTAATCAGACCTTTTATATGTTGTTTATTGTTTATATTTATTTATTGATCTATTTATGCGCTTAGATACCATGCTTGCTATGCTGTTATGCTTGCGATGCTATGTTTATATTTTATATACCCTGTCCCACTTTCCCCCTTTATTTACTCCTTTATATGTTTGATTATATTCATTTATTCATATATGCTGATATTTTACATTTTTCCACATCCTACCCATATTTCCCTCCTTGACGTTGAACCGAAACCTAGCCCACCATGTATTATTATTATTATTTATCGTTTAGACTGTGAATGTTTATAACCATTTCTTTATTAAACAATATCAATAACAAGAGCCAGTTTACCACTATTATTAAGACATTTTTGAATCGTATATTTCAACATATCAATATAAATACTTCACCAGTAAAGTATATGAAATACAAAGCACTCATGATTTGATAAATACAAGAATCAAATAATAAAATCATATCATAAACACTCAGCACTCATGATTCATAAATACAAAACAAATGTTAAGAAACCAATAATAAAAAACAATATCATAACATTTCTGTGTTTTGATTTCATTCTCTCTGAGTTGGTACACATGCATGCTAAAAGAATCTGGTTACCACGGGCACACATACAACATTGGGTTCTAAATTCCACCACTAGACGTCTTGATCACCTTGGCTATTTCTAAATTTGGTATTGGTTTTGACAGTGACCAGTTGCTCACTACATTGCCAAAATTAGTTTATAAAAAAATACAACAGGTCCATAATTGGTGAGCCCTCCATGTTGACGACTCTAGAGGTACAGCCTCCCGAGCTGCCCGCAAACTATGTTCCAGTTCGTCCAGCATGATCGGAGGATGAGGTAAATCATGCAATGGCAGCCCAAACCATCAAACCAAAAGAACGGTGTACATGGTGCTTAACAGTAAACTGGAGATCACGTCATTCACCTCGTCGTCGTCTAACGCGTTGGCGTCCATCGTGTGCCCCCAGACGGGACCGGGATTCATCGGAGAAGGCCGTCTGATGCTACTCAGCACACCACGGTCGGTGTTCTTGGCACCAATCTAACTATTGGTGACGATGATTTGCAGTGAGTGGAAGGACTATATGCAGACGATTACATTTTAAGCCCATTTCATGAAATCTGTGGTACACCGTGTGGATTCTATGGAGCGTCCCCATCGCTGCATACCAAGCGTCACCAACAGCTCAAGTCGATCGCATTCTGTTTCAAAAGGCTAGTAGTCGTTGATGACGATCTTGCTGGTTTGTAGTTCTCCTACGTGATCGAGAACCTGTAACTCGCTGCATTCGTCCTTCTTCGATTAATGCGTTACATGCTGCTACAACTGTAGCCACGCTATGCCCCTTGGTTACAGTAATTTTTCTGAAAGAAGCAGCACTTTCTCGTTGGCGTATGATAGGGTAAAGTCGGATAAATTGTACCACATTGCACACTTCATCAAATATCTCGCTATTGACATGATTTTAATTCAACAAAACTATAAATTAGAGTTATTCAACATATTCCTATCAAATTCCGTAACAGAAAAGTTACATAAAGACTGACAGTTTGACATAATAAATGTTTTTTTAAAATGTTGCAAACGGTACAATTTACCGAACTGGTTCGTTAAATTGTACCACCCGGTTCGGTAAATTGTACCACGGCAAAATGCATTAGATGATCGTTGTTGATAGAACAACAGATTTATAATACAATACATTGCAATGAATTAAAATTTTTATTTGTAAAACTTCAACACACAAATCACAAATTAGGAACCCATTGGGTAAAACAAAATATTGTCACAGCTTTCATGCTCCCAATTTGCACAAAATTTCCAGTTTTATAGTTTCTTATTGCTGCCTTCATATCTTGCTCTGACCATTGGCAGTATTTTGTACCCTTGCGAGGCATGACTGAAAAAAATACTGGAATTTGGTAAATTGTACCGGTACGATTTAACAAACTAGGTGGTGGTCCAAATTCGCAAACCGATATTATTGACACAAATTGGTTTATTTCTTTAAAAAAAAGTGAGGTTAGGGTAAATATAAACCGCCTAAACTATTACCAAATGTCCAATAATTACGAAGAACGCCACCCCAACTACCAGAAACTGATCTTTCGGATACTAAAGTTGTATAATACTTACTACGTAAAGTCGTTTTTCAGAAAAACACAAATTTTAAGTTTCATGTGAGACCGCCGTTTACGAGTCCTGGAAACTAATGTTTTGACAACAAGAGGTATCAAAAGAACAAACTAGATGACGTTAGAGGCTTACAATTTAATAAATATTGAGGTGGTACAATTTAACAACTGGTACAATATACCCGACTTTACCCTACAACCCCGTTCAAAGGGAGTTAGATGCGCAAATTTAGGCTGTCGTCTTCTAGGGGCATACAACCAACCAGTCTTTAGCCATATTTGCAACAGATATCATCTTTTTTGAATCGACAAAAAGCCATGTTTTCTTAACCAGTATTAGGTGCGTACTAGAGAGGGTACTGCCAAGCTGCGCACAAAGTTTTAATGCAAATATCTCTTTTAATATCTCTTTTTCTTCTAGGTGTTTGGATTTCACCTGTTTTTTAGATTTTTTGTTTCCGGCATTGTGGGAGTCTACCAAAAAACCCTCATTAGAATCAAATCAGATGTAGAGAGAATACTATTATTTTCCCATTACTATTACGCCGATTTCAGAAAGTTTTAAAGCTTGTAGGTCCGTGTCCCAATTTTATTGAAGGCTTGGCAGTAAATTCTGAGTCATAGACGCCCCCAGAATTTCCTGAGACGCATTAGACAGGCAGAAATTAGTGTGTTGAGTTTTACGTTATTACTCGCATATTTGCGTCGATCGCCACAACTTGGCAACGTGGTTTTCCCTCTCCAGTCCTGCCGAAAAGAAGAACACGTCGACGTCGTACCGAAAGTGACGACGTGATGACGACGCCATTACGCCAGATCCCATGTTCCCAGACGAATACAAGTTCATGAAAGACTTTTGTTTGAAAGATTGTTAATTCATTTTTACTGGTTGTAGTTTATGCAACAATATACAGTCCACTATTAAAATCGTGTTGAGTTTGTGTATACATAATTTGGTCCATCGACACGGATTTAAGATTCAATCAGTAAATTAGAATCGTATACACCTGTGTGTGCACCTGCAAGTACATTTTGGAATCATCTACCTGTTGGAGTTGGAAGTTGGAACCAGAGAATCTACAAGGAGAAACCCTGTGAGTCGTTCCCAATTTATCATTTGATTCCGTGCACATTTCTTACGTGGATATTAGAATTGTTTCGTCTGATGATTGATATATTTTAGTTTGGTTTGATACCTATTTGATTTTGTTTTGAGAAATGGCGGCCGAACAGCAAGACACTGCTGCCGTTGTCGCAAGCTATGATGATAGCGATTTATTAAAAACATTGATCAAAAAAAGAGGCTCTGTGAAGTTCAGATTAACGCACGTTAAAAAATATTTAGATAAAATAGAAAGTGATGGTACAGTTCTAAATGAGTTAGAATTAACGCAATTGCAACTAAAAGCTGACCGCATGCCACAGTTGTTTGACGAGTTTGCGGAAATACAATGTCAAATTGAGTGTTTGTCTGATAAAGTAGAGCAATTTGAAGAGAGAGTTGAGTTTGAAAATGCACATGACTTAAGTGTAGCGCGCATTAAAACTTTGTTAGGAAAATTAGATGATTCAAAAAAAAGTGTTAAAAGTGATGCGTCAAACGAATCAATTCTGTCAAGACAATCTTTAAGGTCTTCTATTCAAAGTAATAATAGAGAGCAGCCAAATGTGCGCGTCCCTGTTATTGAGTTGCCAAAATTTGATGGGCGTTCAGACAAATGGCTAGAGTTTCGAGACACATTTGAATCTCTGATTCACCTCAATAATGAAATAACTGACATTCAGAAATTTCACTACTTACGAGCATCCTTGGTTGGTGATGCTGCTAATGTTCTTTTATCCTTAGAATTTTCAAGTTTGAATTATATCAATGCTTACAAGGCTTTAAATGAGAGATATAACAATGAAAAGGTTTTGATTCATAACCACATACAAGGCATTTTTAATATTGAAAAAATCAATAAAGAATCTTCAGCTGAGTTACGTAGAGTAGTTGATGCATTGTCCAAGCATCTGAGGGCTATTGTTCAATTGGGTCAAAAAATAGATAACTGGGATTGTTTAATTATTTTTATGACAACTTCAAAACTAGTAAAAGCCACGAATCAAGAATGGGAAAAACATAGTAAAAGGATTAAGGAACCGACAATTGAGGTATTCAGAGAATTTTTGATAGAGAGAGCGGACTTTTTACAGACGATGGAATCAAAAGAAGTGAAAAGTCAGGAAAAATTAAGTGATAAATACCATAAGAATAATGGGAGTGTTCATTCTGGACACACGCGAGGCTTGTTGTCTGCAAATTTGGTGTGTTTACTGTGTAAAAAGGATCATGCACTTTCTAGTTGTAGCGGTTTTGTAAAATTAAACGTTAACGAACGAATAGATAAGGCAAAACAATTAAGACTGTGCCTAAATTGTTTAAAACCAGGGCATTTTAGCAGAATTTGTAGGGCTGGCACCTGTAAAAAGTGTAACTACAAGCATCATTTGTTGCTACATATAGAAAAGGCGAAACATCCACCGGCAACAGCGGCAACTGCGCAAGAAACCGACGATGAGGTTTCGCGTAGCGCGCATGAAACGGAAGTTCAACGGTCAATTTCAAATTCTACTGAAAGCGCGCCAAGTTCGGTGGCGCTGTCCGCATACAGTTCTCGGAACTACGGATTGCTGTCAACCGCGTTAGTACGGGTGGTAGGCGCCAACGGAAAAAGTTTCATAGTCAGGGCGGTACTCGATTCGGGTAGTCAGTCCAGTTATTTGATCGCTGATTTGTGTGATACGTTGGGAATTCAGAAGGAAAAAATAAATTTAACTGTTGAAGGAATAAATAATACGGTTTCTCAAATAAAGTTTAAATGTTCAGTAGAACTCCAGTCGTTGTCTCATGACTATAAGAAGGTGATTGATTGTTTAGTTGTTCCAGAAATTACCGGGCTGATACCAAGTGTTCCAGTTGATATATCAAAAATAAAGATTCCACAAAATATTGCGTTAGCAGATCCAAATTTTAATGTGCCCTCAAAAATTTCGTTGTTAATTGGTGTGGATTTATTTTATGAATTATTATGTATAGGTCAGACAAAGCTAGGGCCAGGTATGCCTATATTGCAGCGTACAAGGTTAGGGTGGATTGTCTCAGGTAATGTGCCTAATGATGCGGTATTGGGTTACAAAAAGACATATTGCAATTTTTCAGTCAATAATGAGATTGAACAACAGTTGACGCGGTTTTGGGAAATTGAGGAGCTCAGTCACTCCAATCCTCTTTCGTATGAAGAAAAATTGTGTGAACAACATTTTAGTGCAACTACAGTGAGGAATGATGAAGGGCGTTTTATTGTTTCTATTCCTTTTAAAGATGACATTGAGAAACTTGGCAGTTCTAGAGAACATGCAGAAAAAAGATTTTTTAGTTTGGAAAATAAGTTAGATTCAAATTCTCAGCTAAAAGAAAGGTATAGGGAGTTCATAGTAGAATATCAGTCTCTAGGTCATATGACAAAGGTAGAAAACACAGATTGTGAAAAAATTGCTTATTATATGCCGCATCATGGAGTATTGCGAGAAAATAGTCTAACAACAAAATTGCGCGTTGTTTTTGACGCATCTGCGCCTTCAACTTCTGGATATTCATTAAACAACCTTCAAATGTTAGGACCAGTTGTCCAAAATGATTTAATTTCAATTATTCTAAGATTCAGGACATATAGTTTCGTATTGTGTGGCGATATTGAAAAAATGTATCGACAGATATTAATTGATCCTCAACAACAAAGTTTGCAACGTATATTATGGCGTGATAATCACTCGCTACCACTGAACACGTATGAGTTAAAAACAGTGACGTACGGAACGAAATCCGCTCCATACTTAGCTACGAGGTGCATAAAGGAATTAGCTGTTTTGCATGAAAAATCGGATCCAGAAGCTTCAGAAATAATAATGAATTGTTTCTATGTTGATGATATGCTTATGGGAGCTAATAGTTTAAAAGATGCTGTACAGTTGGGAAAACGTGTTTTTGAAATTTTGAAAAGTGCAGGCTTTACGTTAAGAAAATGGAGTTCGAATAATGAAGAAATTTTACGTGAAATGGATGTCACAACATCCAATAATGACTCGATACTGATCAATGATATGGAATGTTTCAAAGCGCTAGGATTAACATGGAATAAGCGGAATGATACATTTAATTTTGAAGTGTCAATTTGCGGTAATGATCAAAAGGTTACTAAAAGAGTAATATTGTCCATAATTAGTCAGTTATTTGATCCAATGGGATTAATCAGTCCATGCGTTATAATTGGGAAAGTTTTAATCCAGAAATTGTGGTTAGAAAAAATAGATTGGGATAGTCCTGTTTCGGAAGGATTGAAAAGTGAATGGCTTAAGTTAAGAAACAATTTAACGGAATTGAATAAATTGAAAATTGATCGTCAAGTTGTCTGTAGTGCAGTCGTTAAAATTGAATTGCACGGATTTTCTGACGCAAGCGCAGAAGCCTACGGGGCAGCGGTATATGTTAGATCCGTAGATATTAATGGGAAAATTCATGTCTGTTTGTTATGCGCTAAATCAAGAATCGCGCCACTAAAAACCATTAGTATCCCAAGGTTGGAGCTATGCGGCGCAGTAATATTAGCCAAATTGTTGGACAAAGTCATTAACTCGTGTAAAATAGATTTTGATAAAGTGTATTGTTGGACCGACTCGACGGTAGTATTAGGTTGGCTTAAAACTATTCCAAATTTACTTAAAACATTCGTGGCAAATAGAGTTTCCGAAATACAAACGTTAAAAAGTCAAAAGCTTTGTCAGTGGCGTCACGTGCCAACAAAATCGAACCCTGCGGATATCTTATCACGTGGAATGTATCCCAATGAATTGTTGATGAATCAGTTATGGTGGGAAGGTCCAATGTTTCTGTTGAAAGAGGAATCATATTGGCCTGAAATTAAACAAAATTCATGTAATTTACCAGAAGTAAGAGAAAAATCTAACACACTATTTTCATTTTTTACAGGGTCATTTCCATTTGACAATTTTTCGAGTTTAATGAGACTTAAACGTGTTGTTGCCTATATGCTCCGATTTGCTAAAAATTCTGCGCATAATGAGAATCAGAGTAAGGGCTTACTTACTCTTGATGAAATAGAAAATGCGTTTTTGTGTCTAATAAGATGCGCACAAAGAGAATGCTTTCCGCATGAGATATCTGATTTATTATCAAAAAATAAAATTAGTAAAAAAAGTAAGCTGTTGATGCTCAATCCGTTTTTGGATGAGAATAATGTTCTACGCGTTGGAGGGAGATTGAAAAACAGTATGTACAGTTATGATAAGAGACACCCAATAATATTGTCTTCAAAACATCATCTCTCTAAGTTAATATTTGAACGAGAACACTTGAAGTTCTATCACATAGGTCCCCAAGCATTGTTGGCATCAACTCGGGAAAAGTTTTGGGTGATAGGCGGGAAAAGTCTCGCAAAATACGTGATAAAAAAGTGTATCACATGTTTTAGACATAATGCTAAAATCTTAAACCCCATCATGGGAAATTTGCCTAAAGCTAGATTTGACGGGCAGTATCCATTTGAAATAACAGGTATAGATTACGGCGGACCACTGTTAATCAAGGATAAAAAAGGACGTGGTGCAAAACTAACCAAGTGCTATATATGTTTGTTTGTTTGTTTTTGCACAAAAGCGGTTCATATTGAGGTGGTTACAGATTTGTCTACAGAATCATTCATTCTGACGTTGCGACGGTTTGTAGCTAGAAGAGGTAAGCCTCGTCAAATTTGGTCTGATAACGGGAGAAATTTTGTAGGCGCAAATTCAGAATTAAAAGCATTAGGTAATTTTTTGGTAAAAAGTAAAGATACTCTATCCGATTCGTTTAGAAATGAAGAGATTTATTGGCATTTTATTCCCGCACACTCGCCGCACTTCGGAGGCTTGTGGGAAGCAGGCATAAAATCTGTAAAGTTCCATTTAAAACGTGTCATGGGTGAGCACCATTTTACATTTGAAGAATTGTACACGGTGCTAGTTCAAATCGAGGCGATTCTAAATTCACGCCCCATGTCACCCCTATCTACCAACCCCAACGACCTGCTCCCTTTAACCCCGGCTCATTTTCTGTTGGGACGAAGTGTCAACGAAATTCCTGATCCAGATCTCACGCATATCAAGCCGTCTAAACTGTCCCATTTCCAGAAAATTCAAAGTATAAAACAGCAATTCTGGAAACGCTGGAACTTAGAGTACGTGTCAGAGTTACAATTGAGAAAAAAATGGACAGTACACGATGACCGAAAATTAGAACCCGGCATTTTAGTTCTAATTAAGCAAGATAATTTACCACCAATGAAGTGGAAACTCGGTCGAGTCATATCAGTATCCAGTGACGATGAAGGTGTATCCAGAGTGGCAAAGTTGAAGACAGACACCGGTGAAACCCAGAGGGCATTCTCAAAACTGTGCCCACTGCCGATCGACTACTAGGAAGAGGAGTTGAAGGAGATGTGTCCTTCAAGGCCGGGAATTATGTTGAGTTTTACGTTATTACTCGCATATTTGCGTCGATCGCCACAACTTGGCAACGTGGTTTTCCCTCTCCAGTCCTGCCGAAAAGAAGAACACGTCGACGTCGTACCGAAAGTGACGACGTGATGACGACGCCATTACGCCAGATCCCATGTTCCCAGACGAATACAAGTTCATGAAAGACTTTTGTTTGAAAGATTGTTAATTCATTTTTACTGGTTGTAGTTTATGCAACAATATACAGTCCACTATTAAAATCGTGTTGAGTTTGTGTATACATAGTGACACAATTCGTCGTGATGTAAATACCTCAAAACGAAGTGTGAAAATTTTGCTATTAAAGTAGAGTAAAAATATATCTGCCACTTTCATAAGATGGAGCATTTGTTCATTCCCCCTCATAAATGACGTCCTTGATTTCTGCAGCAATGAAGGACAAACAGCTGGTTAAAATTTATCCTACCTCCATTTTAATTATTGCCCTGTACTTCCAAAAATTTATGGTAATACTTGATTTCAGGAAGCTGATGGACAGAAGACGAATAACGGAATCCAGTATAGGTTGCAGCTCCTTTTTGCAAATGGTAAGCTATTCCTATCTATTAGAAGCAATGTTTATTATTATACTAAGGGACACATAAAGTAGAACACCCAGTATTAAAGAATTTGTGAGAAAGAATTTATAGAATTGTATTTGTTTATGTTAGGATCAAGAGCGATCAGTTACAGGAGTTAATATACCTTCGCGAGTCCGTTCCAGCCGCTCGTTATCCGCGGGAGGTCGGTGACCTGATAATTTTTTTATCGACAATGTATTATTGGCTGTTGCTTTTGAACTCTTATACAGGGTTAATCACGTTATTCGACACGGAGCATTATGGCTGAAGTATTTGATGAAAAAGAAAATAATGATTTCGGATGGATAGAGACCCATAAAGGCTACATTTTAAAAATATTTTCATGTTATACAGGGTGTCCCAAAAGCACGAAATGTATCAAAGTTATGTTTTTTTTTAAATGGAACACCCCATATATTATTGCATATTCAGATTCCCTGGTGCATTCTAGTGTGACTTTATGTATCATACATGGGACTTAAAGCGAACTGTTCAGGTGTAAATCATCATTTTCGATATATGTAGATATCAGGAAAAAATTGAATATCGCAGAGACTATAAAATTTGGAAGGCTGTGACTTTGCTGTATTACTAAGCATAAAATGCGTCAGCTTTGACGAGACCATCAAATTTAAATTACGTTTATGCTTTGAGAAATCGGTCGATTAATTAAGGAAACCTTGATCAGCGACAACTTGATTTTTTCAGACGGGAATGCCTAATTTTTTTTATACGGTTAAACGTAAAATTTGATAACATTTCCAATGATATAAGATTGTGAATATCAATTTCTGATAGTTTTGATTTAATTTTAAATTTTCGAACAAATCGGCGTTTTTCAATTTTCCTACCTATAAGCAACGTAGCAGGCCATGAAATATAAACAAAAACCTGTTCAGGTAGAATAAAACAACTAACTTAGCTGAAAAATACTCGCGAACTAGACTAAAGGGACAAGATTATGAAAATTACTCACAAAAAAAACAAAGTCTAACCAGAAACAACGGCGGTAACATATCTTTGGTCAAAGAGAAGCTGGAGTATGGCAGAAATGGATTTTTTCACGGCCTACTAGCTACTGCAATGTTCTAGAGATTGGCAATTTCCAAAACCATTAAAAATTTCGAAATGAAACGAAAACTACTAGACAATGTTGTGGGCAGTTTATTATTTTCATAATAAAATTTCAGATTTAATGATATAAAAAAGTATGCAATTCTGTCAAAACTCAAGTCAAAAGTACATCTGGCTGGAGTTCTGAAAATTCTTCAGTACCTATTAGCAAGATCGCAGAAAATGAAGAATGAATTAAAATTTGTTCAAATTATAAAACATAACTTAAATGGCAGAAAATTTAAATCTGATTTGTCAGTATTCCTTTTTTGCAATATTGCGAATAGATATTGAAGAGTAGAAGGGCTCCAGTCAGAAGTATTGACTTCGATGCAAATTACTACTTTTTTACACCATTACATAATTATGATGGTTGGTAGTTGCGTGCTGGGGCAACAGTCGCTGATTGTTTTCGTTCATATCAGGTTTTTTAATTTTCTTGAAAATGTTTAACCTCTAGTAAATTGCGGTAGCCAGTAGACTGTAAAAAATATCTATTACTGCCATACTCCAGGTTCTCTTTGACCTTAGACACGTTATCGCAGTTGTTTCTGGGAGAGTTGATTTGTTGTAAGGAATTTTTATAATCTTGTCCCTCTAGTCTAGTTAGTGTGTATTTTTCAGCTAAGTTAGTTGTTTTCTTCTACCTGAACAGGTTTTTGTTCATATTGCATGGCCTGCTACGTTGCTTATAGGTAGAAAAATTGAAAAACGTCGATTTGTTCGAAAATTTAAAATTAAACGAACACTACCAGAGACTGATATTCACAACCTTATATCGTTAGAAAGGCTATCAAATTCTACGTTTAACCGTGTTAAAGAAATTAGGCATTCCCATTTGAAAAAATCATGTTATCGCTGATCGAAGTTTCCTTAATTAATCGACCGATTTCTCCAAGCATAGACGTAATTTAAATTTGACAGTCTCATCAAAGGTGACGCATTTTATGCTTAGTAATACGGCAGAGTCACAGAGAGTCACAGCCTTCCATATTTTATAATCTCTGCGATATTCAATTTTTTCCTGATATCTACTTATACCGAAAATGGTGATTTACACCTAAACGGTTCGCTTTAGGTCCCATGTATGATACATAAAGTCATACTAGAATTCACCGGGGAATCTGAATATGCAATAATATAGGGCGTTCCATTAAAAAAACATAACTTTGATACATTTCATGTTTTTGGGACACCTTGTATAACATGAAAATATTTTTAAAATGTAGCCTTTATGGGTCTCTATCCATCCGAAATGATTATTTTCTTTTTTATCAAATACTTTAGCCATAATGCTCCATGTCGAAGAACGTGAATAACCCTGTATATAATTTCGCTGTTCTGTTTCCTGTATATTTGGGACTGCTGCTTCTTTAACCTATACTGCATACATGCAACAAGAACTCTGATGATTGCTGATAAGGTCAGCGCGAAGGCTTGAAACGGTCTACCTATTGGTATACCTATGTCTCCATTCTCTGAACGTTGATCTATTCGAGCCTTGTATAAGTAGACTGGCCTACCGTGTGTAGACGTAAAAGTTATTTGTATATGTCTCCATTGGACAATTTTAATTGTCCCTCGTGATCAACACGTATATCACGTACTTGCAAACAGTGATTCACTCCGTTTCAATAACTTGTATGTGATCTTATTCATCAGCTCACCATTGATCTTGCAAAAAAAACCGTCGAAACGGTTCTAGCAAGGCTCACGATATTCTAAGAGAATGGAACTGGAACGCCTAATTAAGAACTGAAATCATCCAATTAGCACTTCATCAGAGCAAGATAACGTTTGTCTGATTCCACCAAGTAATTTCTGTTTAGCGGATTTACCTATCTCAAATTGGGCATGAGACTTTGTGCAGGGGCGGACTGGAAAAATGACTGAAAGTCGTATATGTACTGAAAATAACGCTTTTAAATATAATTTGTTTGTCGCATCTGCAAAAATTTTAAAAGAAACATTTTTGTTACGACAATTTGGCTCTGTATCTTGTACTGATATACATAGTTAACAATAATTGATTTTTGATATACTTATACTATAACTACTACGACGAAATGTCGTCTCTAACAAAAGTAAGTTTTTTTTGACGAATTTGGCCACTTATAACCTTTAGGATTATTTAAATTATTTTAAGAGATTACTTAAATAAATTCGACATTTAGGCACTAAAAGGAATACTGCTAAGGCAATCGCGTGGATGGTATCGTCATATTCCAGGGAAAATTCACTAACTAACATTTATTGTCTTCAGAGGTATTTCAGCTTGAAGTTTATTTTCCATTTATTATTTATTTTTTTTCACGCAAGCGATGTTCCCGCGTTCTGCTAATAAAATGCGTAATTAATTTCAACAACAAAAATTCAGTTTTATTTTCTCTAAAGAATAATAAAAAATAAACAAACTGTGTTAGTGACTTTTGGCGTTAAAGAAATAAGCTTTGTGGAACTAGTTATTTATTCGCCCACTTATACCCGCAATATTATCATTTAAATAAGAAATAATGTCAGTAGAAAGGGAAACGGCTTATTCTACTTGTTCCCGTCGTCCTATTGGGCAGGTTCCGTAGTGTGATCTGACACGTTATTGGAGGTTGTGAGTGACTGATACCAGCTCTTCTGGTATAATATTCTTGCGGCATAGTTTTAACAAATCTTCCTTTTTAGCAATACTAATCGGTGGGAACGTATCCAGGATTTAGTTTTTGTGGGTGTGGAGGGACAAGTTACGGAATCCTCGCGGGAGGGGGGCGACATTACATAATGTAGTTTTGGGGGGTGGTCCAGATTAGGGTTGCCACCTTTTAAATTGTTCTCGTCGGAGGCGGGGGAGTGTATATTTTGTGGATTAGATTTTTAGGCGGCCTTACATATATCTGGCCTTGCCAGTGAGGTTCTTTGTCAATAACCTTAGCGCCTTTCCAAATAATTTTAAGATGCTCGGCCCATGGGCGATTTTGTGGGCCAGTAGCACAAAATTATTTGGGCAGAAGCTAATTCAAGGAAGCTGCTTATATCGCCTGCAGTTAGAACGTGTACAGCAAGCCTACTGTGGAAATTAGATCAACAATAGCAACCCCTCATAAGTGACATAGGAAAACTAAAATTGGACATAACAAACTTGGGCACAAACATGTAACGAAGTGACCATCGAACGGCTCATCGTCAGTACGGACCGACACGCGACGCCACTGAACTAGAACACAACGGCGACCGGTCAGAACAAGCCGCGAAGAACGGCACGTCATCAAGAACTGACACACTCAGCTGAACGCGGCGCCGATCAATCAGAACAAACCACGGAAAACGGCGCTTCAGCTAGACGAGAATAAATAGCATCGAAATGGTAATGGCAATCCGAAACTGGCCATCTGAAACATCTACTTTGTTTACAAACTTCAAACAACAGTTGCTGTTAGTGAGTTTTTGTATTCGCGCGCCCCGTTCAAACATGTATGAAGCGTTTATGCGAGAAGTCATTAAGGTTCTTTCGTAAGGACTTTTCGTATCACAATTCTTAGTTTCTATTTTGTTGATGAGTTTTAATATATAGATATAATCTGATCTGATACATATAGACAGTTAGTGACTTCTAAAACTGAAAGATCCAATAAAACTAAAGTGTAAGATGCAGTTAGTTAATTTTTTCACAAAAAGTCAGTTAGTGACTTTTCGCAGTAATATGACGGTATGTCATATTTTACTAATCGCTTCATTCCTCAATACTTGTGTCCGTCCGTCTGTCCGTACACAAAAGATAGCCAAAACTACAGGTGCTAGAGAAAAAATAAATACAGATTCGGAATCAGCATGAAAAAACTAGTCCGGGAAAAATCCGATTTTGCCAATATCGCTTCCGGTTCCACAGTGAGAGCGCCATTTGAATTTACTTAAGTAAATTCTTTGCTACTTTTTTTCAGATACGACTTCCTGTCTCAGCAGGGCAGAATTGTGCATACGAGTATTATTCACTTTCGTTTACTCATGATTGCAAAATCTGGATCCAGAAAATGGTCTTTTTGTCACTATACATAATATATATTAAGTTCCGAGTAAGAAGCTGCCAAAATCACTCCAAACAACAAAACACTAAAAACATGGACAGTTATTGGGAGAAAACACATTTCAATTGTATTGTATTTGTAGTATTTTTGCCTCTATCAAACAATCATAGCAAACTTACACTACCTTGGGTATTTATACAAAATAAAAGGGTGAAGACAACACTTAGTGAACTCTAGACGGACCCCCTGCATGCTGCATATTGCCTTACGATGTACTTCTTTCGCTACTACTTGTCGATTCTACTAGGGTACATTATTAGCTCTGTGGTTTGTGACAGGTACACTGTTTTTTCGCTCTAACAAGATTAACAGCCTCGACTGACTCAAAGCCGGAGGTGGTCCTGTGGAGTTGTCATTCCAAAATAGTCAAGCGCGTGCTGCTCAGATATTTATTGATCATAGTAAATCGGATACATGCAACCATAGGCGTATCAATAGCAAGTGCGTCGATGAGGGGGATAATGGAGGTAGTTATCACCCCAAGAACCTAATCCAGTATTTATGTTTGAGACAGGCACGTATAGGAAACGTCATACAATCTAATCCAGACAAATTCCCGGTTTCCAAATTATCCAATATTTCCAGTTTTCAAAAATTTCAAACATATGAAAATTTCCAAAATTCCCAAAATTTCAGAAACTTTAAAAATTTCCAGAATCTCCAAAATTTCCAATGTTTCCAAAGCTTCCAAGATTTACAAAACTTTCAAAACCTCCAAAACCTCCAAAATTACCAAAATTTCCAAAATTTCCAATATTTCCAAAATTTCCAAGATTTCCAAGATTTCCAATATTTCCAATATTTCCAATATTTCCAATATTTCCAATATTTTCGACATTTCCAATATTTCCAAAATTTCCAATATTTCCAAAATTTCCAATATTTCCAAAATTTCCAATATTTCCAAAATTTCCAAAATTTCCAATATTTCCAATATTTCCAATATTTCCAATATTTCCAATATTTCCAATATTTCCAATATTTCCAATATTTCCAATATTACCAATATTTCCAATATTACCAATATTTCCAATATTTCCAATATTTCCAATATTTCCAATATTTCCAATATTTCCAATAT
Source organism: Callosobruchus maculatus (assembly GCA_951848785.1). Lineage (NCBI taxonomy): Eukaryota > Metazoa > Arthropoda > Insecta > Coleoptera > Chrysomelidae > Callosobruchus > Callosobruchus maculatus. The sequence continues at coordinate 245,003 of CATOUR010000227.1, forward strand.
TTCCAATATTTCCAATATTTCCAATATTTCCAATATTTCCAATATTTCCAATATTTCCAATATTTCCAATATTTCCAATATTTCCAATATTTCCAATATTTCCAATATTTCCAATATTTCCAATATTTCCAATATTTCCAATATTTCCAATATTTCCAATATTTCCAATATTTCCAATATTTCCAAAATTTCCAAAATTTCCAATATTTCCAATATTTCCAATATTTCCAATATTTCCAATATTTCCAATATTTCCAATATTTCCAAAATTTCCAAAATTTCCAAAATTTCCAAAATTTCCAAAATTTCCAAAATTTCCAAAATTTCCAAAATTTCCAAAATTTCCAAAATTTCCAAAATTTCCAAAATTTCCAAAATTTCCAAAATTTCCAAAATTTCCAAAATTTCCAAAATTTCCAAAATTTCCAAAATTTCCAAAATTTCCAAAATTTCCAAAATTTCCAAAATTTCCAAAATTTCCAAAATTTCCAAAATTTCCAAAATTTCCAAAATTTCCAAAATTTCCAAAATTTCCAAAATTTCCAAAATTTCCAAAATTTCCAAAATTTCCAAAATTTCCAAAATTTCCAAAATTTCCAAAATTTCCAAAATTTCCAAAATTTCCAAAATTTCCAAAATTTCCAAAATTTCCAAAATTTCCAAAATTTCCAAAATTTCCAAAATTTCCAAAATTTCCAAAATTTCCAAAATTTCCAAAATTTCCAAAATTTCCGAAATTTCCGAAATTTCCAAAATTTCCAAAATTTCCAAAATTTCCAAAGTTTCCAAAGTTTCCAAAGTTTCCAAAGTTTCCAAAGTTTCCAAAGTTTCCAAAGTTTCCAAAGTTTCCAAAGTTTCCAAAGTTTCCAAAGTTTCCAAAGTTTCCAAAGTTTCCAAAGTTTCCAAAGTTTCCAAAGTTTCCAAAGTTTCCAAAGTTTCCAAAGTTTCCAAAGTTTCCAAAGTTTCCAAAGTTTCCAAAGTTTCCAAAGTTTCCAAAGTTTCCAAAGTTTCCAAAGTTTCCAAAGTTTCCAAAGTTTCCAAAGTTTCCAAAGTTTCCAAAGTTTCCAAAGTTTCCAAAGTTTCCAAAGTTTCCAAAGTTTCCAAAGTTTCCAAAGTTTCCAAAGTTTCCAAAGTTTCCAAAGTTTCCAAAGTTTCCAAAGTTTCCAAAGTTTCCAAAGTTTCCAAAGTTTCCAAAGTTTCCAAAGTTTCCAAAGTTTCCAAAGTTTCCAAAGTTTCCAAAGTTTCCAAAGCTTCCAAAATTTTTCATGGTTTTGACTCGAGCGGGTTCCCATTTGTGACCATTTGCGTAATAATGAAACTCTGCATACATATATGCCCGACAGAGTTTCCAAAAGTAGATCAGATATATTTCCAAAAGTATAAAAAACTTCCAAATTTTCCAAAACTTACTCAAAATTTTTAAAACTTCAACATTTCCAAAATATTCAATATTTCCAGAATTTCAAACTGCAAACCTTTAGAATTTCAGGGTATTCAATATTATTATTATTATATTAAGTTATCCAAGAAGTTCTCAAAATTTTCCATATTTTCAAAATTTTCGAAATTCAGTTTTCAAAATTGTCAAAATTTTCAAGATTTTCAGTGTTTCCAAAAAATTTCAAAATTTCCGAAATTTTCAATTTTTTTTTATATTTTCAAGGTATGCGCAATTGAAAATTGCTAATTTCCACTTCCATGATTATTAAAATTTTCAAAAAATGTTTCATGACGATGTTCGGATGGGGCTCCATAGTTTCAGCCTCAATTCTTCTCGCGATTAGAATTTTCCAAAAAAGCGCAAGTGCGCGCCTACCCTTAGCCTGTTTACGAATCTGTTCCGCCGCCCATGGTTTTGAGTCGGGCAGGTCCCCGTCGTCCGCGACCGTTTGCGCAATAATGAAAACCTGCTCACATACGCCCGATAGAGCTTGTAAATGCAATTAATTAATTAGTTTAGCGAATGGTTTATCAATTGTCAATTACCGTCGGAGCAACTGCCGCGGCCGGTCGGCCGGTCCGCATCGCATCGTCAGGATCGCCTTTTACATTCTGACAGAAAAACTTTATTTACACTTCACGGCAGTCGCCGATGCGCTTATAAGGCAGCGGCGACGCACCGAGAATTACAAATCCATCTAGCAGGCTTCGGCTTTAATTAGATCTATAATTAATCCGATCAGTCAATCAGAGCGAGCGCTCGATCGTTTGTCCGCGGCGGCCGTGGAATGTTTCGGAATATTTCGATGTTCCCTGCCTTTTTGGAATATCAACGGCGATCTGATAGATAAGAGAGGCCGACGAAGAGTTATTGAAACGGACCGAATGGATACGTGTTGATCACGGGCAGCAGTTAAGCCTCCAAGTACACGCTCAACATGTCAGGCGGCAAGACAATCGAAGCGCGTATAGACAGTTGAGCCCATATTTGAAAGGTATAATAAATGAGTAGGTTAGCTCCCGATCGACCATCTAGCCGAAATCTAGGCCAAAGTGGTGTGTTGTGGAGCGGTATGCACGACATCAGGCGCACCGCCCACTCAACCACCAGGATCCCTTCATCCGACGACACGGGTCGCGTGGCATGGCACAAACACCACGGAGACAAGTATACACAAGCCTTAACTCTGTGGAGCTCCTCTTAAGGCGAGGCATCCTGCTGGGTCCCGGGATCGCTACCCCCGTATCTGACAATACGCAGATGTCATAACATACGCATATTGTCTAGACCCCTTGAGTAGTGTCGGTCACTTTTAAAACCGTACCAATAAATCTGTTCAAAAACACTACAGAAAACGTACTATTCTTTGAATGAATGCCTTTCTGGCTCCCAACTAAAATAAGTATTTAAGACAACGTTCTGCATAATACCTAGAATAGATAGATTTCACCCTACTTCCAGTAGCCGTGAGACCACTGGGTCCCGCAGCAGGCTATGTTGTGACCTATATTCTAACCTTATGGGTCTGGCTTCCCCTTTCAGGTACCTGGGTGGGAGCCTGAATGACGACGACAGCCTCACCAGGTGTGGGCTGCTCTTGTTAGCGTGTGTCGCCCGTCACCGTCTCGAATGAATGAATAAGGACCAGAGGCTATCCAGCACGGAATGTGGCTGGTGCATAGGCCACACGATGGGCCCTTTTGCGCCTCTATTCGCGCTAGTTCCTAAGACCTGCCCTTTTGGCAAAGGCAAGTACATTCTTAGGTCCTATCCGTTTTATCTCTATTGGTTCCAAGGCTCTTGAGCCCAGCATAGTCTGCCTGTGATAACCCAGGATTTCACAGCGACACAAGATGTGTGCCGAGGATTCTTCCTCTTCACCACACCACGTGCACGTTGGATCGTTGACCACCCTCATCACGAACAAGTGACGCCTGAAGGTGTTGTGGCCCGTTAATAGGCCTACTAGCAATCTCAGGTTACTCCTCTCCAGAGAGAGACAAAATCCTCCTATTCTCTCATGCAGGCCCTGCTAATAGTTCCCGAGCCTGACGGAGATGACCAGAGATGTTGTTCCATCTCAGAGAGTGTTGATTCTGGATCCACTCTCTAGTTGTTTTCCTAGTTTGCAGATAGTCCTAAGGCTGGTTCCGGGCCCACAAAACTGTTGCCGGATCCCATCCTAGCCAGATGATCCGCCATTTCGTTACCCTTTACATCAGCGTGCCCAGGTACCCACATCAGTGATACCTTGTGTTTAGCTGAGATGTCATCAAGAGCCCTCCTGCACTCCAGGACCATCAGTCCCGACGTTATTTTCCAAGCACTCAGTGCTTTGATGGCTGCCTGACTGTCAGAGCAGATAGTAATCCGCCTCCTAGATCCGTCAAGTTCCCGAATACGATGTACACAAGCAAGTATCGCATAGACCTCAGCCTGGAATACTGTGGTGTGCCCCCCAAGAGGGAGAGAAAGTCTTCGTCACCGTCACCGTCTCAGTTATCCGCTCCTTTTTGCTCAGCGGTGTGAACACCGCTGAGCTCGCTCCAAGGTATAGCCTGAGATTTTTCTCTTCTTTTACTTTCCAGCTTATGTCCAAAGTCCAAACTGAGAACAAGTCGAACCCCCTCAAGTGCTCCAGGATCTCCCATGAGCCAGGATGCGCTCCTTGGTTTTGCCTACCAAGCCTCCTCCTTAGAACCCCGTCTTCTTGATTGGGTCCCGGAAACCACGCCATTACTCTATAAAAAGTGGGAAGCTCTTCGAAGCCTATGATCCTAAACCTCGCGCCTTCCCAGACCCGCAAGTGTCCTGATCGGGCCTCCAACCATGCCAGAACTCGTTCTCGCATACAAAGACGGTTGTCCCTCTTGAAAGGTAGCAGTCCCCAAACTGCGGAAGGGCAGCACCTTCCGGGAGCCAATCCATCAGTACGCTGACCGCCTCCTGCACAGTAAAGACCTACGCCTCCTTAAGTTGAGCCCTTGGAACGAAGGCTACTCGGGGCCCAGTTTCAGTGGCACGCGCATAGCTTGTGTGCGCGTGAGTCGCGGTGCGGGCCCTTTTCCTCAACGAGGCCATATTCGGCGGCGTGGCACCAGCCCATCTCCGTCGTTTCTCAGTACTACCGGGATCGGCCGATGCCCCGCCAGACGGCGCCCTAGAAGAACCTGACGGCAGTGGGGCCCCGGTTGAGTGGAGCCCCGGTTGCCAGAGAGTTCCGACCTCCTGAGCTCTCCGCCATCTGCTCCATCCTTCGCCTTCTTGCCCTCTCTCTCTTGCGCCACCTCACGACTTCTTTTTTATTTGTAGGAAGCCCACCCCTTCAGCCAGCTCCCTAGCTGTTCTCTCGGTCAGCGTTCTGTCAGGGTTGTCTGAGGAGACGACACCCGGATCATCCGGTGCCCCTAGTGAGGGGCTCCTGGATTTATTGATTTGTCGTTAATACCCATACAAATCCCACGAGTCAGAGGGAAATATTTAGTCCATACCTGCGGTGCTCCCTATACAGGTGTGGGGCAAAGTACTCTTGGAGGTTGCCCGACATCCCAGGGGCTCCGTTCACGACGGTGCGTCCCCACTGCCACGCACCCTTCGGCACGAGTCACACGACATTTTTTTGGGGCCTTCAGTTGTCCTAGAGGACGTTTGGTACGATTTCCTAGGAACTGGTATCAATACTAGCAAGGCCCACTGCAAGGTAGTGATTTCGGGTCTCTAGCCTAGATCCGCCAGGTTTGGCGGCCACAGGGCCACTGCATGTAAGGTGCAAAACTGCACGTCGATAGGAGACAGGAGTCCCCTACCGACTCCTCGACGGTCTTGAGAGTCGCCTTGTGACCCTCCTGAGGATGACGAGATCCCATAACCCTTTGTTTGGATCCTTTTATCTATCTAGGATAACCTCGCTTAGCAGACTACGCAGTTTCAAGAATGTTGTTCTGGTCATCTCGATTCTTATTCTTATTTCAACATCTGGATTCAAGTCCTCTGTAATCCAGATACCTAAATATCTAAATTTCTGAATCCTTGATATAGCCGTCCCGTATATATTATCCATTTCGAATTCTGCTTGCGCATGCACCATGGTCTTTATTTTATGTTTATTTCCCCACCACCCATCTGTTCACCTACTAAGGCTATTCTGTCGATTAGCTGTGGTACTTTATAGCCTTCTAAAAAACATGCAAATATTTTGCAATTCTCAACTTCAGCAGCAAACTACTTGCATATATAACTTCGAAATAACTTCTTACGTATACACAGGATGTCTGAAACCACTTTCCGAACGCCAAAAGTCCTTCCACTGGGATCGGTCGTCCCCGGTCCGGCCAAACCGCAAGTCGAGTCCCCCAGAAACAGTTGCCACCGCAAATTCCTCAACTTCCCACAGCCTCCTTATCTGCCAGGAAGACCCGTGTCTGCGGTCGCCTCAAGGAGCGCCGGTCTAGATGGCGCTGGACCTGCTTTGTTTCCTTGCATTCGTTTAGAGGGTGTTCCAGCAGGACATGGGGTTATAAAAAATTAAGTCGAGTAGATAGAGTCAGTGCTTTCCGGACAATAATATTGGTCAAACAAATTGTAGATAATAATGTTTTTGAAGTGCAAAATGTATGAGATTGGTCATTTGTTTATTTTTTTGCGGATCTGCGTCCTCTTAAGTCTGCTGGTTATGGTCATTGGATCCCTAGGTGGAATGAGGAATATGCTGCTCTCTGCACTGCGCAAAATGCCGGTGTGCCGTGCGGCGGCGCACATCTTAGCCGCCAGAATGCAGAAGGCAGTCATCCTTGGGTCCCTTCGTCTACTTAGGGCGCACGATTCGCGGACCCAGTGATTGCTGACCTCACGGTATGAGGAGTAGTCATTGGGTAATGGAACAGCAGCTCGGTGTGTCGGAGCCCGGGCCGCACTTTTTGTTGGTCTCTTCTCTTTTTTTTTATAACTGAGCAGACCGCGCAGGCAGGGCCTAAATACCAAAGTACCGCGGCTGCTGTGAAAGGGTTACGTTAGGGGAAGTTTGTCAACGCGAGATTTGAATGCTCAGTTCTTGATGTATGAAGAACGACCGTCTTAGGATGAGATGCAGTGGTCGCACGGGTACATCTGATAGGAGCAGTGAGCGGCGGAACGATAGAGGATAGCTCAGAGGAGCAGACTCCGTTGGAATATCGGTAGAAGAGCGAGAGGTCACCAACAACACGCCGGTGAGAAAGTGACTGAAGGTGGCGCGTTAAGGCCGGATCGCCAATTTGTCGAATTGCCCTTCTCTGAACGGCATCTAGTATAGACAGGGTAGTGGGGGCAGCAGCTCCCCAGACATGAGAGCAATACTCCAGGCAAGGTCTTATCTGTGCCTTATATAGCGTGAGCAGGTTACATGGTGAGAAATACTTTCTGGCTCTAAATAGGTACCCAAGCTTTTTACCAGCAGGTGTTGCAATTGACGCGACGTGTTCGTGCCAGATCAGATTTTCTGTAATGTTGACTCCTAACAGCTTGAATGAGTGACTCCTTGGCAGAGCCTGGTTGTTCATTAGAACCTGGTGCTGGCTTGGGCACTACTTGGCGTCAGATTATTTGTTTATAATAATGAGGGTGTTAGGCTTCAGTAACCCTAAAGTTGATTCTCAGCCTTAAGGCTTACTGTGCACCTTCGGTCAAATGGATCAGACGGAGTTCTTTCTGAGTTCTTTGCGAGTCTGGAGATGCCATTGTCTATGATCTCCTGCCTTTCCTCCTGGCTGACATGCAGATAGTAGTTCCTGCTGTCTCTAAAGGTAGGACAGTCGAAGATACAGTGCTTAGCTCTTTCCCTAACTTTTGCAGGTGTGCAGTGAACGTCCAAAGTCCAGTTATAAATCCGACCACCTTTCGTAGTTCCTTCCTGCTCAATCTGAGAGTGTCTGCAGTGTTAGAACACACGGATCACCTCAGCATCCTCTTGCACTGAACATTCTCCACCACTTGTCCCAGCGCTTCTGCCGCTCAGTTGACACCCAGCTGGTGACAGCTGTTCGTACCATGTTCTATGGTATACCATATGCTGGTTCTGGCTTTATGAGGCAGGGCTCTGCGGCTTCTTTGGTATCAGATCCTATTATGATAAAAGCAGCACTAACACCAACAACAGTAGGCAGGCACATTTGCCGTCAACACTATGGATATGCAACTACAAGTAATTTTGGTTTGGTCGAACAACACTGTGGACCACATACATCCAGATACTACTTTGGTATGTTCAAAAAATACGTTGCTAACATGTCGCCAACAGTTGAAAACATTTTGTTGTCTAGTCTGTACTTACCTGATGGTAATAGCATACCTAGAGTACCTTTGGGTGTCAACTCAGGTCAATAGATAGTGTCATGTCACAGCATAGTAGCAAACGTCGGACAGATGTCATTGCGATTTCCCTTTATCACTTGCTTTATAACCTATGTCATCCTGAAAATACTAAGAGCCCGTCCAGATAAAGCGATTTGCGCGCGAGTGGACTCGCGCGTAGTCATTCGCGCGTTCCCGAGATACTAGAGTTCCAAACATCCCGTCCAGATGCTCTCGCGCGTTGTTTTAGTCGCGCGTAAAACGCTTGTAACTTGCGGGACTCTCGACTCGCCCGTTGTACGCGCGAGCGCCGTGCGAGTCGAGATACTTAGAGCCCGTCCAGATAAAGCGATTTACGCGCAAGTCGACTCACGCGTAGTCAATTTATATTGCGTTCAGATGTCGCGTTTCACTTGCGTATATCTTCCCAGTTCCTACGTTTTATGAGTCTATTGGAATAATCGGATAATTCCATATCCCATATGGCTACTATTTTTTCCGCTGCGTCAATGAAAAGTTCTGTATCGAAGTTATCACGCTCCATTTTCAAAAACAAATACGTCCACATGCCACGGACTCGCGCGTTGTACTAGACGCTACAATGTCGCCCAAGTAACTCGAGTGGACTCGCGCGTAGTCATTCGCGCGTTCCCGAGATACTAGAGTTACATACATCCCGTCCAGATGCTCTCGCGCGTTGTTGTACTCGCGCGTAAAACGCTTGTAACGAGCGGGACTCTCGACTCGCGCGTTGTGCGCCGCGCGAGTCGGGATACTCTGGCGACATTGTTGCGTCCAGTACGACGCGCGAGTCCGTGGCGTGTGGACGTATTTGTTTCGGAAAATGGAGCGTGATAACTTTGATACAGAACTTTTCATTGACGAAGTCGAAAAAAGAGTAGCCATATGGGATATGGAATCATCCTATTGTTCCAATAGACTGATAAAATGTAGGAACTGGGAAGAAATAGTTGAAATATTTCACTGTGTTCTCTCAGCTTTGGGTATAATGTTATAAACATACTGTGCGTCATTGAGTCACGTAGAATTGGATGCACGCTGAATCGTCGCCTTTCTCTTTGTTTATGAAGCTTCCATCGCCGGTATGCACGCCACAACACAACTGCTGTATCCAACTCCATGCTTTTGACTGGAAGGAAATCCCTCCTAGCGTAGAAACGCGCGTGAAACGCGACATCTGGACGCAATGTAAATTGACTACGCGCGAGTCCACTCGCGCGTAAAGCGCCTTATCTGGACGGGCTCATAGGCGACATTGTTGCGTCCAATATAACGCGCGAGTCCGTGGCGTGTAGACGTATTTGTTTTTGAAAATGGAGCGTGATAACTTCGATACAGAACTTTTCATTGACGCAGTCGAAAAAAGAGTAGCCATATGGGATATGGAATCATCCGGTTATTCCAATAGACTCATAAAACGTAGGAACTGGGAAGATATTATAGTTGAAACACTTTTCACTGTGTTCTCTCAGCTTTGGGTATAATGTTATAACCATACTGTGCGTCATTCTGTCACTTAGAATTGGATGCATGTTGAATCGTCGCTTTTCTCTTTATTTACGAAGATTCCATCGCTGGTATGCACGCCACAACACAACTGCTGTATCCAACTCCCTGTTTTTAACTGGAAGGAAATCTCTCCCAGCGTAGAAACGCAAGTGACATGCGACATCTGGACGCAATATAAATTGATTACACGCGAGTCCACCCGCACGTAATTCGCTTTATCTGGACTGGCTCTAAGACGGATGAATCGGATGTCGTAATCCTATTATAGTTGAAGCGATATACATCATCATCATCATATCCATGACATCTTTTAATTTCGAGTTGCTGGTCGTTTGATTTTCCTAAAAACGACGATGTGCGGAGAACCTATTTGGGTTATTTGCCTTATTTGCGCGAATAGGACAAATAATGCAAATGAGAAGCTACACGTTTCCGCCCACTTGTCGGTTATTAATAACACAGCAAAGGACTCAAATAATATGAATATTTATGTCTAGGAATGAGGGAAGGATATTTGCGATATTTGTGCGAATAAATCAAATATTTGGGCAAATACAGCTATGCCGCTACACGAATACGCTGCGCCAAGTGAAGTGCCGGCGTAAGATAAAGTAATTAAGTTTATGTGTACAACGTAACCCTATACCCTGCAAAAAAGATTTACTGACTATATCAGAACATCCTCCGAAAACCTACACGCATCTCCTGGAGTTACTCGACTTTTCCGGGGAACATTAAGATGATAATGACACGTTTTACGAAGCTACCTTCAAAGAAACTCCTATAAAAGCCAGTGGCGTACGCAGGGAGGATTTACGTAAGATAAACAGAGTGTAATAATCAATCTTTAAATCCTAAATAGAGTTCAGAAGCAGAGGACTGACAAAGCTATTGCATATATATTGCCGAACCATGTACTGCAATAAAGTGCTGTCGTCATGGCCGGGCTATAGTTGCCAGCAATATAGCCAAATATTGCAGTAAAACTGCAACTGCCTGTTTAGAAGCCCCTATAGATAACTATTTTACTTCCCACGCCGATAGGTGAGGGGAGTATTGCGATCGCGAAAATTTTCGATTTTGAGATAACACGCTTTTTGGGTGTTTTATGATGTCTACATAACGAAAATTCATGTCACTCATTTCCGTCGGTCTGTCTCTCTGTGCGCGTTTTTCTAGCCTAGTAACCTCAGTAACCGCTGCATGGATTGTGATGAAATTTGGGCAGCGATATTCTGGGGGGTCGTAGTAGGTAGTGTTCTTATAATTTAGAAAATCGGTGTAGGGGCGGCGTAGTAATCAGCAAAAAACAAAAAAAATAAATATTCCTCAAACTTCGTTATTAGTCGTTTTACGGGTTCCTGATAATTTTCTACTTTTTTTTGGGTAGAGGTGAATTTGGGGTGGTTGAGGGTGGGGGGTTGGAAAACTGAAAAATTTGGTGTATTCATAATGGGCTGTCCATTGACCTGTGAATGAAGAACCTAGCGGCATAATACACTTTTTTAGGTCCATTTGAACATTTCCTTATTGCCTTGCTCATTATAGAAACCAAGAGACTTAGAATTTGTGATGTATACAGACATACGAGTATTGTTTTAGATCGTTCTATATTGCGTAACGCGAAAATTATTCAATTGATTTTAACGACATCTTGACACAGTATGAGGATGGAAAACGTGTATGTTTTGGAAAAATCGTGTCAGTGGCGGCGCAGCAACAATAAAGAAACTAAAAATATAAAAACAGCTCAAACCTTGTTTTTAAGCTTTTTAGGGGTTCCTGATCATTTTCTACGTTTTTTTTTGGGTGGGGGTGAAATTGGGGTGGTTGGGGGTGGGGGGTTGTAAAACTGGAAGATTTGTTGTATTCATAATAGTTTCTCCATTGACCTATGGAAGAAATACGTACCGGCGTATTTTTTTTTAAGTCCATGTGAACATTTCCTTGCCTATTACAGAAGCCAAGGAACATAGTTTTGTGATGTATATGTTACGGTTAATGTGCTTACTTTGATAGTTTATATACTATCCAGCTAGTATATAAACCATCCAAATGTCTCGTTATTTTAATGGAAAATCATATTTCTACTAAAATAGCTATGAATATTGGTTGGTTTGTATACTATCCAGCTAGTTTATAAACTATGCAAGATAAGCCGCTAAAGTATTATACCTCAAAGATATCACCCATATTAACCAGTGTTTCTGGTTAGTTTACAAACTATCCAGATCATTTGGATAAAGTATGCACCTAATATCTCTAGTACTACATAATATCCAACTAGTTGGTTAGTGTGTAAACTAACCGATCCTCTTTGGTTACTTTAGTTTAAAAAAACAATTTTTAATCAAAAGTAAAGTTTATTCATAAATACAACATACAATTGCTATAATTACCTAAAAATAAGTAAATCAAACGGAAATACTATTTGTGTAACAAAATATTCATATAAAATAAATCTCTAGACCCTGGGCAGCTTTAATGGCATCATAGGTTTCACTCAAACGTAAAACAATCTTTCCAGATCTTTTATATTAGATTACATAAGATGATTCGATTTTCTGTAAATCATAAGTATTTATTTCATGATAATCAATCTTGTTATTAGTGTTAGGTCCTTGATCGTGTATTCTCTTTACATGTTGCAGAAGTACATTATAATCACTGTCGTTCATTAATTTTGAATTTTGGTACCTTTTCTCGTAACATTCTAATAGTAACTTTTCAAATTGCTGTTGCTGATCCATTTTTGGTAACTAGATACCTGTTCTTAAACAAATTTCACAAGGCACGACAGTAAACAGTACGAAGACGTCACACTTGCACTTGCCCATTGAAATTCTAACGCACTTGTCAAAAACATAACCTCACTTTTCTGTTAAATTGACCAAAGAAAATTAGTTAGTTTACATACTAACCAAAGAAGATTGGTTAGTTTACATACTAACCAACGAGTTGGTTCTTATGTATTACTAGAGATATTAGGTGCATACATTATCCAAATGATGTGGATAGTTTGTAAACTAACCAGAAACACTAGTTAATATGTGTGATATCTTTGTGGTATATACTTTAGCGGCATAGCTTGCATAGTTTATAAACTAGCTGGCTAGTATACAAACCAACCAATATTAATAGCTATTTTAGTTGAAATATGAGTTTCCATCAAAATAACGAGAGATTTGGATAGTTTGTATACTAGCCAGCTAGTATATAAACTATCAAAGTAAACACTTTAGCCGTAACATATACATATACGAGTAATTTCGTTCTATGTATATTGCGTAAAGCAAAAACTATTAAATTGATTTTAATAAAATTTCGACACAGAATTGACTATAGCAGTGAGAGTGGAAAACGCGCCAGTGCACAGATAGAAACCTGAAATCGGAATATAAGAATATCTATTGTTTGAATGTTATTTTGTTGACGTGAACAACATTTATTTTGCTTAAACTTTTGTTGTTTCGATGGCCATTTCGTTATTTGATAACAGTAAATCGTGTTGTTTCAATGAGCCCTATGATTTGTTTCACTTGAATTTTTTTGACTATAACTAGAACCGTTACGTACAAACAATTCGTTGTTTAATTGAATAGAATTGACATGATAAGATTTTTCCAAGTGCGTGCGCAACACTGGCTATAGTGGGGCACGTCACAGAACCATGACAGGACCGCTGCGCGTCAGTACACGCTCGCACCGACTGGGCGACTGCCAAAACAAGTGAGAAGTCTCTCATTTCGCTGTTCTCCGTCAAGTTATTTTGAAATATTTGCAGAGCTCAGTGTTATAGAACTTATAGAAGTTTTGTGGAAGCTGAAAGTTCCTGAACCACGTCTGGTGTCTGCAGTTCTGCACTGAACATCTTATATTTCATCATGGATGATGTCAGGTCATTATTAGTTCAGTTGGGACTAGACTATTTGATATCTCGTTTTGAAGGTAGGTAGAAGTGATTTTTTTCCTACACCTGTTGAATATGTCCTGAACTAAGCACATTCAATATATGTTATGCTGTTGATTATCCAAACCAAAGTACCTAATGATTTTATACATCCTTTAAATCTATTCTGGTTAAGATTGCAGGCATTTATAAGCAAGCAGATTGCGTGGATATTATTTTTTTGTGACCAAATTGCCATGGAATTCAAACAAATTATGTTTTGGTGGTACATACCTCGCTCATATTTTGTTGAAGTTAATAGATTTCTTATGAAACCCAAATAAATGTTTGTTTAACTTGACCCCTGTGTTATTTGTCAAAAAGATTCTCTTCATGTTTTATTCACTATAGATTTTTGCACTCGCATATTTCATTATTGAGATAAGGCTATATTCATCAAATATTTTTATTATATACATATTATAATCACCGACATAATATAATCCACAGTGTTGAAAGCAACTGTCTATGATTTTTAAGGTATGACAGAATACTTAGGTAGTGTACTTCGGTTGACTTAAATTACCATTCATAAACAACCAGGGGAAGGGCAGTCTAGTCCACATATGTTTGCATACCTATACATATGTTTGCATTCTCAAGTCGTTTATCGATTATAATCAGCAATTCAAACATTCTTTTTAGAACATAAAATTAACAACCTGGCAGTAGTGAAATCTTTGGAAACAAGTGACATCAAGAATCTGATCCCAGCACTAGGAGACAGGAAAAAATTTATTTCACATGTGAATAATCCAAAGGACACACAAAATGATGTGAGTATGTTGCAGTTGTTTTCTTTTTAACATTGTGGAGAAACAAAATTTAGTTGATCACCATTAGTTAGGTAATGTAATAAATAGATAGACACTAAACAAATTAATACTCAAATTCTTGTCATTCAACATTTTTTAATGATGATAAGAAGGGCGTTACTAACAAAAATATAATTAAGCACATTTTAGAACATAAAATATTCAATTTTCATTAGGATTTGATTTTTTCTTTTAAATCCATTACTATGTAACTACAAAATTGTCATAACGTACATTAAATTTTTCTACATTATACCAAGCATTTTCATTTGAGAAGTATTTACGTATTTGTAGATGATAGGTATCCATATAGATTTTTTTTATTTTCCTTGATTTCTATATAGATTATATATTACTAAGTCTGCAGTAGAGACTGTTCATTTTTAGTTTATTTATGTTTCCATATCACTTGCACACATAATTGCATATATTTTTCTGCTATTTTTTTAGAAGACCGGAATTTTATTTAAAGTATTTATTTTTTATTGGAATTATAGAGATATTTATATTTATGTTATCGTTGAAAATAAATATTTTCATTGATTTATGATTTTTACTCATAAACCCGATGTCTCCATTATGCTAAACTTGAAATTCCACTACTGCCTTTTGTGTATGTGCTCTGTTATCAGATGAATATACATATAGTTAACTAGTTCAATACTTTTACTTCATCAATCTTGACAACTATATGCATTTTTTAATTTAAATGTGGACTATAGTTGACTACCTCTTATAAATAACTGAACAAAATATTTATTTAACTATAAACAACTAACATTTCCATGAAAGCTATAGTAGCCTGGATATAACAATACGTTTACTCCATATAAACAATTATTTGTTTGCTTTACTAAACTATAGTGATACCTTCAAAAATATGTTACATTGATATAAATAATCCATATTTTTCAAGGAAACAAATATGTGCTTTGGAAAATCAAACAAAGTAGTTATTTCATTGAAAAAATGATTTACTTGGCCCTATACCAAAGCACAAATTTATTTGGGTGAATAATTTTTTTTTTGTTTCAAACAATCTTTTCTATCTGTGTGTCTGAAAAATCGTGTCAGTGGCGTCGCAACAATAATTAAAAAACCAAAAATATAAAAACAGCTCATACTTCGCTTTTAGACGGTTTAGAGGCTCCTGATCGTTTTGCATCGTTCAGTTGAAGCATGCAGAATGAAAACTGTGGTGTCCTAGTTCGTAAGGAGGGAGACGCAAGAAACTATTTACGAGAGTTTTTGTGTTGGACGTTTTTTTGCGGGAGGGTAGGCGATGATTTGATTGCGGGGGGATTTCAGACTATAGCTTCATGCAATGGGAAAACAACAAAATAAAATCATTATTCTGTGTGGGAAGTCCTGAGTCAATCAACTTTTGATTTTTTTGTATGAAATATAACGTTGGTGGGTACGGCACTGTCCGCCGCAGAAGAGGCTGCAGGCGGGGGGGGGGGGGGGAGGGGGGCGCCTCGCCGCTTGCCGATATCTCTCGCCGAAACAAAGAAGGCTCGCCGGCGGCAGTGGCGCCATCTTTTACCTCCTCGGAGACCGTTTGCCGAGTTATTTTATTACAAATAAGGACAAGATGAGTGCTCCTGAGGGATGGGTTTCAGTGAGGTGTATGTGCGCGCCACGCCGCTAAATGAGATGATATAAGCTCGTTTTCTATACACACCACCCGTTTACGTACCGACGGGCGACGAGCGGTAAAGTAGAGCCCAGAGATATACCATTTGTGTACGTTTTGCGCTATATAAAAACTGCATACCATCTCTTAGTACAGTTCATCACTTGGAATAGATACAGTTTTGATAATATTCAATGGTTACCATTATTTTACTTTCGTACTCGTAACCAATTCATGGAATGTGCTTTTAACCAATTTTCTAACAAAACGTAACCTTTTAGAATGGTGAAAATGAAACACTAAGTTGTATTTGAACGTAAATCTGTCGGATGACGTTCACGATGTATATTTTGACTGAACTACGGTAAGACCGACACATTCCAGGATTATTAGCGACTCGATCGATGAAGAGGACCGGACTTAAATTGTTTAGGCAGGTATTGCTACTGTTATTGATAGCAACGCCAATCTGCTTTTACTTTTGTGCGTTACTTTTCTGTCTGAATCGGACGTTTTTTTCGGAAGTGTGACAGCTAGAGTATGTTTTGGCCTTGGGAAGATAATGGGATTTCAAGCTATGTGAATTACCCTGCAGCAGTGAAGCTACGTCGGCGGTTTGTCATTACGGTGGTGAAAGTAGTGACTATAGTACGGACACTGATAATGAATTTGAACAGAGGGAGGTGGAGGTAGACCAATTAAAACGTCACAAAAGGTCACATCTTAGCGCAGATGCAAAACAAATGGTACTAAATGATAATGAACTAACGAAGGATCCGGAGAATGAAAATAAGGGGAGTATGATCAAAAAGACGTCAATTCTAACACACGCTCCATATCCAACAGTATGTGAAATTTTGAGAAAGGGGCCACAAAACAGGAAGCGTAGGTTTGATGCTGGTGTTTCAAAAGAACTAGATCCCAAGATCACAAAATTATTGAGGAATATTCTGTCCGAAAAGTACAAAATTAATGAACTACCCACAATCGAATCCGTTCAAAGACAATTGGCTAGAATGGGGTAACAGTATCCAAGGAGTACATTGCAGCGATGGATTAGGAAGATTGGGTTTAGGTACAGAACTGTGAACAAACGAATGGCTATAATGGAAAGTGCAAGGATTGTGGGATGGCGGCACGATTACTTGCATAAGATAGAGCAATACCGGAATGAGGGGAGGCCAGTGTACTACCTTGACGAGACCTGGTATGATACCCATGATACCGCTAAAAAGGGATGGACCGACGGTACAAAGAAGTGTTAGCTAAAAGGAGTTCCACCAAATAAAGGATCACGTACACATCTTACACTGCGGATCAGCTGACGGCTAGGTCGAAAACGCACTCAAATTATGCGGAAAGAAAATTGAAGACTGCAATATAGACTACCACAAAACATGGACTCGGGAATATTTGAGCAATGGTTGAGTATACCCTTATTCCCAATTTAAAGCCATTTAGCGTCGCGTAATGGACAATGCAAGCTATCACTCCAGACAAAGGTACAACATTCCGAATTAGACGTTATCGAAGGCGGAAATACAAAATTTTCTCATAAAACAGGATTTGTACTTTGAAGAAACTTACAAAAAAACTGAATTATTGGAAGTCTTCCACACTGAACAGTTTGAGAAACAATATGTCATAGAAAGCATAGCTAAAAAGTATGGTCATGATGTCTTAAGGTTGCCTCCCTATTTTTGCATTTTCAGTCCTACAGAATTAATTTGAGGACAACTAAAACAACGAATCGAACGTTAAAATTGAGTGTAGAAAGGAATAATTTACCATATGGTTTACGCAGTTATATTGAAATGTCTCTACCATATATTTATCAACAGATAATAAAGTTTCAAACATCTTGTTCAACCAACTGATGTATGAGCACTTTATTTTCGTTGTTGCCCACTCCAACGAATTCGTATGCCCAGTCCGACCCCGTTCCCTTTCTCTGTCGGCACTTTTTGCGGAGATCCTCACTTTGTAAACAAATGGTATATCTCTGGGCTTTACTATAAAAAAGTAAAAAGCACGCTTTTAGTGATCGCTATCGGGATATTCAGATCAGTAGCTGTTTTTTTAAACATCTGTTTACGTCCTTAAACCAACTTTTTCGTTGTTCGATGTTTGATTAATCCATGAAGTCATAAATCTCAGTAATCCCGCTGAACAGCTATTACTCATCGATCCGGATCCAAATCACTGTTCCTGGAAAGGCCTAAAATTTATATCTAGATATTTAGGTACTTAGAGAGAGCATGTCATGCCACTGTTGTTGGCGGCTATCAAACATAACCTTATCTTCTAGCTGTGTCCGTTACTTTTGATCAGATAAAGCGATTGTTTTTATTTGTATACCGAATTCAATAGAAGTTACTATGAATAACTGTGGTTTCCTTGTTCTAGGTGTAAGGCAGGAGCAGGACATATATGTTAGGCTCATCGACTCTGTTACAAAACAGGTAAGTTTAAAAAAAATACACTTTTAATCTGTGGCTTCTTTTTCAACAATATTCTACCCCACAACTTTTATTGTACCTTCATATGTTCAAGTTTGTCGACATTGTGGCAGGAGTCAATCTATATAGCTCTAGATCAATATATCTGTATATCATAACTATCCAATCAGTAAACATAGGAGCCAGAGGGGCGTTTAAATCCTGAAATATTGCCTCTTATCGATACAATATTCGGTTAAGTATGTTAAACGTCTATAATCGACACACTGATCTAGAGCAAACATTGGGAGAGAGATGATATATGGAAGTATATGCTGATATGTATCTCTGCTATACCAGGACGTGAGGAATATATGATATTGAATTACTATCAATAATAATGTGTAAGTTTCTTACATACCACGATATGCTTTCCTTTGATGTTGATTTTATATTGTTTTATTTACATTTGCTTATAGGGTGACATTTTACAAATTTTACCTAATATCACTATATTAAGCATATTTTTTCAATTTCTTTTGTTTATATTTTTATTTTTTATATGTTTTTTACTTTCCCTTCATAAAATTTAATTTTTTTTATAACTGAGCAGACCGCGAAGGTAGGGCCTAAATACCAGAGTACCGCGGCTGCTGTGAAAGGGATATGTTATGGGGAAGTTTGTTAACGCGCGATTTGAATGGACCAATACCCGCTGGCCCAATAAATACATCTCCTGGCAGTCCATTCCAAGCCTTGGATATCCTGGGAATAAATGTGCGGTTGTGCCGCTCGGTTCTTGATGTATAAAGAACGACCGCATTAGGATGAGATGTGGCGGTCGTGCGGGTGCATCTGATAGGACCGGTGAGCGGCGGAACGATAGAGGATAGCCCAGAGAAGCAGATTCCATTTGAATATCGGTATCGGTCATCAACAACGCGCCGGTGAGAAAGTGGCTGGAGATGGCGCATTAAGGCCGGGTCGCCCATTAGTCGAATTGCCCTTCTTTGGACGGCATGCAGTATAAACAGGGGAGTAGGGGCAGCAGCCCCCCAGACATAAGAGCAATACTCCAGACCAGGTCTTATCTGGGCTTTATATAGCGTGAGGAGTTTACATGGTGAGAAGTACTCTGGCTCTAAGTAGGTACCCAAGCTTTTACCAGCAGCTGTTGCACTTGACGCAACGTGTTCCTGTCAGATCAGATTTTTTGTAATGTTGACTTCTAATAGCTTGAATGAGTGACTCCTTGGCAGAGCCTGACTGTCCATTATAACTGGGTGCTGGCTTGGACACTTCTTATTCGTCTTGGAAGCATTAAATTTTACCATATTCTTGAGCCCCCAAACGGTAATGGTATCGAGATCCTTTGAAAGTGCAGCTGTGACTGCCAATTTTCTACGTTCTAGCTCGACCACAGAGATCGGTCTATTGATCATGATGCCTGTATGCAGAATACTGTCATCCGCAAGACGGTGGATTGGGTTTGTAGGGCTAGAAAGCAGATCATTGATGTGAAGCAGAAACAATGTCGGAGCCAATACCCATCCTTGCGACCTTATTTGTTCTTTTTCTGTGTTTAGTCAATTGGTTAATTGCAGAACAAAAATGTACACTGCAATAAATTAATTTTGATACACGTTCCATGCAATATTTTCCTGATCTTAGTAGTTAAAATGGTTTTGTTAGCAAACGATAGCTTGATGTTTAGGTATTACTAATTGTATAAGCTGGCCCAACTAATATTAATAATAAATTCTTCTCCACACAACTACAGGTAAGATAAATATGGTGAGAGAGTCACTGATAGAGAGAGAGAGAGAGAGAGAGCCGGCATAAGGCTCCCCTCGCCACCATCAATTTGTCACCCTAAACGTTCCAAATTTTCGACCGCGAACGTGTCACTCGAAGTGTCTTTCGCTGTTAACATTATTTCCTTTTTAAATAAAACTTGTATTTCACACTTGTGACGGTTCACCAACAACAAACGGCTCCGAGTGTTGAAGTGACGGTGCCGCCATCGTTCAGCTTGATTCTAGGAAGTCAGCCGGAAGATGGTTATACGAGGGGTGATTTTTATATACTCGACCCAAACAGCATAAGCGCCGGTGCACACTTGCGGCTGTTTACCGTCCGGCGCCGCAATGGCACCGGAATTGCGGTCTGAAGTCCTAAGGATAGATTGAAAGATGCACAAAGGTCGGTTGCACACACGGCGGATTTTACCGTGGCGGACAAGTGACCGTCGACGCCAATTCTGCAGTGGCGCTTTGAAGTAGATGAGAGCTTACACATTGGATGAAAAAAAACGATCGGTAAATTTGCCGTTGGCGGTAGCGGTGCAACCGCCGACTGCCACTAGAGCCGCCGTTATTTTACCGTCGATGTCCATATAGTGGCCCACGTGACCAATTGAACGATTGCACACACAGCGTTTATTCTCTTCGGCTTAATTTATTTCGCTGTGGTTAGAAGATTTGGCTTGTGAAAAACAAACAGATCGTTTTTAGTTAAAATAAATAGCAGCATGATGAGTGACCTGGATACAGACAATGGTATTTTAATTTCATTAGTCGAAGAAAAACCTGTCTTGTGGGATAAAACCATCGACATATTTAAGGACCGAGATGCCACGAGAAATGCTTGGACTACTCAGGCTGAATGCAATTCCTCATTTTAATATTTTTACGCCGAACGCTATCTTTGATTCGCCCATGCAGTTTGTCAAAGGATGTAATCGACATTCTGAAGTAATTGAAGAATTTTGTGCCATCTTGCCTCAACTGTTCGAACAACGTGTAGAACATCCCACCCTCATTTCTGCTTTCATTTATTGGATGGATCCATATAAATCGATTTTGTATTCTTCTTTTCCTTCGACGGCGATATAACAATAGCTAAAACTTTTTGCCTGTTCATTTCCAAAATAATTTATAGTTCGATAGAGAACGCAGCTATTTTCATATAAACATACTCCAACCACGGTCACGTCGCGAATCCAGCGACAACGGCGTTTTTAGCGGCGACGACCGCCATGTGTGTAAACCGAGAAAATTCTATGGACGGCGACGGCAACTTGACCGTCGCCTTAAAATCCGCCAGTGTGCGCTAAGGACTAAGAACGTCGACTTACGTTGTGGCTACGTCGTTTTAAATATGCGCGATGTCGCTTCGACCACATGATGACCTAAATCTCGACGTGGTATCTAGTTGACAGCAGTGAGCCAAAAGAAACAACTACACCGAAGGCTAAAACACCTATACCAGGATTCAACTATACTATTGCCCCGATTGCTTCCTTTGAGGGAAACATCCAGAAAATGACTTTCGCCCTACCCAAAGCGACCTAAATGACATCACAATCCTTGTTTGGAACATGTCCTGAGTTGCATCAGGCACGATGTCTCTAGTCTAGATTGTGATATCCTTGAGGTCAGTTTAGGTAGGGTGCAAGTCATTTTCTTGGTGGTATCTCGTTACGACTTACCAGTTGCCTTCGCAGTTGTATACCTTGCATATGGATTTCATAATATTGCACTTGGCATCTTGAAAGCCTTCGATAGAGTATGGCTTGAGGGACTTCTGGACAAGCTTGCTGCTTATGGACTACTACTTAGGCTGCGTCAGTGATTGAATAGCTTTTTGAACGATCAAGCTCTGTTTACCGCAGTCGAAGGCTGTTCATCAGACCTGTTTTCAATAAACGCCGGTGTTCCTTAGAGATCTGGCCTTCACCCTACACTGTTTCTGCTGTACATCAACGAGCTGCTGGAAATAACATCTAATCGAATCTACAGCTTCGCAGACGACAGTAGGTACATTAATATCGTGCATGGAACCATGCAACCCACTATCGTCCCAGGAGACGGTACGTTAGTGACAGCAACATGCCTCACAGATCAACGTAGATATCAAAACAACTGTCGCGTAGGGATTAGCAAAAAAAGTACAATTTAACGTACAGGAAACTCAGGCAACGACACTGACAAAGAAGTCTTACGTTGCGTTACCAACCGTGAAAGTGGAGTCACCCAACAGTCGAGTCACCCTCTGTCAAGCTTTTGGGGATCAACATCAACAATAACATGTCCTGGCACGATCAGGTCGTCAGTATTGCTAAAATGGCATCCCAGAAGCTTAGAGCTTTGTTCAGATGTAGGAAGCTGTATAGACCAGAGCAACTGCAACTACTGTTGCTCTACACAGATCCGCTATCGTTGGAGTATTGCTCCCATGTCTGGGGATGCCTTCCGAAGCACTCTTGAAAGCTTCTGGACACTATCCAGAAGAGGGTAATTAGAACAATCGATACGCCTAACCTCACAAAGGACCTCGACAGCCTGGAACGTCGAAGAAGGGTTTTTTGTTTTACAGACTCTATCACGGAAGATGTTCGAGTGAGCTTTCCCAGATAATAACAACAAAGGCCGTCCGAACGAGAAACACTAGAGAGGCTCTGCGAGTTTATCCTTACTAAGTCGAGATCCATACTCCCCGAACCAGTCTCCTCCAGTATTCCTTCTTATGGAGAACTTCGACACTGTGGAATGAGCTGCCGACGAATTTGTGGCCCGATGGCTACAACCTGCAGCGTTTCAAATCTAACGTGCACCGACACTTACCCTCTCGCAGCGCTTCTGCAGCGCTATAGGCTTTTAGCTTTTGCGCGAGGCAGACCATTACAACAAACTTTTATCCACAATATCTCCAGAGTCGGACACATAGTTTATTGCTGACCACAAGCACTTGACGAATCAAAATTGAATACTTGCTCGCCTAAAACCTAAACATCTTCAGGTCACTAACATTTTGATTTTTGATGTCACCATCATAGCTCGTTAGCAAATAGTTAGTTATCGTTTACACCAAACGAAAAACAGGTAATCCTCTTATTCTACACAGGAAAAAATACTGTTGCATCTCCAATTAATTGTTAATATTTGGATGTTTTTCCATCGCTTTAAATACATTTACAGTTGTTTCAAATCCATGTCATTGCGATAATTCAATCCTTATATTCGAAGCAATCACAGGTACGCCAATAAAGTCAAAATAATTTTATATTCGTTCTAACGATATGTATAATCCTTCTGATACCAGTATTGACATATAATGCAATCAAAACATCCTTTTGTTTTCGAAATTTACCCTATGCTTCATTTAATCAAAGCATACAATCTATTCGATGTACAAAAATTATTACCGCAACAGCAGTTCGCGATAATTCATGTGACAAAAATTAATTTTGTTTCAAAAGGTAACTATTACGCGAACAATAACCCATGCTTCCAAAACATTGTCTATGCTGTTAAAGAAATTGGTAAGTAGTATTCGTAACAACAAGATCGTATATCGAATTCAATGGCCCTTGTTGTTCGCTCAACTATAATCAGTATTCGGCGAGACTGGTGTCCCGATTCAATGAACGTAAAAAGAAAGAACAGTGGGGATCATCTCAGTGTTATTATCGGCGCCAACCCGCCAACACATTAGCCGTCTTGTGTCGTCTCGGGTTTTTGATTTTTGCATCAGCAATTGTGTGATTTAAATGTGTCCAGTTATATATTAAATGGCGGATCTATTGAGAAATTGGGGCTTAGAAGAGCTAACACCCACATTTGAGTGTAGGTATTTAGATTACTCAGATAGTTATATTTCAGGTAAAAATGCAACAACTGGTGCAAGCTTATATCATGCTCCTTATAACTTCAACAAAATCACACCATTGAACATCCACACGAATCTATCAGCTGTCCTCGCAATACAATCTGTTGATCCAAGGAAAAGAAAGCAGTTTAGAATCAATTACCAAACACAGGTTCGATTCAACGACAGGCTGCTATTGAATCATTCATTGGAATCCCATGACATCTTGTAGTTGAATAGACAATACGATACAGGGTGGGCCAATAGTGCGTGGACGGAGGATTGTGGGCTTACTAAAAAATATTTCAAAAATCTGTCACTTGATCATGGTTGGGACCCTTGAGGGCTATAACGCAAAAATATTTGCACTTAAATTTTGACGTTTATACAGGGTGATTCATATTAAACTTACATTTTTTTGAGTGAAATCCTCTATACATTATTGCATATTTGGATTCCTTGGTCAATTCTAATGTGACTTTATGTATCATACATGGACCTTTAAACGAATCGTTTAGGCGCAAATCACCATTTTTGGTATAAGTAGGTATCAGAAAAAAATTGAATATCGCAGCGATTATAAAACTTAGAAGGCCGTGACTTTGCGGTACGACTAAGCATAAAATGTGTCACCTAAGGTCAGATGGCTAAATTTGAGTTCTTTTTGTACTTGGAGAAATAGTAGATTAATTAAGAAAACTTGAATCACAGATAACTTGACTTTTTCAATTGAGAATGCCTATTTGGGTTTAAAGAATCAAATGTAAAATTTGATTACCTTTCTAACGATATAGCATTCTTGCTATCAATCTTCTTTGGTTTTCATTTTATTTCAAATTTTCAGTCAAATCGGTGTTTTTCAATTTTCCTGCGTGCAAGCAACCTAGTAGGCTATTAAAAATAAACAAAAGCTCGTTAATATGGAAGAAAACAACTAACTTAGTAGAAAGATGCAAACGAACTCGAGTAGCGAGGCAAGAACATGAAAATTCCTTACAACACATCAGCTCTAACCGGAAACAACAGCGGCAACATATCTAATGTCAATGAGTAGCTGGGGTATGACAGAAGTGTTTGTTTTTCACAGCCTACTAGCTATTGAGGTCTACTAGAGCTTGACAACTTTCCAAAACGATTAAAAATTTTGAAACAAAAAGAAAACTATCAGCGATTTTTGCTTACAGTCTAACATGTTTAGAATGAAATTTCACATTTAATGGGATAAAAAGAATAGTCATTTCCGTTTAGTTAAGTCGAAAGTAAAGATATCTCCAACTGGAGCATTCTGAACATCTATTGAAATAATTACTACAATTTTTTTGTTACGCTATGTTGTAATTGTGATTATTTCATGTAGTTTTCTGCAAACTAATTTATGTTTTAAAATTCAAACAGACTGCAATTTAAGTTTCATTTTCCTCGATTTTGCTAATAAGCAGAAGTACCTACTGAAGAATTTGAAGAGTTCCAGTCAGAGGTATCATTACTTTTGACTTACGGAAATGGCTACTTTTTTATAGCAATAAATGTGAAAATTTATTCAAATTTATTCAGAAGACATAGATATCCTACTGCCAGCAACAATCACTAGTAGTTTTCCTTTGATTAGACATTTTTTTACTAACTTTGGAAATTGACTAATAGCTAGTAGGCTGTGAAAAATGAGCGTTCTTGCTACCGCTATTGTTTCTGGGTAGAGCTAATATGTTGTAAGGAATTTTCGTAATCTTGCCTCGCTGCTCCAGTTAGTTTGCATTTTTCTACTAAGTTAGTTGCTTTCTTCCATATTAACGAGCTTTTGTTTATTTTTCATGGCCTGCTAGGTTGCTTACATACAGGAAAGTTGAAAAACATCGATTTGACTGAAAATTTGAAATAAAATGAAAACCAAAAAAGATTGATATCAAGAATGCTATATCGTTAAAAAAGTGATCAAATTTTGCATTTGATTCTTTAAACCAAAATAGGCATTTCCATTTGAAAAAATCAAGTTATCTGTGATTGAAGTCTCCTTAATGTATCCTCTAATTTCTCCAAGTACAAAAAGAATTCAAATTTAGCCGACTGACCTAAGATGACGCATTTCATGCTTAGTCGTACCGCAAAGTCAAGGCCTTCTAAGTTTTATAATCGCTGCGATATTCATTTTTTTTCTGATACCTACTTATACCAAAAATGGTGATTTGCGCCTAAACGGTTCGTTCAAAGTTCCATGTGTGATACATAAAGTCACACTAGAATTGACCAAGGAATCCAAATGTGCAATAATATATAGGGGGGTCCATTCAAGAAAATGTAAGTTTGATATGAATCACCCTGTATAAACGTCAAAATTGAAGTGAAAATATTTTTACGTTATAGCCCTCAAGGGTCCCTACCATGATCAAGTGACAGTTTTTTGAAATATTTTTTAGTAAGCCCACAATCCTCCGTCCACGCACTATTGGCCCACCCTGTATAATTCGTTACCAAATATATACTTCCCATTGGATACAACATCGCTGTATTTGAGGAATGCTGAGTGTAACGTCCCATTGAATCCAAGCGTAATTCTTTGACAAAACCACAGATTTTTCTGTGTGTAGATACAGTTCTTTCATCGTTTGGTCTAAGCTAATATTTGTGCGTTTGATCCTGCATTGAAAATAACATTTTGCTACTTCGTTGTCTGTTTATAGCGCTATTTTCGATGTAAACGATCCATACTATCATTTAGGTGTAATCAGATATTAATGACACCCTGTATATACACGTATACATAGAGCAGGGTATAGAAATTAGAATCTTATGGTTAATATAGTGCAATGTAGCCAATTATCGTGGATTTATGGCGACAGGACTAATTTAGGACAAGGTGGAGGCAGGTGTCTGGATTAATCTGGGAGTTTAGGGAGGTAATTCAGCTCCATAGCACGCCATCATTATTATTTATACGATTCCCGGTTCCGTATTTCATCACGCCTTAGGCATTACCCGCCGTGCCACTACCGATGAACCTGAAGCCACTTGTATTATGTATACCTGCTGAGTCTTTCTGACGTCATATACAGAGTCTTAAGCTAAACGCATACTACTTACCTGAGACCACGTCAGGCGTTAAGTGGTATTTAGATTGGCCTAACTTTACTGGTGGATTTAAGGAGAAAGACCTAGCCAGTAATCGGCGATTGTAAATTGCAGCGATGGTCAAGTATTCTTAATCCGGGATATGAAAATTGCAGCGGCTGGTTATTTTCCATTTCAGGTAAACATGTAAATTGCAGCGGACGACCCTCTATTAGGGATAGGAGTTTTTATAACAGCCATCCATCATTGTTTATTTTTGAGAGTCTTTGATAAATACTCAAACAGACACATACATCAAAATGAATAGTGTCAAAATAAAGCACATTCCAAATGCAACAACTAAAAAGAAGCAAGATTTTTTGGATCTTAGAATACCTAGGTTTATTACTCAATGAAAATAGGATAAGTAGATTAGAATATATAAAAAGTGTATGTCATTTTTATGGTGAGAACCTTAGTAATTATGGTTTTTTATGTATGTATTGATCTAAGACGATTTGCGAACATGTTTGTACATAATGTTATGTATTATTAACAATTAACAATTAAAAGTATGATTTTCTTTCAATGTCAATAGTTTTTGTTTCGTTACTAACTGCTCTAACAAAAGGATTTATTAGTTTCAGTCTAAAAGGACCCGCGCATTGGGTATATTATCACCTTCCGAAAATTGCAAAAAAATATCAAAATTGTCACAATAATTGTTGATATTGTCGAAATTGCCTAAAATAATGGAAATATGTATCAAGAAATTAACTTTTCTAGTTAAGTTCTAGTTAGTTAAGTAGAGAATTGCAAAATCTCTATAACAATAAGTGTGAATAAAATTTTGGGTTTGTAATTTAAAAAAGTCATTGTGATGTCATATAGTTTTCAAGATCACTAACAGAAGTAGGTAAGTAAATGCCACCAAATTGTTGCTTTAGATAAAAATTAATTTGACCTGTCACATAATATTATTTTTATGTAATATTTTGCTATACAAATCCAAATTAATTTTTAGAATACCTCAAAACAGGTAGACTACGCCGATAAGAGACCCTCGCTGCAATTTTCAACATCTTTTATGGTCACCTTTGAGATTTATAGGATTATACCCTAACCGCGGCTGCAATTTGTATCCGCCCCCAATAATTTGTGTCGACGGACCTATTCAAGAAGCATTTCTGACTTCGATCTAAATGTAGCTCTAAAGAGATGTATACACAATTGATAAATTGGATCTGTAGTGCGTAATTTCCAATGTAACTAACAAAGAAGGTACATACGGACAAGTCCATCAGTTAAAAAGAGACACCCAACCCCTCATACATCCTACAGTCCCACTACATCCACTGCCAGGCATAGTAAGGAAGCAGTTAGGTGGTGACGTCTTATTCGAAAGCATTATCGCATGTTGTCAGGTTATAAGTATGCTTGTAGCCAGCTTTCGGCATAAAAATCGCCAATCTTTCGCATACGTGAATGAAAATCGCCAGAAATGGTAACTTCGCGGTTGTGAAGTGAAGTAAGACATATTCTGTGGATGCGGGTAACCTCTGACCTACGGAACTGCAAAAATATGCCTAACTGACATCCTGTGATCAAGGTCATATTTATTTATACAGGAGAGAGGTCTTTACAATGGTGACAATAAATGCTGAAGTAAGAAAATGCATTCGATAAGAAGTGAGAACTACAACCATGGCGAGACACTGACTTGCCGAAATCTCGAAGGGTACAGGGCCGGACCACCATATAACTTACATATATAACCAAGGATAGTTATGATCCTCTCGGACTTCCAGGCCGCTTAGAAGGCCTTAGAATCCTGCAAGAAATGACATCAAATCTGGTATGTGACTGTTTCAACACTCTCAGTTTACTAGCTTCACGCAGCGCTGTTATCTCAGTTGGGTACCAGTCGATGAAGGCATTGGTGGCAATGAGTGTATAGTTGAAAATTTATGAATGTTACTACGTATTTGTTTTGTTTACTCGAAAAAAACAAAATTTAGTACTAACCCTCTGTCTACCTGATTGGAATTTAAACAACCTCCCAGTGAGATCAATTTATTTTAAAACTGCTAAGGGTCATTTGCTAATTGCTAATCTACTCCAACTTTTGAAATAATATCTATTTTGAGACATTGGAGCATACCACTAGAAAAAACGAATTTCGTGACTATCGTTATTTTGACCATGCGCAGTAATAAGGAATATGTAAATGGTGCCCGATAACGAAGGTCGAAAAATTTTATTTGACCCCTCTATTTCCTTGAAGAGTCACTATAGTCAAAGAATGAATTGTAAAACAGCTGACAATATTGCCACGTCATGCGGCTAGCTCCTATTTTTTAAACTAATGGAATGGAAGTTACAAATACCCACATAACAAAAGTATATACAATGTACAATTGTACATACATTGGATATCGACTCAGTGGATATGTATATCCACAAATAGAGCAAGAATGTCCAATGGATGTCTAATAGACATCAAAAAAATATACATTGCATGTACGTTTGTCGCGAACTTTCACATCCATGGCATTTCCATAGAATGTACTTATGTACGTCTAATGTACATGCATAGTATATGTAACATAGTTCAGGTATGAACATGTTTATTCATAATATATACCATGTATAATTGTATATACTTACATACCAAAGCATATACATTATACATACAATGAATAAATATGTATATCCACAAATGGAGCATGAATGTCTAATGGATGTAAAAGAGACATAAACAAATTTACATTTCGTGTTCGTTTGTCGCGAATTTACACATCCATGGTATATCCATTAAATGTACATGCATGTACTTTTAATGCACATGAATAGTGTACGAAAGTTCAATGTAGAGGCAGAAAGATACATAAACTTATACTTTCATTATGTATTGTTATTAATTCAATTTCTAGTTACAATAATAATACTTGGCAAAATCGATAACTGTGATTGTCGTCTCTTTCCTGTTGAATGGCATGTCTAAAATCACAAAGAGATCGAGGTTATAAAATTTTGTAGGTGGTTTGTTCCGCTTTCAACTTATCGTCAAACGCTGGGTGCGAGCGTTATCAGTAGCCAAAAGATAAGTAACATTGCACAATATTTCTTTCGATCAGGTAATCAGGCACAACCAGCACCAACACACACACGCTAACTACGACGAATGGCTAGAAATCAGCAATAGCGGCACTAGCTGTCCTTCGCGCAGGCGTAAACTACTGGATGTATATATGATACATAGACCAACATCTTATGTATATTCACATATGTATACACCTACGTGAGTATACATAGAATATTACACCAGTATCATTTTTCATATGTACATTTAACGTCCTATGAATATCCAAAATATACATGTTCAAACTGGAATATCTAATGTACATTCTGTGGATGTACATATCCATATAGGGTTATTTGGGTAGTCAAAAGTCCCCAATTCACTATGTGTTTCACGCCACCAAAAGTCGCTAATCGCCCAGCTATGATTTTTGGTCGCTAATTCGGTTTTGAAATCGCCACTTTGGCGAAAAATCGCCACACCTGGCAACTCTGCGGAACACGTGTTCTAAAGAAAGGAAGTGGAAGTTAGGGGATATTGTTTTCTGTATTTAGCATGTTAAAGGCTATCGGCTATCTAGTCTGATGACCTATGTAACTTTCTGTTGTTTTGCGATATCATCTGCACATTCTCTTATATGATTTAAAGTGAGGTTTTTTCTCAGCAACATAATCTAAGTTGCAAATTTATAAGCCACTGCCGACATCAGCCAAAGCAACTACAAGTTTGGGATCAAGTCATCTACACAGTCGTAGCTGAATGGGATTCACAATTTGTTGGTTGCATTTGTATTGCAATTTATAGGTTATGTTCCTTTTTCTTGGATATCGTAGTCATCGAAACTTAATACTTAACAATTCATATATAACCTAAAGGCATGCGAAGAAAATCTAAGAACACGCAACATCAAAATAGAATGTCAAACCTCCAAAACCATAAAAGCGTGGCAAGTAAAACGAGTGTCTGTTGTTGTTTGACACAACAACCGCGCCTACAAAGAGAAAACACTCGAA
Source organism: Callosobruchus maculatus (assembly GCA_951848785.1). Lineage (NCBI taxonomy): Eukaryota > Metazoa > Arthropoda > Insecta > Coleoptera > Chrysomelidae > Callosobruchus > Callosobruchus maculatus. The sequence continues at coordinate 275,928 of CATOUR010000227.1, forward strand.
ACCTTTCATCCAGCCTCTTATCCATCTACTTAGTCGGGAAGTGGTAGGACAACACATTGGGTGCTAATTTCATTTACCCTCATTTGTGCGACCTTTTCCTAACCTTAATTCTATTATAGGGTAGCATGTCCTTTAATTCTTTGTGTTTTTACAGTTGCAAGTTATGGTTCGGTTTGGAATAAAAAATGGAGTAAAGTGGGTTGATCTCGTGCTTGTCACGCATTTTAAGGTGCGTATCTATTGGCGTTTGCTAATAGCCAACCGTTGAGTTCAGAGCGCTCTGTTAAGGGCCCCACAGACATCGTTCTTTTTCATCAGGTTTGCACGACGTGCCAACCGATCACGCTCATTTCGGTCCGTGTGTGCCGAAAAATCGTCGTTTTGACCGTCGTTCCAAAAAATCTGTCCGAGCTTGATTTTACTCGTCGGTTTCGAACGCCGTCGTGCAACTCGGTACATGTGTGGCCGTTTATCGTGCAATCACGACGGAATTTTGCAGTGCCGTTCTGGTTGCCTTTGAGTAAGCGTATCTAGGGTAAACGACATCTATCAAAAATGTGCTGTCAGACGTTCGTGAGGAGAAATACTATCTCATCCAAGTATCCTGTTTTTTTATTAGAGGTTCTACTGAATTAAGTAATTATAAGTATGTTTCTTCATCTATCCTCAAATAATTGTACCAATCTTCTGGTTCCAGACGCAATATCTGACAAAACGTGATCTATAATACTCTTTTGCTACTTGCCACCCCAGTAGTTATTGTGTTGAATGGTTTATTGAATAATAAATTATATTCTATCTATACTATAGAATTCATTTCTATTGACCCCCGTATAAGTAAAGTGAACGTCGCCCATTTACGTCGACAATATCGCAGTCGGATTCCCTGTAGGTAATCGAGATCGTACGAAGGAAACCCCTCTGAATTCGAGGTGGCTCGCATTTGTGAGAGTCACATCGAAGTCGGCATGGCGAGTGACCCTACTTGTGGCAGCGGAAAACAGTTTGTTGGCTTGGAGACTGTTATGAGATTAAGTAGGATTTTATATCCGGACTGAACACATCTATATCAGCCTGGCTACAGAACTAAGACTGATGGGCAATCAGAAACGTTGTGGGCTTAGTAGCTGAAGATGACTCCACTTTCTATGGATTGTGAAGAGGCCAATTAAATGGCCTACCACTTTCTTGCGGAATTTGAGTTGCTAGGTGGGCTGATATACGAGATCTTTGGTTCCCACATACTCCAGCTTGGGGGATTATCCTCCCTAAGCTGGGCCGACACATATTGGCCTTTGTTAAAAGTTCGGGAAAGTTTGGCAGTGAGAGGAGGCAGGAACTGGGAATGGCAAAGCTAGACAGCTACTAATACCACTTCTCACTACGTCGGGATGGCTGAACACACAGCTGTGAGAGATCCTTGGGAGGATCTACAAGAGGCCCAAATGCTGCGATCTTGGCAGATCACTCTCTTTTCAATACAAAATACAGTACAGTAGCTCAAATCTCGGTTATGTCTAGTTTAAGTGGGGCGTACCCTCAGTATCAGTAAAGAATCTGGACGTGCTTTCTGTTTAGATATCCTAATCCGCATTTTAATAACACCGTATCCGTCCACCCATCCCGCCTAATCAACATGTCATTATCCGCGCCATGTGGCCGGCGGCACCGCTGTTGGAGAAAGGGGGGAGGTTAGGGGGGGTGGGGGCTTTGGGAGAGCGATACTGTCGCGGCGTCCCCCGGCCTGCCGCGATGTTATCGCCAGCGCACGCGACCTCCACGTGCGCCGCCGCCGCCTCGGAAAACGACGATTTCCCTAAACAAAGGGGGGCCGTGCCCCCTACGCCTCATACGCCCATCGTTACGTTCTTATCGCCGACGGTCATTTAGCAGGTTCAACGTCAATCCGACCAGCGCGGTGCTGGGCTAGGGATGTCCCGAAAATGAAATAAATCGATATTTTGAATTGATTCAAGATCAGTCATCACAAGATCGATTCAGAAAAAGATCGACAAGAAAAGATCGATCTTATTAAATATCGATATTTGATTTTGAATACCATTGTTGCTATATGTACCTATCCCTTGTTTTTTAATAAAAAAATACAATGATTATACAGGGTGAGTCAAGCTCAACGCCTCGGACACTTGTGACCAAACGATACCACTTTTTGAAAAATCAACCTTGCAGATGTATGTAGGTCGGGTAGGGCTACATTTTAAAAATTATGACTTTTATACAGGGTGTCTAATAAAAGCGTGGCATATCAATGTTATGTTTTTTAAATGGAACACCCTGTATATTATTGCATATTTAGATTCCTGGGTGCATTTTAGTGTGACTTTATTTATCACACATGGGACTTTAAGCGAACCGTTTAGGTGCAAATCACAATTTTGGGTATAGGTAGATGTCAGAAAAAAATTGAATGTCGCAGCTATTATAAATCTTAGAGGGCTGTGACTTTGCCGTGTTACTAAGCATAAAATGTGTCAGCTTAGTTTAGACGGTCGAGTTCGAATTACATTTGTACTTGGAGAAATCGGTGGATCAATTAAGGAAACTTCAATCAAAGGTAACTTGATTTTTTTCAAACGGGAATGCATAATTTTTTTTTATACGACCAAATGTGCAATTTTATCGGCTTTCTAATTATATCAGGTTGTGAATATCAATCTACGGTATTTTTCATTAAATTTCGAGATTTCAATCAAATCAGTGTTTTTCAATTTCCCTACCTATAAACAAACTAGCAGGCCATGAACTATAAACAAAATCGTATTCAGATGGAAGAAAACAACTAACTTAGCAAAAAGATCCAGCAGAACTAGAGTAAAAGAACAAGATTATAAAAATTCCCTACAACAAATCAACTCTAACCAGAAACAACGGCGGTAACATGTCTAAGGTTGAAGTGTTGAAGAGAAGCTGGAGTACAACAGAAATGGATAATTTTTACAGCCTACTAGCGACTGCAATGTACTAGAGATTAAACACTTCCAAAATCACTAAACACTTTGAAATGAAAGAAAAACTTTCAGCGATCGTTGCCGTCAGTCTAATATCTTCAGAACGCAATTTCACATTTAATGGTATAAAACAGTAGTCATTTCCGTCAAAGTCAAACATAATGATACCTCTCACTGTCGTCCTTTAAATTTTTCAGCATCTATTAGCAAGGTCACAAAAAAAGGAGTACTGACAAATCATATTTTAATTTTCTGTCAAGTAAATTATGTTTAATAATTTGAGCAGATTTTTAATTTATTCTTCATTTTCGGCGATCTTGCTTATGAGTATTGAAGAATTTGCAGAACTCCAGTCAGAGGTATCGGTTACTATTTTTTTAAATCATGAAATGGGAAATTTTATTCTGAAGCTATTAAACTGCCAGCAACATTACGTGGTAGATTTTCTTTCATTTCAAAATTCACAATGGGTTTGTGAATCGTCAATCTTTAGAATATTGTAGTAGCCGGTATGCTGTGAAAAATACCCATTTCTGTCGTACTCCAGCTGCTTTTTGACCTTAGATGTGTTATGTCTGCTATTTCTGGTTAGAATTGATTTGTTGTAAGTCATTTCTATAACTTTTATAACTCTTTTGTTCCATCTGAACAGTTTTTTGTTTATATTTCATGGCCTGCTAAGTTGCTTACAGGTAGCAAAATTGAAAAACACCGGTTTTACTGAAAATTTGAAATTAAATCAAAACTACCAGAGATTGATATTTACAACCACATATCATTAGAAAGCACATTTGATCGTATAAAAAAATTATGCATTTCCATTTGAAAAAATCAAGTTACCTTTGATTGAAATTTCCTTAATTGATCTAGCGATTTCTCCAAGTACAAACGTAATTCGAACTCCACCGCCCAACGTAAACTGACACATTTCATGCTTAGTAACACGGCAAATCACAGCCCTCTTAAGATTTATAATAGCTGCGATATTCAATTTTTTTCTGACACCTACCTATACCCAAAATTGTGATTTGCACCTAAACGGTCCGCTTAAAGTCCCATGTGTGCTACATAAAGTCACACTAAAATGCACCCGGGAATCTAAATATGTAATAATATACAGGGTATTCCATTTAAAAAAGCATAACTTTGATATGTCACGCTTTTATTAGACACCCTGTATAAAACTCATTATTTTTAAAGTATAGTCCAACTCGACCTACATACACTCACAAAGTCAATTTTTCGAAAAGTGGTATCGTTTGGTCACAAGAGTCCGAGGCGTTGAGCTTGACTCACCCTGTATACATAAAATTTATTAAACAGCTACATTACAGTTACATGTTGACTATAATATTTATAATTTATAATATAACATAATTAACATTCTTTTTTATATCAAATGTAACATATATATCAAAAAGGCTACCAAATCATCGAGAAACTCGAATATATCTAACTCTACAATTGACATAAACAAACATGAGCACGTAGCGCCAGGCGACCTTTTACCTACTCAATAGGTCTCCTCACATACGGAGAAGTCCGCTACATTACATTTCTCTTTACATTTCTCAGCGTAAAATAATTGAGCATCTGTTACGCCCAATACCCGAATTCGGGCAATGCCCGAAAAAAATACGCAGAACTAGTTTTGAGCAAGGAATATTTCCCAAACCCGAAATATGAATTTTATACGGCTATTGAGCATTACCAATTATGCAGGACTAGTACTGCGTATCTTGAAATACACAGAACTAGTTTTGCGCAACTTGAAATGCACAGGACTAGTTCTGTATATTTTCTAAATGACAAGCAGAAATTCTGCTTCTTCCATTTATACTACATTCCAAAATCCCATCAAAGACCTCGAATTGCTCTGTAGCGTTTCAGTATTCACTCAACATCAAACTGTCAACAAAAATCTGTGTTCCGTTATTGCATTTCCGATGCACACATAAAAAGAAATTCTCAAGTCAAGAGTTGTGATATTCTTGTAAATACATACTCACAACAAGAATATCGTTCTCACTCCAAGAAAGAATATTTGATGAGAAAATTATAGAAAATTTGTATCAAGAATAATATATTTTTGATTTATATACTTAGTTTAAAGAAGTATGCTCCGAAAGAAAATATAATTTTCTTTGCAGCCAAGGCTACAATAATTTAGTAACAAATATTTCACAATTTTATGTCAAGATTATCATTTTTCCAGTGGTGTCCATTTTACTTCTATCAAGAATATAGACAGCTTACAAATGCGGACCTTCATTTACAATATGATAATCTTTGTTTGAAAATGAACGCTGTTTTACAAGCACACCCTATATTTGTATCTAGTAAATCGCTTATTTGACGTCTACTAACGTCGGAGTGCGCAGACGCGCAGCGTGTCACAGGTCAACTCTAACCTCTCCACCGTCTCTACGCAACAGCCTGTTGCCCGTCCGCGTCCGCACCGCCGTTATCGGTTTTCGGATTGTCGCATTCGCCGCCGTCTTTAGCACCGTAGCGTAATACCTGCATCCTGGATTCTGCATAATAGCACTTGCACACGATGTGGCGAGGAGGAAGAGTTCTTGGTTTACATTCTATATCGGTGTGAAGCCCTTGGGTATCACAGGCAGATCATATTGGGTTCAAGGTTTCTTGAACCTGAGGATAAAAGATGGGCAGGACCATCCTCACCTTTGCGATGAGGGCTGGATTCGGGAATTATGGTAAGGAGAGGTGCATAAGGGCTCGTTTGTAGCCCTATGCACTGGCGGTTCTGGTCATCTTCGTTCAATCATTCATTGGGTACTTCATGTTTTCACCAAAGCACTCCAGTCAATAGTGTAATTCAATGCCGTTAGGGGTATTTGCCCTAGTTGTTTCTGTTGGTTCTGTTGGTTCACTGTGGTATCAGCCTGATACCGGGCTTTACCCAGGTCATCTGATGAGATCCGAAAGATCGTAATAGCGCTGCCTTGGACTAGGGATATCGTGCCTGATGCGATTCAGGATATGTTCCAAACAATGATTATGATATCCCTGAGCTTACTTCGGGTAAGGGGAATATCATTTTCTTCATGTTTTCCCAAAGGACGCACTGGAGCCAATAGTGTCACCGTCTCTACGCAACAGCCTGTTGCCCGTCCGCGTCCGCACCGCCGTTATCGGTTTTCGGATTGTCGCATTCGCCGCCGTCTTTAGCACCGTAGCGTAATACCTGCATCCTGGATTCTGCATAATAGCACATAATAGTATCTAGTCAAACTGTTAAATAAATTGCCTTTGCCACGTGATACCCGTGATACCCCCGTCAACCATCAGTCATCGAATCTGCCGGTGGTGCTGGTCCACCGCCATTTGAGTCGCGTCCCAGTTCCCATCACTTTCCTTATCATGGTATGCGAAGACCTAACTCAGGTGATCCTGGATAAGTACTGAGTATATTGAATGTGATTTAAGAAATTTTGCAGAACTATTTCTCCAGAAAAATTTCTACATGCTCATAGAAGAGTTTAAATGCTCAGATTAATACTACTAGATTCCTCATCCAAGAACATCACAATTTTAGAATAAAGTTGAGCTGCATGCGTCAAGTTTATGAAATGCTCCCAGTTAAGATTATGAAATGCTTCAGTCAAGATTATGAAATACTTTGGTTAAGATTACCATATGCTTGATTTAAGATTTTGGTATTCTTACTATCAAGAATTTCCCATTTGCACTAAAGATATTTTCTCAACCTAACCCTTATATGGTCAAAGATATCGTATCCTCACTTTAAGATTAGCATAATTTTGCGCGTATAGGAAGTTATGGTATACTTGAATTAAAGTATCTGTGTTCCATCTAAGAAATTAATTTTATGTGTGTATGAAACCTTAGGGCCTGTCCACATCTCCACGTCACGACGTCGTCAACGTGGAACGGTGCGGTATCGTTTCACGGTGCGTTATCATAACGTACCGATTTACGTGACCGTATCCTAAAAATGCACGTCACGACACCTCATTGTTCACGTCACCGTGCCTTGTAGAATTTCGATACATTCTTCACTAGCGTACGTGAAAAATAGCAATCCCGTTTTCGATATGGACCGCACAATACGTATTCTGCTTCTGCTATTGTTAAACAGACGGAGAAAGAGGTTGAAAAAAAATATGTGAAAAGACAAAACTGGGTGCACCCCTAACATTCAATTATGAATAGTGATGGGAATCATTTCACTAGAAAATACGAAGCATTGAAAATATATGACCACAAAATCTACAGTTATTTTTGAATGTCTACATCAACTTTTGAGGAATTTTAAAAAAAATACAATGTCAATAAAACATTAACTGAGCGAGTGCATCGTAACCAATAGAACTAGCCACACTTCGCCGACGGCGTCAAACGTGGAGCTCCACGGTGACGTTGCCGTACCGACACTAGCACGTCGTGGCAACGCACCCTGCTGCGACACCGCACCGTTCTACGTTGACCACGTCGTGACGTGGACATGTGGACAGACCCATATCCTAAAGAATCGGCCGCAAAGCGGCGGCCACAAGGTAAAGTTTGAGGAGCCACAGGTTCTTGCTACTACCTCCTCTTATTACTCAGAGACCATCGAGATTTACAAACATAAGAGACGTAAAGAGATCCAAAAGGATCGACGCTGCACTGCATTTTCCTTACAACAGTAACGTTTCCCTCCATCATTGACGATCACGGCTTTAGCGGCCTCTTAACATCCTTCAGACTGAAATTATTTCTCCTTTGGAATTCCCTATACCATGTGAATATCATGGTACCATGTGGACACGTATTACCTAGTGCACAACATTGTAACGCAAAACTAACCTTGTCTCATTTCGTAACCACGATGCCTTCGCAACTCGCAAGTCCATCACACTCTCACTGGCTAGTGAATAACTGAGCTCATCGACTAAGCGCATATTAGCCCTAGTTCACAAAAAGTTAGACGTCATATAGACAAATTTTCTTAGTAACCTTTGTATTAATCTAAAATAGCCTTGCTTAACTCTCCATTAGTGTACTCGAGTGACGAGTTTAGTCGCGTGGCCATTTTTTAGTTTTGATATCCTGCTTATAGTAATTTTGTGAAAAAGAATTTCTCCTAAAGGCGAACAGCCAATCAAAAGACAGATATGTGTGAGTGTTGTCAGATTTACCAACTTTACGTCATAATTTTGAATGGAATGCCCTATTTATGAAGTCTAACGAAAAAGTCAGATTTACCACTTTTAAGTTAGACTTCATAAATAGGGCATTCCATTCAAAATTATGATTATGACGTAAATTTGGTAAATCTGACAACACTGATATTCGCGTTTTTGGATTCTGTATGTTCAAAAACCTCCACGTACTGAATTTCACCTCTCCAGCTGTGGCAGTTTTGGAAATCTTTAAGCGTTCCGGTACCGTTTACTGAAGCAGCGGTGTTGCCGTATCTCAGTAATTAATAGAAACAAAATTTTGAAATTGTGAGATCATACTAAGCTCGACACGTGCAATTCACTGCAATAAAAATAAGTAGAGGATTCTATTTAAAATAAATTAAAATCGGGGATATTTGTTTAAAAATTTGGAAAAATGATTTATAACTTGGCAACGCCGCAAACGCGAAAAAAAAAAATTATAGGACGCGATAGGGTATTAGTAGATATTTCGATTTAAAATAAAACATGCAGGATGGTACATTTAAAAAAACAAAGTAAAATGACCTTCAAATTACCGTAATTTAAAATTCTGCCAAAAACACCCACCACACAAATTGCTGGTAACATCTAAAATATTATCCACTCAATACGCAAGTAACTTGCTGTATAATATTATTGAGAAATGTTAAAGGAATATATCAATTTGCACGTATTACTTGCGACCTTGCAAATCCGGAAATTAATAGAAAATAAATTACAACTTGTCAACGTCGCAACCGATCCAAAAAATGTTTTGGGGTTAAATAGAGATCGACGATGGAAACTAGAAAAATAAAAAAAAGTTATGGTTCCGTATAAAAAAATCAAGTTGATCAATATCCTACTTTCTCACAACACCCTGTATATTTCAAAATAGTTTTAGGATATGCGTCTCAAGTAACCAAATAACTTTTGTATTTGATATTTTCTTCTATCGGGTATACCTTGCGAGATATCGAACAATTACACACTAACTGGACGCCCTGTACAAATTAATGCACGTGGTCTACCATTGTAGCCCACGCGACTAAATAAGGGTTAAGATGTCTTGTATCAATGTGCTACAAAGAGTTGCTCCAGAAAAGATCAACAACCCTTCCCCTCTCTTCTTCCTCTGTAGACGCCGCGTCGCGCCGCTTCAGCTTCACAAGCGTCGCAGTCTGCTGATGAAACGTGTCTCTCTAGCTCGCTCATCTCCCGATTGTAAATTCGTCGAGCACAAAATTAAATTTCACCTCAAACCGTCTTGGAGCTGGATGATTGACTCAAATTAAATTTAAGAACTTAAACGCGTTAAACTTTCCCCTTTTCGCTCCATCAGCCTGACTTCGTATAAATTGTTCGACCTGATTTTGTTAGCGGGCTATTTTTTACACGCGCCGCTCCGTTCCCAACCAGCGGTCTAAGGCTTAGTTCAGATGACGCGCGTACGACGCGCGTCGACGTGGCGCACGTTTTGAAAATACACATAATAGGGTACTTGCAGGGGTCGTGAAATCGTCTCGGGAGTATACATAGCGTAAGGAAAACCATATCAAGAGGCAGTAGGGAACAAAAAACATGATTTTATTGACGGCCAAAAAATGATTTGCAAAATAAAATAAGGATATATTCAAATTTTTCCACGTGACTTAAAACAAGGGCTGACGTCACAGGTATCTTATCGATATCGACAATTGATACTGCTACAGCGCAGTTCAGTGAGATTCAACTGCAAACTAGAAATGATCTGAATTCTTTAACATTGCGACTCAATTTATTGATACTTAAACATATTTGAAACAGGCAATTAACCCACTAGCATTTTCGTTGCAATACATTTTTATATCTGATAGATATCACAGTTCATCTTGTTTGTGACCGAGATTCGCAACTAATCGGAGCCATCATTTTATTTCGGCGCATCCCATTATGAATTAATCCAAAGATAGAATCTAATTCAAGCCCATCCCTACAAAGTGATGATACCTTATCCACCGAACAAACGGAGTAACCATGCACAATATATGTAAATTTTTACTGTATGGTCAAGTGTTATATGCACACCGTCTACAAAACTGCATACTGAGAGCAGTGATGCTATTATAAACAGAAAAATTAAGTTCGATTTATCCGAGCCCCAAAATATGGGTTTTAAATAATTTTTTACTCCTTTTCTTCAGTGAATGCAGTATAGTAAGATGTAAGCCTAACTTTTATTCTTTTGACTTTTGCACTTTTGTGTGTGACTGTGTTTTGTGGTTATAATGATCAATGTCAAAATGTTAGCGTTAGCACTGGCTATCGATATCGAATATCAATACTTTACATCCCATCACTATAGGATATCACTGACGTCAGAGGTTGTTTGCGCGGCATTTTCCGGCATTTGAAATAATTTTTGGAATATCTCTCACAGCCGATTCCAAAAAACCGAACAAGTGACTTTGTCATGTTTACTAGGCTCTAAGGAACGCGTAAACGACATAATAATTCACATACTACATCCATTCTCGTTAATAACAACAAATATACCGACACTCGATTGCCTAGTTTCACTCTGTATAAAAGTTGTACGAAGTCCTACGCGCGTCACCTGAACACAGACGCAACAAACGTGCGCCCCGTCGACGCGCGTCGTACGCGCGTCATCTGAACTAAGCCTTAGCTGACGTCGTTTGTACGTCATCTGTTGATGTACGGAATACTTTTCCATCAGAGTCGTTTTGACTTTCATTCAAAGATTGTCGAGGTACTGGAACAGGTAAAACACTTCAAATACTTGGGCTGCGATATGTTTTATGACGGAAGTAAAGATATATAAGAAAAAGCTAATAACTTCTCGAATATTTGCGGAACTATCAGCAGAGCATTAAAAAGTAAAATAAGGAAAGATACTCGAATGAAATTTTACAAGACGATAGCTGTTCCCACCCTCTTATACGGTTGTGAAACATAGGCAACAACAAAAAAAAGAAGAAAATAGGCTAAATAGGTTGAAATATGAGGTTCACCCGCAAAAAATCTAAAATCTTTATTCGACTTTCGATGAGGACGAAACCTCGTATCCTATATGACTAAAGGATCTTGATTACAAAACCGGCCTATGTTTTGAGTTTTAGTCTCGTTCAAAGAAAATGGAAAATTTCCGATGTGCGGATCCGGAGGTTCACCCGCAAGAAATCTAAAATCTTTATTTGATCTTCTATGAGGATGAAACCCCCGTACCCTAGATAATTAGAGTATCCTTATTACAAATCCGGCCAACGTTTTGAGTTTGGATCTCGTTCAAAGAAAATGAAGTTCACCCGCAAGAAATCTAAAATCTTTATTTGATCTTCTATGAGGACGAAACCTCGTATCCTAGATAACTAGAGTCTCCTAATTACAAATCCGGCCGATGTTCTGAGTTTTAGTCTCGTTCAAAGAAAATCGAAAATTTCCGATACCCGGATCCGCGGGTTCACCCGCAAAAAATCTAAAATCTTTATTTGATCTTCTATGAGGATGAAGCCCCGTATCCTAGATAATTAGTCTCCTAATTACAAATCCGGCTGATGTTTTGAGTGTTAGTCTCGTTCAAAGAAAATGCAAAGTTTCCGATGCCCGAATCCTCAGGTTCGCCCGCAAAAAGTCTAAAATCTTTATTTGATCTTCTATGAGGACAAAAGCTCGTACCCTGGATAATCAGAGTATCCTTATTACAAATCCAGCCGATCTTTTGAGTTTTAGTCTCCTTCAAAGAAAATGGAAAATTTCCGATGCCCGGATCCTGAGGTTCACCCGCAGAAAATCTAAAATCTTTATTTGATTTTCTATGAGGACGAAACCTCGTATCCTAGATAATTAGAATCTCCTAATTACAAATCCCGCCGATGTTTTGAGCTTTAGTCTCGTTCAAAGAAAATGGAAAATTTCCGATGCCCGGATCCTGAGGTTCACCCGCAAAAAATCTAAAATCTTTATTCGACTTCCAATGTGGACGAAACCTCGTATCCTGTATAACTAGAGGACGTTGATTACAAGTCCGGCCGATGTTTTGAGTTTTAGTCTCGTTCAAGGAAAATCGAAAATTTCCGATGCCCGGATCCTGAGGTTCACCCGCAAAAAATCTAAAACCTTTATTCGAGTTCCAATGAGGACGAAACCTCTTATCCTATATAACTAGAGGATGTTGATTACAAATTCGGCCGATGTTTTGAGTTTTAGTCTCGTTCAAAGAAAATGGAAAATTTCCGATGCCCGAATCCTGAGGTTCACCCGCAAAAAATCTAAAACCTTTATTCGAGCTCCAATGAGGACGAAACCTCTTATCCTATATAACTAGAGGATGTTGATTACAAATTCGGCCGATGTTTTGAGTTTTAGTCTCGTTCAAAGAAAATGGAAAATTTCCGATGCCCGAATCCTGAGGTTCACCCGCAAAAAATCTAAAACCTTTATTCGACTTCCAATGAGGACGAAACCTCGTATCCTATATAACTAGAGGATGTTGATTACACATCCGGCTGATGTTTTGAGTTTTAGTCTCGTTCAAAGAAAATGGAAATTTTCCGATGCCCGGATCCTGAGGTTCACCCGCAAAAAATCTAAAATCTTTATTCGACTTCCAATGAGGACGAAACCTCTTATCCTATATAACCAGAGGATGTTGATTACAAGTCCGGCCGATGTTTTGAGTTTTAGTCTCGTTCAAAGAAAATGGAAAATTTCCGATGCCCGGATCCGGAGGTTCACCCGCAAAAAATCTAAAATCTTTATTTGATCTTCTATGAGGACGAAACCTCGTATTCTAGATAATTTGAATATCCTTATTACAAATCCGGCCGATGTTTTGAGTTTTAGTCTCGCTCAAAGAAAATCGAAAATTTCCGATGCCCGGATCCGAAGGTTCACCCGCAAAAAATCTAAAATCTTTATTTGATCTTCTATGAGGACGAAACCTCGTATTCTAGATAATTTGAGTATCCTTATTACACATCCGGCCAATGTTTTGAGTTTTAGTCTCGTTCAAAGAAAATCGAAAATTTCCGATGCCCGGATCCTGAGGTTCACCGCAAAAAATCTCAAATCTTTATTTGATCTTCTATGAGGATGAAGCTCCGTATCCTAGATAATTAGAGTCTCCTAATTACAAATCCGGCTGATGTTTTGAGCTTTAGTCTCGTTCAAAGAAAATCGAAAATTTCCGATGCCCGGATCCGAAGGTTCACCCGCAAAAAATCTAAAATCTTTATTTGATCTTCTATGAGGACGAAACCTCGTATTCTAGATAATTTGAGTATCCTTATTACAAATCCGGCCGCTGTTTTGAGTTTTAGTCTCGTTCAAAGAAAATCGAAAATTTCCGATTCCCGGATCCGAAGGTTCACCCGCAAAAAATCTAAAATCTTTATTTGATCTTCTGTGAGGATGAAGCCCCGTGTCCTAGATAATTAGTCTCCTAATTACAAATCCGGCTGATGTTTTGAGTTTTAGTCTCGTTCAAAGAAAATGGAAAATTTCCGATGCCCGGATCCTGAGGTTCACCCGCAAAAAATCTAAAATCTTTATTCGACTTCCAATGAGGACGACACCTCGTATCCTATATAACTAGAGGATGTTGATTACAAATCCGGCCGATGTTTTGAGTTTTAGTCTCGTTCAAAGAAAATCGAAAATTTCCGATGCCCGGATCCGAAGGTTCACCCGCAAAAAATCTAAAATCTTTATTTGATCTTCTATGAGGACGAAACCTCGTATTCTAGATAATTTGAGTATCCTTATTACAAATCCGGCCGATGTTTTGAGTTTTAGTCTCGTTCAAAGAAAATGGAAAATTTCCGATGCCCGCATCCTGAGGTTCACCGCAAAAAATCTAAAATCTTTATTTGATCTTCTATGAGGATGAAGCCCCGTATCCTAGATAATTAGAGTCTCCTAATTACAAATCCGGCTGATGTTTTGAGTTTTAGTCTCGTTCAAAGAAAATGGAAAATTTCCGATGCCCGGATCCTGAGGTTCACCCGCAAAAAATCTAAAATCTTTATTCGACTTCCAATGAGGACGAAACCTCGTATCCTATATAACTAGAGGATGTTGATTACAAATTCGGACGATGTTTTGAGTTTTAGTCTCGTTCAAAGAAAATGAAGGATTTCCGATGCCCGGATCCGGAGGTTCACCCGCAAAAAATCTAAAATCTTTATTTGATCTTCTGTGAGGATGAAGCCCCGTGTCCTAGATAATTAGTCTCCTAATTACAAATCCGGCTGATGTTTTGAGTCTTAGTCTCGTTCAAAGAAAATGGAAAATTTCCGATGCCCGGATCCTGAAGTTCACCCGCAAAAAATCTAAAATCTTTATTCGACTTCCAATGAGGACGAAACCTCTTATCCTATATAACTAGAGGATGTTGATTACAAATCCGGCCGATGTTTTGAGTTTTAGTCTCGTTCAAGTAAAATGGAACATTTCCGATGCCTGGATCCCGAGGTTCACCCGCAAAAAATCTAAAATCTTTATTCGACTTCCAATGAGGACGAAACCTCGTATCCTATATAACTAGAGGATGTTGATTACAAATCCGGCCGATGTTTGGGTTTTAGTCTCGTTCAAAGGAAATGGAAAATTTCCGATGCCCGGATCCTGAGGTTCACCCGCAAAAAATCTAAAATCTTTATTCGACTTCCAATGAGGACGAAACCTCGTATCCTATATAACTAGAGGATGTTGATTACAAATCCGGCCGATGTTTTGAGTTTTAGTCTCGTTCAAAGAAAATGGAAAATTTCCGATGCCCGCATCCCGAGGTTCACCCGCAAAAAATCTAAAATCTTTATTCGACTTCCAATGAGGACGAAACCTCGTATCCTACATAACTAGAGGATGTTGGTTACAAATTCGGCCGATGTTTTGAGTTTTAGTCTCGTTCAAAGAAAATGGAAAATTTCCGATGCCCGGATCCTGAGGTTCACCCGCAAAAAACCTAAAATCTTTATTCGACTTCCAATGAGGACGAAACCTCGTATCCTGTATAACTAGAGGACGTTGATTACAAATTCGGCCGATGTTTTGAGTTTTAGTCTCGTTCAAAGAAAATGGAAAATTTCCGATGCCCGGATCCTGAGGTTCACCCGCAAAAAACCTAAAATCTTTATTCGACTTCCAATGAGGACGAAACCTCGTATCCTATATAACTAGAGGATGTTGATTACAAATTCGGCCGATGTTTTGAGTTTTAGTCTCGTTCAAATAAAATGGAAAATTTCCGATGCCTGGATCCCGAGGTTCACCCGCAAAAAATCTAAAACCTTTATTCGACTTCCAATGAGGACGAAACCTCGTTTCCTATATAACTAGAGGATGTTGATTACCAATCCGGCCGATGTTTTGAGTTTTAGTCTCGTTCAAAGGAAATGGAAAATTTCCGATGCCCGCATCCCGAGGTTCACCCGCAAAAAATCTAAAATCTTTATTCGACTTCCAATGAGGACGAAACCTCGTATCCTACATAACTAGAGGATGTTGGTTACAAATTCGGCCGATGTTTTGAGTTTTAGTCTCGTTCAAAGAAAATGGAAAATTTCCGATGCCCGGATCCTGAGGTTCACCCGCAAAAAACCTAAGATCTTTATTCGACTTCCAATTAGGACGAAACCTCGTATCCTGTATAACTAGAGGACGTTGATTACAAATTCGGCCGATGTTTTGAGTTTTAGTCTCGTTCAAAGAAAATGGAAAATTTCCGATGCCCGGATCCTGAGGTTCACCCGCAAAAAACCTAAAATCTTTATTCGACTTCCAATGAGGACGAAACCTCGTATCCTATATAACTAGAGGATGTTGATTACAAATTCGGCCGATGTTTTGAGTTTTAGTCTCGTTCAAATAAAATGGAAAATTTCCGATGCCTGGATCCCGAGGTTCACCCGCAAAAAATCTAAAACCTTTATTCGACTTCCAATGAGGACGAAACCTCGTTTCCTATATAACTAGAGGATGTTGATTACAAATTCTGCCGATGTTTTGAGTTTTAGTCTCGTTCAAAGAAAATGGAAAATTTCCGATGCCCGGATCCCGAGGTTCACCCGCAAAAAATCTAAAATCTTTATTCGACTTCCAATGAGGACGAAACCTCGTATCCTATATAACTAGAGGATGTTGATTACCAATCCGGCCGATGTTTTGAGTTTTAGTCTCGTTCAAAGGAAATGGAAAATTTCCGATGCCCGGATCCCGAGGTTCACCCGCAAAAAATCTAAAATCTTTATTCGACTTCCAATGAGGACGAAACCTCGTATCCTATATAACTAGAGGATGTTGATTACAAATCGTTCAAAGAAAATCGAAAATTTCCGATGCCCGGATCCGGAGGTTCACCCGCAAAAAATCTAAAATCTTTATTTGATCTTCTATGAGGATGAAGCCCCGTATCCTAGATAAAATTAGAGTCTCCTAATTACAAATCCGGCCGATGTTTTGAGTTTTAGTCGCGTTCAAAGAAAATGGAAAATTTCCGATGCCCGGATCCCGAGGTTGATCCGCAAAAAATCTAAAGTCTTTATTCGACTTTCGATGAGGATGAAACCCCGTATCCTAGATAACTAGAGTATCCTGATTACAAATCCGGTCGATATTTTGAGTTTTAGTCTCGTTCAAAGACAACGGAAAGTTCACCATTGCTAGGAAGTACTTGTATGTTGAATAAAATATACAGATACTATTAATAAAAATCGGGGATATGTCTGTTTGAAATTTTGGAAAAATAATTTATAACTTGGCAACGTCGCAAACTCGAAAAAGATATTACAAGGCAGGATAGGATATTAGTAGATACCTCGATTCAAAATTAAACATATAGAGTGTTACATACAAAGAAACAAAGTAAAATGCCCTTTAAATTACCATAATTCAAAATTATCCCAAAACACCATGCCGATGGACATAGATAGTAACATATAAAATAATATTCACTTAACATTCAAGTAACTCGCTGTATGATATTATTGAAAAAAGCTAAAGGAATATAATATCAATTTGGACGTATTACTTGCGACCTTGCAAATCCATAAATTAATAGAAAATAAATTCCAACTTGGCAACGTCGCAACTGATCCCAAACATGTCTTAGAGTTAAATACAGATCAATGATGCAAGCTAGAAGAATTAAAAAAGGTTATAGGTCTATATAAAAAAATCAAGTTGATAACTATCCTGCTTTCCTGCAAAATTTGCAAATTATTTCAGAATATTTTTATGATATGCGTCTTTTGTATTTGACATTTTTTTCTACCAGGTATATCCTGCGTGTCGTAAAAGGCGACTAAAGGGAGCCGAACTACTGTCGGTATAAGCAGTAACCTCTTCTCAACCAACAGCTTCGGGTGGACGAGTTGAGAAGAGTCAGGACACCTTCTTGTCCTTGGGGTGAGGAATTGTCCCTAAAGGCGGATGAACCAGTAGATACCATCTGGTCAACGGCATGAGGATGCAGAAAGCAGATGGGAAACTACTGCATTAAAGATCTTAAAGATATCCCAAGAGAAACTCGTAAAATGAGTAAATGCATTTTACGAGTTTACAACATGTCTGTTAAGATATTGTGACTATGATGATGACACCTTGAGAGATATCGAAGAATTACACAATAAATGGACACCCTGTAGCATTACTTCTTCTAGCCTTGGTCACATTTCGTTCAAACTCCCTATGTATTGTAATGTTACATAAAGAACATAAAGCCATGAAGTGCATCCTCGCATGCACCCGATATTTAAAAATGCACGCGACGATGCTAAACAGCGTAATATTACGACATCTCGTGGTACAAATTCCTTAATTTGTATGTCAGTCTAAGAATTTTTAATTTACTTAAGTAGATATTATTATTCACGTGAAGCGTGAGGCAAAATGTAGATTGCATGTCTATTTTATAAGTAAACCACTCAGGTAAATGATTCCGTCCATTGCTTCTTATCCGGGTTTCACTGGAAGAAAATAGCTGCGGCGTCATTAGCTGATTACGAAAACAGACGACAGTGTTTCGATCCGAACACGAAACCCGCTCACTTGTCTGTCTGTGGTGGCTTTTCCAATGTTTATAGTTTACAGCATTGCCAGAGTATGGAAACATCGGAATTGGAATCAATTTTGCTAGAAAAGCATTGTATTGAAGCTCTTCTAATGAAACCATCTAAGTACTTGGAACCAGCCACGAATCAGCGATGAGCTTCCCCAGTGGCGGATTTAGAGGGGGGCGAGGGGGTGTAGCCCCTCTCTAGAGCTCTACGGAAGCATATTATACAGGGTGTTTCAGAACTATGGGATCAAACTTCTAGGGGTTATTCAGCGCAACAGTCGAAGAATTTTGAGTATAGGGACCCATGTCCGGAAAAGTGTCCGTAGGGTACTAAGGCCCTAAGAAGTGTTAAAATGTAGAAAGACAATGAATTGCCTAAATAGCCTTTAATGCATTCACTTTTTGCCTTTTGTACATGATATCATCACAACAATTGTTCAAAATGTCTTCCTCCAACCTGAATACACCGATTTGAACGTCGCACATGATTTCGGCGGACTTGACTAAAAATTTAATACTTGTTTTGAATGATTTCAAATGCTGCTGTAATTCGTCCAATTAAGTCTTGCTCTGTTTTTACTGGAGTTTCGTAGACCAAAGACGTTACATGTCCCCACAGGAAAAAATCTAGCGGCGTTAAATCAGGTGATCTAAGAGGCCAAGAAACGGCTCCTCCTTTAGCAATCCAACGGTGCCCAAACCACTGAGCCAAATCCTCACGTACTGGTACAGCAAAGTGAGTCGGCGCTCCATCATGCTATCGAACGTTTATTGGAACATTTTCAAGAAGTTCTGGAAGAACTTCCTCCAAGAAACGCCGGTAAATAGGTCCTGTTAACTGTTCCGGTAAAAGGTATGGCCCAATCAAATAATCATCAACAATCCCTGTCCATACATTGACAGACCAACGTTGCTGATGTTTTTTGGGTTAAATTGCATGGAGATTTTCTTCGACCCAAACATGGCTATTCCTACTATTAAAAATACAGTCTCTTGTGAACGAGGCTTCATCGGTCCATAAAACATAGCGTAAAAGATTTGGTTGTGCAGCCATTTGCTGAAGGAGCCATTGACAAAATAGAGCTCTAGGCTGATAATCGCCTCTGTCAATCCTTGAACTTTCTGGAAGTGGTAAGGATAAAGTTGTTGCTCGTGTAGCACCCGCCAGACGGAAGCGTTACAAGTCCCTCGAAATCATGTGTAACGTTTAAATCGGTGTATTCAGGTTGGAGGACGTTATTGAATTCAATGTGTCAAGGTGTATGTTAAAAACAAAAGAATTATTCATTATACGCCAATACTAGTATTGAAATGATACAATGAATATTTTTAATGTATTAGCTTACCTGCAATTGCTTCGATCCAAAGAGTAAATCGTTTGAATGACATGGATTTGAAGCAACTGGAAATATATTTGAAGTAATAGAAAAACATCCAAATACTAATTACTAACTGAAAATTATTTCTTCTCTATTTATAGCAATTTTACTAGCTGGTCAGCCCTACGTCCATGCCTTCATACTGCCACAGCCAAGCCAGTATTAAAATTTTATCGCACATAACTCGATTACAAACTAAACTGACGTCCAGCTAATCTTGTTTATTATAAATGCAGCTCCATGTAAATTTTATTATTCGCGTATTTCGGTGTATTACACCCGACAAATATTTTTATGTTTTAAATCACTCTGAATATTCTAGTTGAATTATCTCGTTTGTAGCTACGGCCCATGACACCGTAATACAGTTATTAATTTTTATACATTTCCACGTCAATCTGTTGCAATTTAGCATTTTTACTGGCGCATTAAAACCGGGCATGTTGCAGAGTTTCGTTTATTTATCGGGAATGTGCGCATCGATGACATTTATGGGATGTTGTCCGTTGGTTTGGAACCGATCGGTTGTTTGTCGGGGATTTTCAATGTACCTCAAATGAAAAATGGCGTCAAGAAGGTTGACTCGGTGCTCTCCAGGCGTTTTCGAGTTACCTAACATATCTCTTGTTCAAATCTGGCATTCTCGACATTGATTTATCATACAGGGTGTTTTCTAATTTGGGACTTTTCTTCATAGGGCATATAGTACTCGTCACTTTTCCCAGTAACATACAGGGTGAGTTTTTAGTACCGGCTCGGTCGATAACTTCAGTACTGTAGAAGGTAGTGAAAAAAGTTATGTATAAAAGTTGTAGCCACGGATATGCCCCTTGCCAAGAAAATATTTAGATTTATACAGGGTGATCCATAACTGCGTGGTGATGCAAACATGCATTTCTTTAAATGAGACATCCTATATATTATTCCATATTCAAATTATACTAATAATTTCCGTTCCTTCAATATAGGGCATTGTTACATTATACAGGGTGTTTCAAAAGTTATGACCATTTCTATATCCAAATCGCGGCCAAATGAACGTACTGTATATCAAAAAGTGATGAATCAAAAATAATTTTTTTAAAAATATCCTATAGTTTTAAAATCAGCTATAAAAATCCCGCGACGCATATTTGTATACAGGGTGATGTAGAATGCAAAATCTAGATTTTCTCTCTTTTTTTAAATAGAACCCCCAATATTTTATTATACCAAAAAATTGCTTTTAATATGCTCTTTGATCTTTGTATAGCATTTGTTATGGTTGCATTCAGTAGTTTGTGAGATATTTCGACATTTCTACAAATTTTAAAGATACCTTCTATTTGTTTACTGAAATTTATGTATTTTGAGAAAATACTATCAAATTTCATTTTTGCTTAACAGGCAAATAAAATATAAGGCCTTAGTAGTACTTGATCAAGTCAAAGCACTGAATTAACAAAATAATATAGGTCAAGTGTGCTGAGGAAACAATTTTATAGACGTCGTGCATAATTATCAAGCAGATCTATCAGGTAGGCTATGAAATATTAAACGACACAGTCCAAATAAAACGATTCTACAATATTTCAAACGCATTAGTTTTAGAGTGCCTCCGTTCTGGATATTGCTGTTCATAGCTGATACATTCTAGAGGCAAGTAGACAATTTCTCAAAGCCTACCTAATAAATCTGCTTGACGATTATGCATCACGCGAAACATTTGGTGTTTACTACCGCAAACCATCATCTTCTTCTATCTTTATGTTAGAAGAAGAAGAAGAAGAAGAAGAAGACAGAAGAAGAAGAAGAAGAAGAGGAGGAACTAATTCCTCATGATACTTTGTCATCTAAAATCTAACCTAGGGTTTTGACATTAAAGTCATTCATGACAATAACACACAAGGGTAGATAAACACAAAAAAAAGATGGAGGCCTGTTTGACAATGATGCATTCTATGCGCGTACTTCAGAAGAATCCGACGATCCTATTGGTCCTGGGAACGTAAAATTTGAACCTTGATCAAGTCTTCTATTCCAGTTCTCGGATTTGCTTCCGCTCTCGTTGCCAGGATTTCATTGTATACGATACCAATAGTTTATGTACAGGTTAAGTTTTTTCTGGATACCGTCTCCCTTCCCGAGCAGTCGTGCAGCGGTTTTTATAGAGTCTGATGGATTTGAGCTATTATCACCTCTGTTTGGAAATATGACTCATGACTCCTTTAACCGAGATCCACACGGTCTTTGAAATGTATAAAACAATACTTCTCAATATTTAAATCAAACCTCATGAAGCTCAACAAAAGCCTCTTCATTCCTGATATCCTCACTGGCGCACAACTGGAAAAATTATACTCCCTCGTCCCTTCTACATTAAAAAAATTATTCGGGCAAACCGTAATTAGTTCTCCTCCAATTTGCTGTATTATCTTATCTGGAAATTTGCATAGCCTGGCGCATCAAACTAATATACATACATATATATTCGGACTGGTATTCCTACCCTTTCTTCGTATTCTCGATATACTTTTATGCATAAATTTCATTATAAAAGGCAGTGGCGTCTATAGGAAAGGGATGAACATACGGGCCAGTCAGACTTTTCCGGGTGAAATCAGTTTCAGGGTGTCGGAGAATTATGATCTTTGTTCTGCGAGACAGAAACTTATAACATTGGCCGGACCAATAATCACCACCCTCATATTATGCAGGATACGGGATTTCATATCTATAGGAAGCCCAATACACATTTTAGACTTTTTGGGGTGAAACTGGAAGTCAACGGTGTCGGAATTTTTGATCTTCGTTCTGCGAGACTGAAACTTGAAACGTCGGCCGGTTTTGTAATCACCACCCTCAAATTATCCTGAATACGGGATTTCATATTTAGAGAAAGCCGAATAAAGATTTTAGACTTTTTGGGGTGAGACTGGAAATCAAGTGTGTCGGAAATTTTTGATCTTCGTTCTGCGAGACTGAAACTTGAAACGTCGGCCGGATTTGTATTCACCACCCTCAAATTCTCCTGAATACGGGATTTCATATTTAGAGAAAGCCGAATAAAGATTTTAGACTTTTTGGGGTGAGACTGGAAATCAAGTGTGTCGGAAATTTTTGATCTTCGTTCTGCGAGACTGAAACTTGAAACGTCGGCCGGATTTGTATTCACCACCCTCAAATTCTCCTGAATACGGGATTTCATATTTAGAGAAAGCCGAATAAAGATTTTAGACTTTTTGGGGTGAGACTGGAAATCAAGTGTGTCGGAAATTTTTGATCTTCGTTCTGCGAGACTGAAACTTGAAACGTCGGCCGGATTTGTATTCACCACCCTCAAATTTTCCTGAATACGGGATTTCATATTTAGAGAAAGCCGAATAAAGATTTTAGACTTTTTGGGGTGAGACTGGAAATCAAGTGTGTCGGAAATTTTTGATCTTCGTTCTGCGAGACTGAAACTTGAAACGTCGGCCGGATTTGTATTCACCACCCTCAAATTCTCCTGAATACGGGATTTCGTATTTAGAGAAAGCCGAATAAAGATTTTAGACTTTTTGGGGTGAGACTGGAAATCAAGTGTGTCGGAAATTTTTGATCTTCGTTCTGCGAGACTGAAACTTGAAACGTCGGCCGGATTTGTATTCACCACCCTCAAATTCTCCTGAATACGGGATTTCATATTTAGAGAAAGCCGAATAAAGATTTTAGACTTTTTGGGGCGAGACTGGAAATCAAGTGTGTCGGAAATTTTTGATCTTCGTTCTGCGAGACTGAAACTTGAAACGTCGGCCGGATTTGTATTCACCACCCTCAAATTCTCCTGAATACGGGATTTCATATTTAGAGAAAGCCGAATAAAGATTTTAGACTTTTTGGGGTGAGACTGGAAATCAAGTGTGTCGGAAATTTTTGATCTTCGTTCTGCGAGACTGAAACTTGAAACGTCGGCCGGATTTGTATTCACCACCCTCAAATTCTCCTCAATACGGGATTTCATATTTAGAGAAAGCCGAATAAAGATTTTAGACTTTTTGGGGTGAGACTGGAAATCAAGTGTGTCGGAAATTTTTGATCTTCGTTCTGCGAGACTGAAACTTGAAACGTCGGCCGGATTTGTATTCACCACCCTCAAATTCTCCTGAATACGGGATTTCATATTTAGAGAAAGCCGAATAAAGATTTTAGACTTTTTGGGGCGAGACTGGAAATCAAGTGTGTCGGAAATTTTTGATCTTCGTTCTGCGAGACTGAAACTTGAAACGTCGGCCGGATTTGTATTCACCACCCTCAAATTCTCCTGAATACGGGATTTCATATTTAGAGAAAGCCGAATAAAGATTTTAGACTTTTTGGGGTGAGACTGGAAATCAAGTGTGTCGGAAATTTTTGATCTTCGTTCTGCGAGACTGAAACTTGAAACGTCGGCCGGATTTGTATTCACCACCCTCAAATTCTCCTGAATACGGGATTTCATATTTAGAGAAAGCTGAATAAAGATTTTAGACTTTTTGGGGTGAGACTGGAAATCAAGTGTGTCGGAAATTTTTGATCTTCGTTCTGCGAGACTGAAACTTGAAACGTCGGCCGGATTTGTATTCACCACCCTCAAATTCTCCTGAATACGGGATTTCATATTTAGAGAAAGCCGAATAAAGATTTTAGACTTTTTGGGGTGAGACTGGAAATCAAGTGTGTCGGAAATTTTTGATCTTCGTTCTGCGAGACTGAAACTTGAAACGTCGGCCGGATTTGTATTCACCACCCTCAAATTCTCCTGAATACGGGATTTCATATTTAGAGAAAGCCGAATAAAGATTTTAGACTTTTTGGGGTGAGACTGGAAATCAAGTGTGTCGGAAATTTTTGATCTTCGTTCTGCGAGACTGAAACTTGAAACGTCGGCCGGATTTGTATTCACCACCCTCAAATTCTCCTGAATACGGGATTTCATATTTAGAGAAAGCCGAATAAAGATTTTAGACTTTTTGGGGTGAGACTGGAAATCAAGTGTGTCGGAAATTTTTGATCTTCGTTCTGCGAGACTGAAACTTGAAACGTCGGCCGGATTTGTATTCACCACCCTCAAATTTTCCTGAATACGGGATTTCATATTTAGAGAAAGCCGAATAAAGATTTTAGACTTTTTGGGGTGAGACTGGAAATCAAGTGTGTCGGAAATTTTTGATCTTCGTTCTGCGAGACTGAAACTTGAAACGTCGGCCGGATTTGTATTCACCACCCTCAAATTCTCCTGAATACGGGATTTCGTATTTAGAGAAAGCCGAATAAAGATTTTAGACTTTTTGGGGTGAGACTGGAAATCAAGTGTGTCGGAAATTTTTGATCTTCGTTCTGCGAGACTGAAACTTGAAACGTCGGCCGGATTTGTATTCACCACCCTCAAATTCTCCTGAATACGGGATTTCATATTTAGAGAAAGCCGAATAAAGATTTTAGACTTTTTGGGGCGAGACTGGAAATCAAGTGTGTCGGAAATTTTTGATCTTCGTTCTGCGAGACTGAAACTTGAAACGTCGGCCGGATTTGTATTCACCACCCTCAAATTCTCCTGAATACGGGATTTCATATTTAGAGAAAGCCGAATAAAGATTTTAGACTTTTTGGGGTGAGACTGGAAATCAAGTGTGTCGGAAATTTTTGATCTTCGTTCTGCGAGACTGAAACTTGAAACGTCGGCCGGATTTGTATTCACCACCCTCAAATTCTCCTCAATACGGGATTTCATATTTAGAGAAAGCCGAATAAAGATTTTAGACTTTTTGGGGTGAGACTGGAAATCAAGTGTGTCGGAAATTTTTGATCTTCGTTCTGCGAGACTGAAACTTGAAACGTCGGCCGGATTTGTATTCACCACCCTCAAATTCTCCTGAATACGGGATTTCATATTTAGAGAAAGCCGAATAAAGATTTTAGACTTTTTGGGGCGAGACTGGAAATCAAGTGTGTCGGAAATTTTTGATCTTCGTTCTGCGAGACTGAAACTTGAAACGTCGGCCGGATTTGTATTCACCACCCTCAAATTCTCCTGAATACGGGATTTCATATTTAGAGAAAGCCGAATAAAGATTTTAGACTTTTTGGGGTGAGACTGGAAATCAAGTGTGTCGGAAATTTTTGATCTTCGTTCTGCGAGACTGAAACTTGAAACGTCGGCCGGATTTGTATTCACCACCCTCAAATTCTCCTGAATACGGGATTTCATATTTAGAGAAAGCTGAATAAAGATTTTAGACTTTTTGGGGTGAGACTGGAAATCAAGTGTGTCGGAAATTTTTGATCTTCGTTCTGCGAGACTGAAACTTGAAACGTCGGCCGGATTTGTATTCACCACCCTCAAATTCTCCTGAATACGGGATTTCATATTTAGAGAAAGCCGAATAAAGATTTTAGACTTTTTGGGGTGAGACTGGAAATCAAGTGTGTCGGAAATTTTTGATCTTCGTTCTGCGAGACAGAAACTTAAAACATCGGCCGGTTCTGTAACCACCACCCTCAAATTATCCAGGATACGGGATTTCATATGTATAGGAAGCCCAATACACATTTTAGACTTTTTGGGGTGAAACTGGAAATCAAATTTTTGATCTTCGTTCTGCGAGACTGAAGCTTGAAACGTCGACTGGATTTGTATTCACCACCCTCAAATTCTCCTGAATACGGGATTTCATATTTAGAGAAAGCTGAATAAAGATTTTAGACTTTTTGGGGTGAGACTGGAAATCAAGTGTGTCGGAAATTTTTGATCTTCGTTCTGCGAGACTGAAACTTGAAACGTCGGCCGGATTTGTATTCACCACCCTCAAATTCTCCTGAATACGGGATTTCATATTTAGAGAAAGCCGAATAAAGATTTTAGACTTTTTGGGGTGAGACTGGAAATCAAGTGTGTCGGAAATTTTTGATCTTCGTTCTGCGAGACAGAAACTTAAAACATCGGCCGGTTCTGTAACCACCACCCTCAAATTATCCAGGATACGGGATTTCATATGTATAGGAAGCCCAATACACATTTTAGACTTTTTGGGGTGAAACTGGAAATCAAATTTTTGATCTTCGTTCTGCGAGACTGAAGCTTGAAACGTCGACTGGATTTGTAATCACCACCTTCAAATCATTTAGGATACGGGATTTCACATTGATAGAAAACCGAATAAAGATTTAAACTTTTTGTGGTGAAACTGAAAATCAAGGGTTTCGGAAATTTTTGATCTTCGTTCTGCGAGACAGAAACTCATAACATCGGCCGGATCAGTAATCACAACCTTCAAATTATCCAGAATACGGGATTCCGTATTGATAGAAAGCTTTTAGACTTTTTTGGGTGAAACTGAAAATCAAGGATGTCGGAAATTTTTGATCTTCCTTCTGCGAGACAGAAACTCAAAACGTTAATCGAATCAGTAGTTGAGGTTCCATTGGGAAATTCATGTGTAAGACAAGGACAGTAAGAAACGTGAATTTATAGGAAGAGTACGCGAATGTCTCAATGCGTGGTAATGTGGCACTACAAAGAAATGTTTTATTATAGTACATTGTAATTAGTATTTTTGTGAAACACTACTTCTAACATAAAAATTGGGACGAGTTATGTATTTAATCGTGTCTGAGGTACATTTATTCAAAACATTAATTAATTGATTAGATTTGTATAACTTTTTTTTTATTTTTAAACTTTTTTCATGTTTTCAATTTTTTTATATATATTCGTATTAGTTAATTAGCAATTGTAAAAATAAAAGAAACACTTATTATGCGACGCTCATAATCGTCACAAGTCAGAAATGATTTTTTGTATTTGCTCATACCTGTTTTCGGTGTCTGGCACATTGCACTGTGTTTTCAAGAATGGGTAAGAGATTTTCCATTGTGTGGTTCTCCCCGCAGGTGCATAAATCGTCCTCAGCGACTTGTCCATTTGGCACCTAATCCTGTTGAGATTTTTCCAGGTCCTCCATTCCAGTTGTGATGTAACAGGGAGCCTTTCAGTTGGGTTCCAGGTTAGTATGTGGTTCACTGTTAGCCGTTGCTTCCTACCTACCTCTTTTGTTACTGACTTGGAGTTTGTTAGTGGTTTTTTTTTGTTTAGTTTGGCGGCATTAACTTCTGAGGTTATTAGCCGTGTGACACAGATTTATAGAGGTTTAAAAAGTCCTATGGACTTTATGAAGTGTAATAGTTTGTTACACATTTCTTGGTTGTTAAAGCATTGACGAAAAGTCTGCGGTATTTCGCAAAGTAGCGTGGACATTCAAGAATGATGTACTCCAAAGTTAACGTACTTGACATATGTTACAACTTGGAGGTTCTAGGTTTAATAACATAAATGATGATGTTAAAGGAGTGTGCCCTATCCGAGTTCGTGAGAGGCTCTGTGTGTCAATGTACTAGAATATGGGAACTTAGCTAATGTGAGCTGCAAAAGGCGTAGTTGTGTATCACTTTGTTCCCATTTTATTTGCCACAGGTGACTATTCCTTGCTCTCTTGCTGTAATCTTCTCTAGGCTCTTTTTATAGGACAGAGTCCTGTCTAAGGTAACACCCAGATAAAATGGATATGCTTGCGCGCCTGGTCGGATTCCACTCTATTTGCAGTTCCCCGTTCGCTTGCCGGTTATCAAGATAGAATAGGCAGGTTTGAGTTTTATGTGTGTTTGGGCGAAGGTGGTTTAACTTGTAGTATTCGGCCATTCTTGTTAGGGACTCTGTTAGCCTTTTTTCGATTTCCCTAATATCCTGGGATTAGCACGTTATGTTTACGTCATCGGCGTAGATGAAACTATTTGTAGAAGGACTGACAGGTTAGTGATTCGTGCACAAATTGAATAGAAGAGGCGCCAGCACGCTACCCTGGGAGAGACCATACTTCTGGTTCCTTCACCGACTCTTCTGTCCCTGGAACTCCACGTAGAATCTTCTGTTGCATAGCAAAGATCTCAGAACGTCTGCCAGATGGTCATTTCCTGCCATTCTGAGGATTTTTTCGTTCCTCGGTAAACCATTTGTTGATAACCTTATCGGCGGTAGATTTGCTTATGCCACAATTGCACACTGATTACCAGCGAAACGTGAACACCTGAAACAAGCCACTGCAACTACATAAGCTGCCGACTAATTTGATAAACCCGTCCGAATATAATTGAATTCTCATTTCCAGCGGAACAAAAAGCACGGCAGATCCGCAGCCGCAACGATACACAAATCCGTTCAACTTTGCCGTTCGGAAAACTTTTTAAAAAATGCACTTCCCGCCTCGTTAAACTTACATTAGAACGCCAGTTTTCATATCAGAGATAATGCGAATTCGTTGGATTCACTGGCCGTATATCAAACTATCTATTTTTTAGCAAGCGTAGAGAATAAATAATATAAGATTTTGACTAAATAACTCTTCACAATACAAAATACACTATAATAAAAAAAAAATTCTATTTCAATAATAAAACGTTTTAATCTATTTATTTTCACAGTAATTTAATATAAACATAAATAATAAAATAATAATTTAATAGTGCGCGAAATTGAGAATCCAAGAAAAGACGTATTCCCGTGTTAGCGAGGAGGCGTGGCCACCTGTTCCCTTTCTCCAGTGTGTGTGTCTAAGATGAGGGGATATAAGTTCAAAAATCCAAAGACAAGGTCGAAAGGTCCAAAGGTAAGGTCCAAAGGTCACTATAAAAATGAATTTCGCATTTCCAAGCTCCTGACGTTACCTTTACACTTACAGTAATGGTTCAAAAAGCAGATTGAAGAAGAAAGCTTGCGCTTTGTCGCCTATTTGGCCTTTTTGATATCGTGTTTGGTTGTCAAATTACAGACATTTGAAGAGTGTATGATTTTGCATTGCGAGTTTTTTTGCACACTTAAAAATTTTTTTGAGAAAATCGCAAATGGTTCATTCATTAAGCGCTTAACTATGACCTTCTGAAATACTGTGTATGTAGTTTGAAAAACAAGCGAGTTGTGTTCGGAATGGGAATCCGTGTTTAACATGGCAAATACATATAATATAACTGTGTAGACCCAGGTTCCTTAAGTTGGAACGGCACACATACCCGTCTTCGAATTCGCTGTTCTATAGTCCCGTGACGTCACGCGACTAGAAAAATCTAAATATTTTCCTCATCTTCTCGACCTTAACGTGCCCAAAAAAAATCGCGGAAAAATATGAGAAGGTTCTTATGCCATACTCTATCATATACAGCCATAAAAAAATTCATGATACTAGTCCATTACATAAGCTGCGGACTAATTTGATAAACCCGTCCGAATATAATTGAATTCTCATTTCCAGCGGAACAAAAACCACGGCAGATCCGCAGCCGCAACGATACACAAATCCGTTCAACTTTGCCGTTCGAAAAACTTTTTAAAAAATGCACTTCCCGCCTCGTTAAACTTACATTAAAACGCCAGTTTTCATATCAGAGGTAATGCGAATTCGTTGGATTCACTAGCCGTATATATCAAACTATTTTTTTTAGCAGGTCTAGAGGTTCACATAAAGGTGAATATTGGGAACGGCAACACGGCACACATACCCGTCTTCCGATTGGGAGTTCCCTTATAGTCCCGTGATGTCGCGCGACTAGAAAGCTCCAAATATTTTCCTCATTCTCTCGACTTTCCCGTGCCCAAAAAAATCGCGGAAAAATACGAGAAGGTTCTTATATTATACTCTATCATAACATAATATGTATGTTGCGAAAGTTTTGAGAATTTTTTTCAAAACCGTTGGAAACAATTCAGAAATCGTTATCATGGTAACCAGTCAACATCTAAACGTATTATAACAGCAAAACTATTTTGGTTATGATATAAGTTGTCAAAATGTCGTACAAATCACTACAAATTAGATATTCGGAAGAGTATTTACAGTCTACTTGGACGACTTGAAAAAAAAAAGTTGGCCTGTATCAATATCAAAATATTTTCGTTACTACAATTTATCGAGCGATCCGTGAATGCGAAGAAGGTATTCCTTGTATAAATTTACCAAAAAGTGGACGTCCAAGAGCATTGAATACTGCTACAGTTTAAAGAATGGCCCACAGAAGCGAACATCGAGTTGGAACTTCAACACGAAAGCTTGGACGCATTTTTCACGTCAATGCTAGCAGAATCTGTAGAGAAATGAAGAGAAATAACTAAAAATTCCTAAAAAGAAGAAAGTGTCCAAAGTATTCCCAAAATCAGTAAAAAATAGCTCCTCAATGCTGTCGCAATTTACGTCGTACTCATTTTGTTGGCAACATAAAAATTATTCTAGACGATGAAAAGTATTTCACATTTTCGAACTCAGAAATCAAAGGTAATGATGGTTTTTATACCAGAGACTTTGAAGTCTATCCAGATAATGTAAAATTTAAACGAAAAGATAAGTTTGAAAACAAAGTGTCAGTGTGGTGCGCTATATCAGACAACGGTATTTCACAGCCGTACGTTGGACGAGTTAGGGCCGAAGCGGTTACCGCAGAAGTCTATACTCAAGATGTTTGCCTAAACTACTCAATTTTATTAATACCCACCATGATAATGACAATATAATGTTTTGGCCAGATCTGGCTTCAAGTCATCATGCTTTGCGTACGAGAAACTGGCTAGAACAACACGGAATACCTTTTGTACCACGAAACGATAACCCTCCCAATCTTCCTTAAGAAAGACCTATCGAAACTTTTTGGGCTCAACTGAGTGCCAAAGTTTATAACAGTGGCTTGGAATCTCAAAACGAACAGCAGTTAGGAAGAAGAATAATGCTAAAAATCAGAGAAATTGATTTAGGATCTGGCCAAAACCTAATGCGGAACATTAAGAGGAAATTGCGAGCCATGGAAGATCATCGCCCATTAGCAGTACTCTAATATCATTTATACAGGGTGTTAATTAAGTATGTTAGCAAACTTTAACCACGAATAATACTCCGAAAAATAGAAAGAAAATGTCATATGAACATGGGTCCGGAAATGCTTTCTAAGGGAGCTACGCTCCTTTGCATGGGGCACCCTGAAGACGGTTTGCCCTCGATATATTCGAAACCATTCATAACAAAATTACGAGATTAGATACGATGGGTAAACTTTTGACGCTGAATCTGATTCTGGATTCAGAATTTCATAATTTTAATCAGAGGCGTATCATACGGGAGAAATTAAGGGTAAAAATTACCCCATTTTCTAAATGATAATTTTTTTTTGACATTTTGAATTAAGAATATGGTATTTCAGAGATTTCTACGTAAAAATGGTCTCTTGATACATCTCGATAGGGCTAACCGTTTTCGAGAAAAATGCAAATTATTGAATCGATGCAGGCTATTGTAAATAATAATTTGCATTTTTCTCGAAAACGGTTAGCCCTATCGAGATGTACCAAGAGACCATTTTTACGTAGAAATCTCTGAAATACGATATTCTAAAATCAAAATGTCAAAAAGTTACCATTTAGAAAATGGTGTTATTTTTATTCTTAGCTCCTCCCGTATGATACGCCTCTCATTAAAATTATGAAATTCTGAATTCAGAATCAGATTCAGCGTCAAAAGTTTACCCATCGTACCTAATTTCGTAGTTTTGTTATGAATGATTTCGAGAATATCGAGGGAAAACCGTCTTCAGGGTGCCCCATGCAAAGGAGCATAGCTCCTTTAGGAAGCATTTCCGGACCCATGTTCATATAACATTTTCTTTCTATTTTTCGGAGTACTATTCGTGGTTAAAGTTTGTTAACATACTTAATTAACACCCTGTATATTAAGAAACTTTATTTTTTGTAGTTCTTGTTACAGTTCAAATATATTATTGTGAGATATTTTTTTAATTTTTTGAAAAACTTCTCAAAACTTTTGCAATATAAAACTCATGATACTAGTCCATTACATAAGCTGTGGATTAATTTGATAAACCCGTCCGAATATAATTGAATTCTCATTTCCAGCGGAACAAAAACCACGGCAGATCCGCAGCCGCAACGATACACAAATCCTTTCAACTTTGCCGTTCGGAAAACTTTTTAAAAAATGCACTTCCCGCCTCGTTAAACTTACATTAAAACGCCAGTTTTCATATCAGAGATAATTCCGGCGTCCGGGATACACCGCTCGCGTTTCACCGCCGGCGGCATGACTAATGCGTCCCGCGGGATTCCGCCTTTTTCCGATTGACGTCCTCGATCCATTAACGTAATTTTTAACATGCTTTATCAATTTCTACATTTCATTTCAATTTTTCCGCGTCCGACGGAATGCTTCCGCTATAGCGGGCGCTAACAGGCACGCCGCGCTGTGTTTTTGTGCGGGATGCGCTTTTCCGCAAAAGCGGGATAAAACCAGAGACTCATTTGCATCGGTAGACTGCAATGGACTGGTATCACGAGGTTAGGTTAGGTTAGGTTAGGGGGGTCGAACGTACAGGCCGGGTTAGGTAGCCCCAACACTGCAGCCATTGGCTTATTGTATTGTCCTGTGCGCTTGTTAATCCGTGAAGAGTCTTGTGACCTTGATAAGATCCAAGAGTCTCTTCACGATATCTCGATTGGGGAGTGATTTGGGGTTGTTTGGCCCTATCAGTCTGAATCTCCACCAGCGTCACATTCAAAGATTATGTGAGAGGCTGTTTTTCGTCGTCCTCGTCACATAGTCTGCATATTGGGTTTTCTTTGAAGATCCCAAATGTGTGTAGATGTTTTCTTAGGCCGCAGTGTCCGGTTAGGAGGCCGGTTATTAGCCTAGTTTCTTTCCTATTTAGTTTTAGGATCTCTTCAGCTAGTTTTCGTGTATGTTGTTTCACCATCAGCTTGCTGTGTCTGAGCTTTGGATGTGACTGCCAGTATTTTAGGTGCTGTGAATGCACCCACTGGTTTATCGTAGTTTTTACCAAAGACCTTGAAATGCCTATCGCCGGTTCGGGGCCGGTAAAGCTGGATGCCGATCCGTTTCGTGCTAAGGTGTCTGCTTTTTCGTTCCCTTCAATTCCCTTGTGACCTGGCACCCATTTCAAGGTTACCTTGTTCGTGGCACTAAGTTGTTTGAGGTTTTCTAAGCATTCCCAGACGAGTTTGGATTTGATTTGGCAGCCGTTAGGAGCTTTAATCGACGCTTGACTATCCGAGCAGATAAGCATGTTTTTACTTTTGTATCCCCTTCTTATGTTTTCTCTCAGACAAGAGTCGATTGCGTATATTTCTGCTTGGAATACAGTGGCGTAAACTCCCAGAGGTTGACTGATGTCACATCTTGGAGATTGACCGTGAATTCCTGCTCCTGTTCCATTGTCTGTTTTGGAACCATCAGTAAACCAAACTATTTCTTGTTTGGGTGTTTCCTCGAGTTCTCCTTTCCATTCGATTTCGACGCTAAAGGGTTTCTCAAGTGATGTTGTTGGCATCCTGTGATCACTTCCCATGGTTAATATACAGTGTGTAATAATCACGAGGTTAAGAACAATGATTTAATTGTTATAACCGCTTAGTGCATACAAAAATAAACGTACTGCTGCATTTCGTTACTTTCTACATCATTTTGTTTTTTACTAATTCCATTCTAAAGCTTAAAGAAAGGAATTCAAATTCAGCCAATCAGTGCCAACCGAGCGAATCATCAGCAGTGCATTGTTGCCAAGAACAGCTCCGACTCGCAGACGGGAACAGAAGACGAGATTGATGAGCCAGCCCGCGTACAGCTCCGGCATTTCGCGCGCCATCAGAATGCGGCAACACAGCACACATATCTGTCTTTTGATTGGCTTCTTCGCCTTTAGGGCAGTGACGTCACTGCTCTAGGAGAATTCAAATATTTTCCTTATTTTCACGGCTTTCCTGCGCCCAAAAAAATCGAAGAAAAAAATGAGATGCTTTTTATGACGTACTCTATCTTATGCAACCCAAAAAAATTCACGACACTAGACATTGCAACCGTAACTGTATCAAAATCATCGTCGGTGACACACGTTTATTTTATGGTTAACCTGCCGCAAAGGCTGAAAGCCTATGGCGCTGTAGAAGCGCTGCGAGAAGATAAGTGTCGGTGTACGTTAGATTTGAAACACTGCAGGTTGTAGCAGTCGAAAAACAAATTCCCCGGCAGCTCATTCCACAGCGTCGAAGTTCTGCAAAAGGAATGCTTGATGAGGAGACTGGTTCGGGGAGTGGGGACTTCGACCTAGTACACAGAAAGAAATACTGTTGCGCTTCCAATTAATTGTTAATATTTTGATGCTTTTCCATCGCTTTAAATATATTTGCAGTTGTTTCCAATCCATGTCATTGAAAGAATGCAATCCTTATATTCGAAGTAATCACAGGTACGCCAATAAATTCAAAATAATTTTATATTCGTCCTAACGATATGTATAATCCTTCTAATACCAGTATTTACATTTAATGCAACCAAAACAGCCTTTTGTTTTCGAAATTTACCCTATGCTGCATTTAACCAAAGCATACAATCAATATTCAATGTAGAAAAATGATTACTGCAACAGCAGTTCGTGATAATTCATCTGATAAAAATTAATTTTGTTTCAATGGCTTTCGCTGAACTATAATCAGTATTCGGCCAAACTGATGTCCCGATTCGATGAACGTAAAAACAAAGAACAAGGGGATCATATCAGTGTTGTTGTATCGGCACGAACCCGCCAATATGGACGAGGTTGTTTCGTTATGTTGTTTCGGTGCTAGCCCTGTTGTGTCGTCTCGTGGTTTTGCGTATTGCATCAGCAATTGTGTGATTTAAATGTGTCCAGTTATATATTAAATGGAGGGCTTACTAAGAAATTGGGGCTTAGAAGAGCTAACACCCACATTTGAATGTAGGTATTTAGACTAGTCAGTTACATTTCAGGTAAAAATGCAACAACTGGTACAGGCTTATGTCTAATTCTTATATCGTGCTCCTTATAACTTCATACAAAATCACACAATCAAACATCCAAACGAATCGATCAGATGCCCTCGCAGTAAAATCTGTTGGTCCAAGGAAAAGAAAGTAGTTTAGAATCAATTACCAAACACAAATTCAATTCAACGACAGGCTGCGATTGAATTATTCATTGAAATCCAATGACATCTTGTAGTTGAATCGACAATACGATGTAATTCGTTACCAACTACACACTTCCCATTGGATAAAACATCGCTTTTTTTGAGGAATGCTGAGTGTAACGTCCCATTGATTCCAAGCGTAAGTTCTTGACAGAACGACAAATTTTTCTGTGTGTAAGAATGAGCTCGCAGAACCTGTCTAGCGTTCCTCGTTCGGACGGTCTTTAGTATTATTATCTAGGAGAGCTCACTCGAACATTTTCTGTGATAGAATAGAGATATTTAATTATTTCCACAAGACGCTTATGTCATGAGATTGCATGAGGGAGAGCACCAGAGGAAAACTCATTTCCATGGCAGCGTACCGTCTTCCATAGAGAAGAATTTCTCAAATTCTGCGTGAGAATGAGGATAAGACTTTTGTTCCACTCTGAAGAAGATTCTAGTCTTTTAACCTAGAATCTACATTCTCGACGACACAATAAGGGATAGTCTCTTTAGATTACCGAGCTCCTCCAGTATGGAAACGTCAGTTGGATGGGCGGTATAAGGAACTCTCAGCATTTTCCTCCATGTCCTCATTTCATTAGCATCTATGCGAGCTCGATCTGCCTTTTTAACAGTCCAAGTTTCCGAGACATACAAAAATATGGAGAAGACAAGAGACTGAACCAGCGGCGACATTTTGGTAGCTTTTAGTGATGTTATGGTCTCGCCATATTTTAGTAAGCTTTGTCATGCGAGCTCGATCTGCCTTTTTAACAGTCCAAGTTTCCGAGGTATACAAAAATATGGAGAACACAAGAGACTGAACCAGCGACATTTTGGTAGCTTTAGTGATGTTATGGTCACGCCATATTTTAATAAGCTTTGTCATGGCCACACGCGCCTGTTTAATGCGCCGTCGAATCTCATTTACACAGCTACCCGAATTATCGATCAAAGAACCGAGGTACACAAAACTTTGAACTACTTCACAACGGCCTACTGACTTTATTGCTCGATGATTATCGTGCTCTCTATCTACGATGTTTACCTCGGCAGGTGCAGAAGACCCTGTAATATGCTACCTATCCGTATATATGTGGGTGGAAGTGGGGTGTTGAAGAATTTGGTAATTCCAAATTTTTTGTTTTTTCCAAGAATACGCAGAGTCCAGCTACTGGATGTAATTTTTTTTATTAACAGCTTGTGACCGATGGCACATGCTAGTCCGATAAGAAAACCCAATTCCCACGGGAATATCCTAATAAGTCTACGGGGGTTTTTGGGCGAGGTCTCTCGAGATGGCCGACGCTCCTCCACAGCGGGTCTCCAGAGCCAGCTACACATCATACTCTTAGGAATTACCGATATTTCCTAAGTTGAACGCCTCTTTCTGCCTCCGAGGGATGCCCGCATAATGGGGATTGTAGCGACGCACACGCGAAACTGGGACTTGCCGATATGGGAGCAGGGGATGAAAAATTACTCACGTAAAGTTTCAAAGGGATAATATGACTACGCAATTTTACGTGACAGACTTTGGGGGTCTTCCTCCTTTTTGTGCATGCTTGCTACGCGTTAAATCATACATTTGGATAGGGTTTTTCTTAGGCCAGCCCCGCACTTGCTACTTTTGACTCGCATATTATTTCTTAATCAAAGAGTGTCGTCGAGACATCAGATGTAACTGACTCAATATTGAAAGACAGAAGAAAAAATGAGCAGAAACGATTTTAGGTTCCTCCAATTATAATAATAATATTTGTTTAAAATGCATAGATCACATTTTTAAAACAGTAACATAACTTAAAATAAAGCAACCCAGACGCGTCTGCGCATAAGGCAAATTACAGAACTCAGCTCTATGTGACACATCAGTGGCGTGGATGCGGGAACAAGAAATAAAAACTAAACTATACCATATCTGATATCACTTACCCCCCCTCCTCCGAGCTATACGATCTATAAAATCATAGTACTCACTAATGTAAATATAATTATGTATAACTTCTACTACTTCTAACTATTCCTAGTACTACTCATACTACAAAACAGAAGACATATGCTGGTGAGCAAAAATGTATGACACTTAACAAATAATTTTTAGAAAAAAGATATAATTACTGAGTTGTCGGTCAATGAATTCTATTAAAAATGATGTATTACAAGTGTGGTGGTCTCATTTAAGATTTTGAAGTTCCTAGGGGTTGATAGGGGTGGGGGGGTTGATAGCACAATGATGACGTACTCGGTGGAAGACTAGTAGCAGATACTTAATTTTTATTTATTTATTTCAAGAAGCGCTTCTTATTGATGATGCTTACAGTTACTACACAATTATTTAGCTTATATATGATTAATATTAATCATAACCATGCCATACATCACATATGCCAACTATGTTTTTACTGAAAACAGTTCAGCAAACGAGAATTCATTTTCTTCTGTTGGAAGCATCCATATACAAAGGAGCTTTTATAATTACAAATAAAATTCTATAGTGCTGTTTTTCAGAACCGAATACCCTTTACTTGGAGAAATTTTTTTGTATTTTGCTGAAGTTTTGGTTTAAGCTTAAGATTTAAGCACAACCTTCCTGAAGCAGTTATTTCTCATTTCAAACTCTTGTAGTACGATTCTCAGGCAACTTTACACTGCTACAATAGTAACACTTGATAAGCAATTGTATGACCTTCCACACTGTATATTTAGTGTTTTGCTACATAATATCGAGTCGTCGTAAATTTAAAATTTAAGCAAACATGTTGGAAATGAGCTGTACAGTCTTTTCCTAAAGTATCTTCCACTCATTATAGAATAACCCTATATAGCGCAACTTCATTATAAGTCAAGCATCAACTGAAAAATTAACATCACGACAATTTTGAGGGTGACAACCACATGATTTCGTTATTTTTTGAGCATAATTGGTAGGTTGGTTAGCAAACGGGTTCTTTCTACATACAGAAAAATCTGTCGTTCTGTCAAAGACTTACGCTTGGATTCAACGGGACGTTACACTTAGCATTCCTCAAATACAGCGATGTTTTATCCAATGGGAAGTGTATAATTGGTAACGAATTATATCGTACTGTCTGTTCAACTACAAGATGTCATTGGATTCCAATGAATAATTCAATCGCAGCCTGTCATTGAATCGAATCTGTGTTTGATAATTGATTCTAAACTACTTTCTTTTCCTTGGACCAACAGATTTTATTGCGAGGACAGCTGATCGATTCGCTTGGATGTTTAATTGTGTGATTTTTGTATGAAGTTATAAGAAGCGTGATATAAGAATTAGACATAAACCTGCACCAGTTGTTGCATTTTTACCTGAAATATAACTGTCTGACTAATCTAAATACCTACATTCAAATGTGGGTGTTAGCTCTTCTAAGCCCCAATTTCTCAGTAACTCATCCATTTAAATCACATAATTGCTGATGCAATACGCAAAACCACGATATGACACAACACGGCTAATACCGACACAACACAACGGAACAACTTCGTCCATGTTGACGAGTTCGCGGCAATAGTAGCACTGAGATCATCCCCCTGTTCTTTATTCTTACCTTCATTGAATCGGGACATCAGTCCCGCCGAATACTGATTGTAGTTCAGCGAAGAACAAGGGCCATTGAAACAAAATTAATTTTTATCGGATGAATCATCACGCACTGCTGCAGTAATAATTTCTGTACATTGAATAAATTGTATGCTTTGCTTAAGTAAAACATAGGGTAAATTTCGAAAACAAAAGGATGTTTTGATTGCATTATATGTCAATACTGGTATTACAAGGATTATACATATCGTTAGAACGAATATAAAATTATTTTGAATTTATTGGGGTACCTGTGATCACTTCGAAGATAAAGATTGACTTCTTTCAATGACATGGATTTGAAACAGCTGTAAATACGAGTATGTTTAAAGGGATGGAAAAACATCCAAATACTAACAATTAATTGGAAACGCAACAGTATTTTTTTCTGTGTAAATGTTAGCAAACAGGTTCTTCCAACAGAGCAATTACTAGTACAGTTCAGAAAGTCGTAACAAGTCATAGAAAAAATCGCTTGACAGCTTTTAGAAATTACATATACTGCTCTAATGGTCAGAAAATTAAAGATTCCAATTGATCCGGTCCTTGAGACTTGGAAACTCTCCGTTACTGCTGTAAAGAAAAACACAAGATTTCAGCATTAGTTATGAACGTCCTTTATGCAACCACTTTTTTCCTTCTACTAGCTGGCATGTACACACCAGGCTGCATTAGGTTAAACCTCCTTAAAGCCTATACATGGTGCCACGGTTGGTTCTGAAATATTTTTGCGTAAACTTTCATGGTTCGTGACGCTGTGTGGACAATTGACGTCCCTTAAAAGGTATTCGCACGTACAGATTGGATTCCTGGGGGGTTAAATAGCATTTGATGCTGTTTGTCAGATATACGCTACGATATGCGACTGGAGAAGAGATATGGCTGGCATTTGGTATATGTGCTTGAGATGGTGGATTTTAATATCGCACTGGTCGATCTCGTCGACTTTAAGCCTCTAATTAGCGAAGGCATGAAGGTTTAGGAATCGGATTTTAGCAGGAAATATAACAGTCTAATTTACAAATCCACATATTATCTGGCCAACGGTTCTGAAGCTACTGGGTATCAGTAAGACGGGTATAGATGTAAAAAAAACATGGCCGATTTAATTCATGAAATAGCCATGGGCGTGCGGATTTTACGTAAATACTTCCAGGGATATGAAGCGTCTTTCCCTTGGTATAAATGTTCATTTTTAAATAACATAATAACGACGAAATACATTGTAACTAACAAGTCGACAAGACAATAAACTCGACAACACAGATATTCAAATAGTTTGGTAGAAAGATTATAAACACGACATACAAAACGCCACTGGTATTTCGATATCTCCAGACAGAGGGAGAGACAGGAACATAAAGGCGGCCAATAGCAAGATTAATCTCCATGGAAACGGCAGCAGATCCTCAACCAATAAGGTTCCCTGACAAGACGTTGGATGACAGGATTCGTGAGTTGTTGCCGATTCACCTGAAGTTGATGATATTTTCAGAAAATATGTATATTTTTATAACAGGCAGATTAAGAAATATCGGTTATTAAATAAAAATACATTAACTAATATATAGGGTGAGTCAAGCTCAACACCTCGGACTCTTGTGACCAAA
The DNA here is from genome assembly GCA_951848785.1 of Callosobruchus maculatus. Lineage (NCBI taxonomy): Eukaryota > Metazoa > Arthropoda > Insecta > Coleoptera > Chrysomelidae > Callosobruchus > Callosobruchus maculatus. The sequence goes on from CATOUR010000227.1 coordinate 316,760, forward strand.
CGATACCACTTTTCGAAAAATCGACTTTGCAAGTGTATGTAGGTCGAGTTGGGCTACATTTTAAAAATAATGACTTTTATACAGGCTGTCATAGCGTGACATATCAAAGTTGTGTTTTTTAAATGGAACACCCTGTATGTTATTGCATATTTAGATTCCTGGGTGTATTTTAGAGTGACTTTATGTATCACACATGGGACTTCAAGCGAACCGTTTAGGTGCAAATCACTATTTTGGGTATAGGTAGATGTCAGAAAAAAATTGAATATCGCAACTGCTATAAATCTTAGACGGCTGTGATTTTGCCGTGTGACTAAACATGAAATGTGTCAGCTTACGTTAGACGGTCGGGTTCGAATCACATTTGTTCTTGGAGAAATCGGTAGATCAATTAAGGAAATTTCAATCAAAGGTAACTTGATTTTTTCAAATGGGAATGCATAATTTTTTTTTATACGATCAAATGTGCAATTTGATAGCCTTTCTAACTATATTAGATTGTGAATATCAATCTATGGCAGTTTCTATTAAATTTCGAGATTTCAATGAAATCAGTGTTTTTCAATTTCCCTACCTATAAACAAACTAGCAGGCCATATAAACAAAATCGTATTCAGATAGAAGAAAACAACTAACTTAGCAAAAAGATCGAGCAGAAATAGAGTAGAAGAACAAGATTATAAAAATTCCCTACAACAAATCAACTCTAACCAGAAACAACGGCGGTAACACGTCCGAGGTTAAAGAGAAGCTGGAGTACGACAGAAATGGATAACTTTTACAGCCTACTAGCGACTGCAATGTACTAGAGATTAAAAATTTCCAAAATCACTAAACACTTTGAAATGAAAGCAAAACTTTCAGTGATCGTTGCCGTCAGTCTAATATCTTCAGACCGCAATTTCACATTTAATGGTATAAAACAGTAGTCATTTCCGTCAAAGTCAAAAGTAATGATACCTCTCACTGTTGTCCTTTAAATTTTTCAGTATCTATTAGCAAGATCGCAAAAAAGGAAAACTGACAAATCATGTTTTAATTTTGTGCCAGGTAAATTATGTTTAATAATTTGAGCAGATTTTTAATTTATTCTTAATTTTCGGCGAAATTTGAAATTTTGTTCTGAAGCTATTAAACGCCAGCAACATTACGTGGTAGATTTCCTTTCATTTCAAAATTCACAATGGCTTTGTGAATCATCAGTCTTTAGAATATTATAGTAGCCGGTATGCTGTGAAAAATACCCATTTCTGTCGTACTCCAGCTGCTTTTTGACCTAAGATGTGTTTTGTCTGCTATTTCTGGTTAGAATTGATTTGTTGTAAGTCATTTTTATAACTTTGTCCCTTTACTCTAGTTTGTCCGTAACTATCTGCTAAGTTAGTTGTTTTGTTCCATCTGAACAGTTTTTTGTTTATATTTCATGGCGCGCTTAGTTGCCTAGAGGTAGGAAAATTGAAAAACACCGGATTACTGAAAATTTAAAATTATATCAAAACTACCAGAGACTGATATTTACAACTTCATATCATTAAAAAGGTTATAAAATTGCACATTTGATCGTATAAAAAAAAATATGCATTCCTATTTGAAAAAATCAGGTTACCTTTGGTTGAAGTTTCCTTAATTGATCTACTGATTTCTCCAAGTACAAATGTAATTTGAACCCCACCGTCTAACGTAAGCTGACACATTTCATGTTTAGTAACACGGCAAAGTCACAGCCCTCTAAGATTTATAATAGCTGCGATATTCAATTTTTTTCTGACATCTACCTATACCCAAAATTGTGATTTGCACCTAAACCGTTCGCTTAAAGTCCCATGTGTGATACATAAAGTCACACTAAAATGTACCAGGGAATCTAAATAAGCAATAATATACAGAATGTTCCATTTGAAGAGCATAACTTTGATATGTAACGCTTTTCTTGGACACCCTTGTATAAAAGTCAATATTTTTAAAATGTAGTCCAACTCGACCTACATACACCCGCAAAGTCGATTTTTCGAAGAGTGGTATCGTTTGGTCACAAGAGTCCGAGTCGTTGAGCTTGACTCACCCTGTATAAAAATATTATTAAATAAAAATACATTAAGAACTATATTAACCTACTACCCAACTATAAAAATATCTTTAGTCGCTATTACCGTTAATATTGCTTTTTTAATAAACTTTGCAACATCGAACATTTTTGTCCGCACTCCTTTTATAGCTTCAGATCCGCTGGTGAGATAATAGATGATCCTTGTTCTACAGCGGGCTCCGTTGCAATACCGGTAAAAAGTTGAGACAGGTCATCAACCACACGTCGGTGATGAAGCGGCTGAAAGTGGCGCGTCAGGTCAATATGTCTTCAAATATTGCACAAATGTTACCAACGACTAAATTTTATCAAAACATACCAAGCTTAGCCAACCAGCCCCCTCGTATACAGGCTAAAACGCCACAAAGCAGCCGCAGCAGCTAATTTCAATTCAGGTCCTGTCGGGGGTCCAGTTGCACTTTCCGAAAAAACAAATCCCCGGTGCTTAACCGCCTTTTCTTCGTCCCGAACACATGTTGCTCGCTTGTTGTCCACTAATCCGGGCCTATATCCCGCAGGGCAAGGGGACGCTGCCACCCCGTTATATATTCAATTAAACAAAAATCTATCAACTGCTCTAAACGTAAGCACCTAATCTCGCCGGTGTAGGGGCAGAAATCCTCTCCGAGGATGAATGTGCGCGACGTGGAGATGCAGGGGGGGGGGCAACATAGGCGAATTTTGGAGGTTGAAACTGGGGAGTGGAAAGCGTAGAATCTTCGTATTAACTGTGGCATGCAGCTCTCCTGAACAAGCTCCCGTCTTACGGGCTCCCTGTTAAGCTCTGCGGTTAACTCGCAGACTTCCTCTCAGGTCGGAAAATCTCTGTCGTGGTAGACGGCTTTTTCTCTTCGTTCCATAGCAACAATGCCGGGGTACCGCAGGGATCGGTATTGGCTCCGACATTGTTTCTGCTTCATATTAATGATCTACTCTCTAGCACTACAAACTCAATCCATAGTTTTGCGGATGACAGTACGCTGCATGCAGGCATTATGAGCAATAGACCGATCTCTGTGTCGCAGAAGACTGGCAGTGGCAGCTTCACTTTCAAAGGATCTCGATTCCATTACCGCTTGGGCGCTTAAGAATATGGTTAAATTTAATGCCTCCAAGACCCAGTATTGTACGCTATCAAACAAGAAGTGCCCAAGCCAACACCAGGTTCTAATGAACAACCAGGCTCTGCCAAGGAGTCACTCATTCAAGCGGTTATAGGAGTCAACATTACATAAAATCTGATCTGGCACGAACTCGTCGCGTCAATTGCAATAGCTGCTGGCAAAAAGCTTGGGTACCTATTTAGAGCCAGAAAGCATTTCTCACCATGTAACCTCCTCACGCTATATAAAGCCCAGATAAGACCTTGCCTGGAGTATTGCTCTGATGTCTGGGGAGCTGCTGCCCCTACTAGCCTGTCTATACTAGATGCAGTCCAGAGAAGGGCAATTTGACTAATTGGCGATCCGGCCCTAACGCGCCACCTTCAGTAACTTTCTCACCGGCGTGTTGTTGGTGACCTCTCACTCTTCTACCGATATTCCAGCGGAATCTGCCCCTCTGAGCTATCCTCTATCGTTCCGCCGCTCACTGCTCCTATCAGATGTACCCGTGCGACCGTTGCATCTCATCCTAAGACGGTCGTTCTTCATACATCAAGAACTGAGCGGTACAACCGCACATTTATTCCCAGGGTGTCCAAGGCTTGGAATGGACTGCCAGAAGATGTATTTATTAGGCCTGCGGATATTGGCCCATTCAAATCTCGCGTTAACAAACGTCCCCTAACATAACCCTTTCACAGCAGCCGCGGTACTCTGGTATTTAGGCTCTGCCTGCGCGATCTGCTCAGTTATAAAAAAAAATCTGGGAGGGTTATGGTTTTTTACTACAACGTTTTTTACTATAACGTACATAATTAAAGTAATACAGCGAAGCTGCAGTCTCTCTGAGTAAAATATTCAGATTTCGCTGAATGGTGTAGTTAGATTCTCTTTATTAACACCATTAATTCTTCATGATCTGGGTCATCATCATAGTCAAAATATCTTAACAGACACGTTGTGAACTAGTGAAATGCATTAAGTCGGAGCTAGAGTATTGCCGACACGAATATTATCAATAGTTGTGAGAACTGTAGCTCGCCATCGTTCGCGATTTACTGTCAGTTCACTGGTGCCTCTGATACTCACATCCAGCAACTGCTTCGTAGTATCCACCCAGCGTGTAGGGGAATGGCCACGGTGCCGTCCACTCGGGGCGTGTAAGCATTCTCGTCGACTCTTTGAATTACCGAGCTCATCCAGTATGGAAACGTTAGTTCAATGGGTTAGTATGAGAAACTCTCAGCATTCTCCTCTACGTCCACGTTTCAAAACCACCTATGCGAGCTCGATCTGTCTTTTTAGCAGTCCAAGTTTCCGAGGCATCCAAAAATATGGAGAACACAAGAGACTGAACCAGCGACATTTTGGTAGCTTTACTGACATGATCTCGGTAGGCCTGATCAAAGAATTGTATCAAAAGTGTCTTGACTCAGTACTTCCTACACAATATCGGTTCTAACAAAAAATTGGGAGATCCTCTATTCCTTCACCATTCTCATCAAAAAGGTAGACAACCATCAAAAACGAAGTATGAGCAATTTTGAAATTTACCATTTTTATTGATTTCTCCTCCGCCACTAGCAAGATTTCTAACAGCGATACGCTGCTGCCATTTGCTTCATGATAGTTATACCGTGTCACAATTTCATCACAATCAAGTTCGTAGTTTTGAAGTTACACGTAACAGAATTATAATATGCATGTACCAAATTATTCCGCATTTATAAAATAAAGGGCAGCATTCGATATCACGAAAGTCATTTTTTTCAGTATAATGGGTTTTCAAACCTCCCAGCCGCCCTACCATCGCGATTTCATCCCCTCCCCCAAAAACAAAAATGTAAAAGGATCAAAAACACCTGAAAACGAACTTTAGAGAGGTTCTGATAATTTTTTGTTTCTTACGAACATATCTGCGACCTTACAGGACATTGCTAAAAAAATTGCATCACAGTCCAAGCAGCGGTTACTGAGATTACGTGGCTAGAAGAATGCCAATAGACAGACATATCGACAGACAGACGGAAATAAATGACGTGGATTTTCGTTAAGTATAGATATCACAAAACGCCCAAAAAGCGTGTTAGCTCAAAATCGAAAATTTTTGCATCACAATACTTCCTTATCCCATATTTTTGTGTGAAGTAACATGTGGAAAACGACCAGGAACCTCAAAATTACCTAAAAATGAAGTTTGAGCTGTTTCATATTTTTAGCTTTTTGTATTGCTGCGCCACCAATGAGACGATTTTTTGAAACCATACGCGTTTCAATCCTCGCCACAGTAATTCGAAATTTCATTGAAATCAGTTCAATAATTTTCAAGTTACACTGTACAGAATGATCTACAGCACTACGAATGTATGCATCAAAAAATTCCCTTGGTTTCTGTAATACGCAAGTCGATGTTCGTATGGACCTAAAAAGTGTTTTATGCCGCTAGATCTTTCTTTCGCAGGTCAATGGACAGCGTATTGTGAATACAACAAACTTTTCAGTTTTATAGCTCCCACTAGAGTAGAGTGGTTAAGTTTAGAAGGGTCTCCAAGGCCAGTATTAGCTGTACTTGAGTGTCCAGAGGTCAAGTTGGGTCTTATCAATTGTGTGATACAGATAGGGGTTGAAGGTGAGTCTTTTATCCATTATAGGATCAAGATACTTCACTTCTTCCACAAACTGGATTCACTCTTTGGAGAAGCTTGTCTATTTTCCGTCTTTCAGTAAATAGAACAGCAAGAGTTTTGCGGGGGTTTATGGATATTTGTTCCCTGCTGCACTAGCTGTCGATTGTTTTCGAAGCTTGTTGAAGAAGGTCAGAGATAGTCTCCTCATACTTTCCTCTGACTACGACCCTAAGGACTGGTTTCTCAATACACAGATAAAACTGTCAGTTAGGTAGCTGCCAGTTAACGACAGCTGTTACTTAAATTTGTTTGCAGCGTTTCTGAACCACATTTTAACTGTCAGATAAGATTTACCTGAATTCGTCAAAGTTGGTAGTAGTTTGGAGTTTTATGTTTTGTGCATTTATCTTTATGTTATCATTTTAACTGTAGATTGGTAATGTTGTGTCAGTCAAAGGTGTCAGTCAAAATATCCTCTAGTTGAAAGGATTCAACTATAAGACAAAGTTTAACCTTCGACATTTTAAACACTTTATCCAACAGTCTCGAGATAAGATATTTACATTTACATTGAGAAACCGGTCCTTTATTTGTATACCAGTCGTTATATCTACAATATTGTTGTTGGCAGGATTTTAGTGCACGCCACTGTGTTTGTGCAAGGGCAGATACTAGCAGGATTATTCCTGCTAGCAGGAGAAGTCCGGGTAATTATGGGTTATTCCAGGCTCATCGATGACTAGCCTTCTCGTAGGGCTGTAAGTCAGTTTTGGTTATGGAATAGGGTGCGTCCTGCGTTATAAGCCGATCTTATCTTTTGGTTTCATTAAGTACACGGCTCTGTAATCATCCTTGATGCGGATAAAAAGGCATTCGTGTGTGATGGATGGTTATTTAGATGCTAATTGTGTTCGTTCAGATAATTCTCGTTGTGTGACTGCGGTTCCGTTGTTTGCCAAATTAAAATTTAACTATTACCGATACTATCGTCATTGTCTAAAAGCAATAATTCTTTCTGATTGTAACTGCTGATGTCTGTTAAGTGTCTTCTCCTTAAACTTAGGAGGTGGACGTCGTATGTTGCCATATCGTAGATGGCATTTCTAGAGTAAAATCGATATGATTTTTCAACGTCCCCCCACCAGGCAAAGGAGGGGTAAGTTATTAGAGTCGGCCTGTTTTGGAAAATTTTATCGAAATCAACGTGCGAGGTGTCATTTCCAAGGTAAAATCACCTCCTAACTCATTTTCTGAAAATAAAATGCTATATATTATTATTTTTCCGACCAAAAATATATTTATAAAACATTTTTGTCTAAAACTGAACTCAAAAGCTCATAATGCATTCAGGTTATACGCGTACGTAAAAATCTGTATTTTTTATTTATTTGTATTTAAAATTAAAGGCAACGGATTTTAACAGATAACATTGTAACGTACCTTATTACTAATATAGTCAAACAGGTTTCACCATTATTCGTTCAAAGTTTTTTGTACTCCGAGGGTTCTATACAGGGTGATGGGCCAATAGTGCGTGGACGGAAGATTGTGGGCTTACTAAAATATATTTTAGAAACCTGTCACTTGAGCATGATAGGAAACCTTGAGGCCTGTAACATAAAAAGAATTTTACTTAAATTTTGACGTTTATACAGGGTGATTCATATCAAACATATTTTTTTGGATGGTACCTCCTATATATTATTGCTTATTTGGATTCCTTGGTCAATTCTAGTGTGACTTTATGTATCATATATGGAACTTTAAACGAACCGTTTAGGTGCAAATCACCATTTTTGGTATAGGTAGGTATCAGAAAAAAATTGAATATCGCAGCGATTATAAAACTTAGAAGGCCGTAATTTTGCGATACTACTAAGCATGAAATGCGTCACCTTAGGTCAGACGGCATAATTTGAATTCTTTTTGTACTTGGAGTAATCAGTAGATTAATTAAGGAAACTTCAATCGCAGATAACTTGATTTTTTTAAATAGGAATGCATATTTTGGTTTATTGAATCAAATGTACAATTTGATTACCTTCTCTTATCTTATTTGGTTCTCATTTTTCGCAAATTCTCAGTCAAGTCGGTGTTTTTCAGTTTTCCCACCACCCCCCACCATTAAATCATAGATTTGCACCAAAAGTAGAACAAAAGATAGAGAACAAGACATTCTTAATGACAGTAAAGTTATTCGGATCATTTTGTGACAGTTACTGCGATTTGAAGTTCGAAAATTTGCTATCTTTATGTATGTTTATTCCGCCATTATTTATAGTGACCAAGTTTGAAGAAAATCGGCAAACTTTGGTTTTTTGATAGCCGTCTGTGTGTATGTCCGCGATTTCGTTCTCCAACGATTACTCAAAAACGCCTAAAGCGATTGCTGCCAAATTTGGCCAACTTGACTTAGTAAAGGTCATTTCGAGTTGAAAAAGTTTTGGTGGCGATAGGACTATGCGGGATGGAAAAGGGTGGAGTGCACACAAAAAAAATCAGTACATTATATAAATTTGATAGCACCAGTTAAACGAGAATTTGTCTTTATGCCTAAAACAATATATCACATGTTAATTTTTTTTGAAACGGAGGCTAAAGAAATTGAATAAGTCGAAATGGCTGCTATTTTGTATCAGCACTATGTTGTTAGCAGTCTCTTTTGCGGTAAATGTAAAATGTATTTAAATTTTCAGTTACAGTTCACACTTTTTTATATTCACTGCAAATAAATAATAAATAAATCCCCAAATGTCATTAACTGCTGTATTTCTGTTTGATATTAGACAGTCGACAATAACAATGCCGTCTATCATTGAAAGTAATGCTTCAAAAATTGTTCTGAATTCTACTAGTTAATATTATCACAAGGTTATGATAAAACAAGGACAGGGTATGAACAACAACAACCACTTGAGCCGGGGAAGTTTCTAGAACGAGGTGCTCTACCTCGTTCAGCGTCCACATTATTTATTTGGTTATAGCCGTCAAAACTTCACAGCTACCGGATAGTTGGCTAAGATTATATGTGAAGCACCTTTTGTATAAACAATATGTTCGTGTATCAATGAGCTATTGATTTTTGGCAAAATAAAAATACTGACCAGATAAATCGTTGATTTTTTTGCGAAAACAAAGACTGGGAAGCAAAGGCTTCGGTTGATATCTGGAATCTGCACCGGGTTGATAAATTGGATGGGAGGGATTATATTTGTAATTATACAGGGTGGTTCCTAAGTTGGTACTATTTTAGCTCTGTGTAGAAGTCGTTAAAATAAATAAAGTTTATCAAATAGTTTTTTTTTTTTGAAAACTGAAATTTAAGCGAGATACCGAATGAAAAAGGTAAACCTAGGCTTGTATCAATACGTACCTAATCCGTCTATGTCTAGTTGGGGGGGGGGGGTGCAATTGAGGTTAGGTATATGTGCGTCAATATAACGTTTCATTCAAAAATGGTGGATTACCCGATACATTTACATAGTCTCGACATCAGTACAAGACAGTCTGGTCAAAACCAAAAAGAAGAATAGACAAGCAAAGCAGTAATCAGTGCGAAAAAAGATAGTAACGGAATTTTTCAAAAAGTCGCTAAAAATCGGTTTATTTTGTAAAATCGCCGTTACGTCTGAACGTAATCAAAATGTCGCTATTTTCGCGACAAGTCGCTACGAATGGCAACATTGCCCGGACGCTGCTTCTGTGACGTCATAGCTAAAGATAGAAACCACAGCATAATAAACAACCAGCATAATATCTCTGAAAATTTCCTACATAAAAATGGTTCCCACAAAATTTGACCTTGGGAGGGTTTATGGATGATTTTAGGGCTGTGAAGTTTGGGTACACACATAAAAATAATTTCTTAGATGAAGCACAGATGCTTTAATTCAAGTATACCATAACTTCCTATACGCGCAAAGTTATGCTAATCTTTAAGTGGGAATACGATATCTTTGACCATACAAGGGTTAGATTGAGAAAATACCTTCATTGCAAAACTGGGAAATTCTTGATAGTAAGAATACCAAAATGTTAAATCAAGCATATGGTAATTTTGACCGAAGTATTTCATAATCTTAACTGAAGCATTTCATAATCTTAACTGGGAGCATTTCATAAACTTGACGCAAGTAGCTCAACTTTATTCTAAAATTGTGATATTCTTGGATGAGGAATCTAATAGTATTAATTTGAGCATTCAAACTCTTCTATGAGCATGTGGACATTTTTCTGGAAAAATAGTTCTGCAAAATTTCTTAAATCACACTTAATATACTTAGTACTTATCTAGGAATAGCACCTGAGTCAGGTCTTCGCATCCCAATTTTTTTAATACTCATTCATGGTTGGATAGATCCAGTGATAAGGAAGCTGATGGGAACTGGGACGCGACTCAAATGACGGTGGACCAGCACTACCGGTAGATTCGATGACTGACAGTTGACGGTGGTATCACGGGTATTATGCAGGATCCAGGCCAGGGTGCAGGTATTACGCTACGGTGCTTAAAGACGGCGGCGAATACGACAATCCGAAAACCGATAATGGCGGCGCGGACACGGACGGGCAACAGGCTGTTGAGTTGAGAGGGTGGACACTGTGGACAGGTTAGAGTTGACTCGTGACACGCTGCGCGCCTGCGCACTCCGACGTTGGTAGACGTCAAATAAATGATTTACTTGACACAAAATATAGAGTGTGCTTGTAAAACAGCGTTCATTCTCAAACCAAGATTATCATATTGTAAATGAAGGTTCGCATTTGCAAGCTGTCTATACTTTTGATAGAAGTAAACTCGACAACGCTGGAAAAAATGATAATCTTGATATAAAATTATAAAATATTTGTTATTAAATTATTATAGCCTTGGTTGCAAAGAAAATTATATTTTCTTTTGGAGCATATTTCTTTAAAATAAGTATATAAATAAAAATATATTATTCTTGATACAAATTTTCTATAATTTTCTCATCAAATATTCTTTCTTAGATTGAGAACCGATATTCTTGTTGTGAGTAGAGATGCGAAAATGAAAATATCGATACCGGTACCAAGTCGTTATTTTTTAGCCCCATAGGCGCGTGTGGTTCGTACTTAGAATTTTGTGCAATTGTATACACCCCTTAATAATTATATAATAATTTTCCATACAAAAGTATCTAAGATAAAAATACTCGATATTACTGCAGTAATACAAGTATCGAAGTACCGTTGCCATCCCTACAAAAAAATCATCCAAAAGTGGGGATGCGCGTGTAATTTCCGCCAACTTGTGTTATTGTGCTGGCTGTTTATTATGCCGTGATAGAAACACCGCCACCGACGCGTTATTGTGACGTCACATGTCAAAATTTATATGTCACTTTGGGTTATGTGACGTCAAAGTCAGCCGTGGAGTGGGGATGAAATTGGTTTATAAATTAAAAAGATATATACAAACAAGAAATATACAAAATCCGGGACACTTTTGGGGACGGTGTAAATGCGGGATGACTCGTCTGAAAATGGGACAATCCCGCAAAATCCGGGACGAATGGTCACCTTAAGCATTGTACCTGCCAGATAGTGCAGTAGTCACTTTCTGTTTATCGTCGTTAATGGTAAATCTTTTTAATATACCTAAAAGTTACTTTCGTAATAATGTGCGACTTTTAGGACTTTCCAATTTAAAACTAACTATGATAAACAAAAAGTGATTAGTGCACTGATTGACAGGCACAATACCTGATCGGCAAGATAAAAATCTGAGCAAAAAACTAAACACAAAACAGACTAGGTACGCCTTGATACACAAACCCAGATTTACTTTCTTTTATTCTGAATCTCGCTTATTTTCAAGATTTCGTAGAAAAGTTGTTAGAAAAAGATGTTTACTTTTCACCCTGTATTGTCGGAAGCAGTTTGGTATGTGTGATGATTCTGATATTCCGTTTTTGTTCCAGGCAATCATTTACGAAGGGCAAGACAAGAACCCAGAAATGTGTCGGGTGCTGCTGACGCATGAAATTATGTGCAGGTAATCAATCGTCTTCGATATTTTAGCTCTGATAGAATCAATTATTTATATAAAATATTTTTACTATACCTCCAGCTGCACGTATATAGCGAGTGTCAAAAACTATCTTTTACTTCCCACACCGATAGGTGAGGGGAGTATTGTGGTCGCGAAAATTTTCGATTTTGAGATAACACGCTTTTTGGGCGTCTTATGGTGTCTATAACGAAAATCCACGTCACTCATTTCCGTCGGTCTGTCTGTCGGTCTGTCTGTCGCTTTTTTCTAACCTCGTAATCTTAGCAACGGCTGGATGGATTGTGATAAAATTTGGGCAGTGATATGCTGTGGGGTGTAAAAAAATTAAATATTGCTCAAACTTCGTTTTTATGCGTTTCTGATCATTTTCTACTTTTTTTTGGGTGGGGGTGAAATTGGGGTAGTTGGGGGGTGGGGGGGGGTTGTCAAATTGAAAAATTTGTTTCTTTCATAATAGACTGTCCACTGACCTGTGAAGGAACACCTAGCGACATGAATAACTTTTGTAGGTCCATCCGAACATTGCCTTGCCTATTACAGAAACCAAAGGACTTAGAATTTTTTCTGGTAAACATACGAGAGTACTGCTTTAGATCGTTCTATATTGTGTAACGAGGAAACTGTTGAATTGATTTTTATGAAATTTTGACACAGTATTACTACCGTGGCGAGGATGGAAAACGCGTATGGTTTTTATATATCGTTCCAGTGGTGGCGCAGAAGTAACATATAAAAACAGCTCAAAACTTGTTTTTAAGCGTTTTGGAGGTTCCCTATCATTTTCTGATTTTTGTTGGGGTGGTGCTGAAATTGGGGTGATTGGGGGGTGGGGAGTTGAAAAACTGAAAAATGTCTTGTATTCATAATAGGCTGTCCACTAACGTGCGAAGGAAGACCTAGCAACATAAATCACCTTTTTAGGTCCACTCGAACATTGCCTAGCCTATTACAAGGGAATTTTCTGTATACATACGAGTATTTATTGCTTTAGATCGTGTTGTGTTTTCTAACGTGGAAACTATTTAATTGATTCTAATGAAATTTTTACACATTGTTATTACCGTGGTGAGGATGGAAAATATGTATGTTTGTTAAAAACCGTGTCAGTGGTAGCGTAGCAATAATAAAAAAACTAAAAGTATGAAAACAACTCAAACTTCGTTTTTAGATGTTTCAGGGGTTTTTGATCATTTTCTACCTTTTTTTAGGGTGGGAGTGAAATTGGGGTGGTTGGGGGGTGGCGGGTTGTAAAACTGAAGAGTTTGTACTATTGATAATAGGCTGGCCATTGACCTGTGAAGGAAAGTGCTATGGGAAAATAATAAACTCATATCATCGTAATGTGTGGGAAGTACTGAGTCAATTAACTTGACTCCATTTTTTGTCTTTAGTGCCACAGTAGAAACTTGTCATGTAGTCTCGCTGAGGTCTGATAAATATTTTCATGAGTACTCCACGAATATTATTGTAGGGCAACCCCTTAGATAGTTTCATCTAGATTACTCGTAGTTGAGTATTTTCCAGGTTATAGCGGTATCAAAAATCTTCGGACAGATGGTCAAACAGTCAACAGACAGACAGAACGTCGGCAATGGAAATTAACATAAAACATCTTTAATGTACAGTATTCATTATATTTTTGTGCTTACGGAAATAGCTAGCAAAGTGTATAAATAATTGCTGTTTTGTCCAAATCCATAAAACGTAACAAACTCATCAAAATTGTTTTACTTAATAAGCACATACGGTGCACGACAGATAAGCTCAAAATGTAAATGACTTGCCTTGTGATTTCCACAACGTCGCGTCAGGGTAAATAAATCCCGTGAGACATGTTTACCAGAAACGCTCAAAAGAGGAATTCCATAACCTTTGTACAACAAAGGATCTGGGATTCTTCGAAAGTTAAAACCATTTGTCATATGTATCTTCTAAACGTCATAAATATTTTCTCATAAACTGCCTACAATAGATGAATGCTGATAGTTAGTGTAACGCAGCTTATCTTTGAAAAATTCTGAGAAATGGCTGCAGTCAGATGAACTACTGCACTGTTGAACAGTGGCGGCTGGTGAGGTAGTGCCACAGTGCCATAGCACTACCTTAATGTGTGAGATGCTATTTGAGAAGAATGTTGGGGGTGAAGCACAATTTCTTTCCGAAAGCTAGACATTATATAAGTCATTCAGTACCTTGAACAGTCTACTTAGCTTTTTTTATGATAGGAAGATCGTAGAACGTCCAAATAACATTATTTCAAAATTGCACCTACCGTGTGTAATGTGTTAATCTTATCGCTATTGCTTTCAATGTACATTAGTGGTTTCGGTATGCATCCTGGACAATAATAACATCATAAATGATCGCCAGTATGGCTTCCGTAAGCACAAGTCTATGGGTGACCTTCTGGCCTATGTCACTCACTTGTGAACAGAGCAATTAAAAACCATGGCGAATCCCGTGCTGTTGCGCTTGACATATCGAAAGCCTTCGACAGAGTGTGGCATGAGGACTTCTAATCAAGCTTGCTGCTTATGGACTACCACCTGGCCTGCGCTAGTGGCTGAATAGCTTTTTGAACGACCGATCTCTGTTTGTTGTAGTCGAAGGCGTATCAGACGTATTTTCAATAAACGCCGGTGTTCCTCAGGGATCTGTTTTATCCCCTACACTGTTCCTGCTGTACATCAACGAGCTGCTGGAAATAACATCCAATCCAATCTATAGCTTTGCGGACGACAGTACATTGATATCATACATGGAACCGGGAAAGCCACTATCATCCCAGGAGACGGTACGTCGGCGACAGCAGCATGCCTCACACATCAACGCTGATATCGAAAAAATTGTTGAGTGGGGATTGGTAAATAAAGTACAGTTCAAGGTACAGAACAGGCAATAACACTTACAAAGAAGTCTCACGTTGGCTTACCAACAGTGGAAATGGAGGGTCACCCCATAGACGAGTCACTTTTCGTCAAGCTTTTGGGGATCAACATCAACAAGAACATGTCGTGGCACGACCACGTTGTCAGTATTGCTAAAACGGCGTCCCAGAAGCTTGGAGTTTTGTTCCGCTGTAGGAAGCTGTACACAACAGAGCAACTGCTGCTGCTCTACAAGGCACAGATCTGACCATCGCTGGGGTATTGCTCCCATGTGTGGGGATGCGTTCCAAAGCACTATCTAAAGCTTCTGGACACCATCCAGATACGCCTAACCTCACAAAGGTCCTCCATAGCCTGAAACATCGAAGAAGGGTGGCTGACCTGTCCCTGTTCTACAGATTCTATCACAGAAGATGTTCGAGTGAGCTCTCCCTGGTAATAACAGCAAAGGCCGTCCGAACGAGGAACACCACAGAAGCTCTGCGAGCTCATCCTTACCAGGTCGACGTCCCTACTCCACGAACCAGTCTCTTCCAGCATTCCTTCTTTTGGAGAACTTCGACGCTGTGGAACGAGCTGTCGGAGAATTTATTTCCCGCCGGCTACAACCTGCAGCGTTTCAAATCTAACGTGCACCGACAGCTCTCGCAGCGCTTCTACAGCGACATAGGCTTTTAGCCTTTACGGGAGGCTGACCATAAAAAAATCCAAAAAAAGGAGCCATGGCTTCAGCGCGTCCCCTCGAAAAGAGCACGCAAGGAAGCGACCAGCTAAGAAGAGACAATGGCAGTAGAGCAAGCAGCGCAAAGATTGCCGAATGAGAAGGATGTTTGTTATGGCAAGACGAGAGGGAGCAGGGAAAAGACAGACTCCCCGGGGAGCAGGCCCCACCCCCTCGTCATAGGCACCCTCGCAGTAACACGACCCCGGCCGCCGGGGGTGGAGGGGTTGAGCAGGGGGAGGGGTTGGGGGTATTTGGAATTCTCGTGACTACATCGTGAAACGACCACGTCAAGTTGGAAGGAAACTGCTGGAGAGGGTCGAGCGTTGTTGGTCGGCGGCCTTTTAATGAAGTATACATTTGTACGCAGACGAGGTAATTCCTTAAGAGGGTGATGCTGGCTCTTCGTTGGAATTCGTAGATTTATTGGCACGAAAGGAGAAACAGAGCATCTTTGTACAATCAATTTTGTATTCATCAAGGGCCGTACCAAATAATCAGATAATAAACCAAAGTAGTATGTCTCGGAAACTTTCTTCTTTCAGTACCATCTCCTCAGCGGAGGTTGGCGACCATCATTTGGAACTCTTCTTTGTCTTGTACTAAACGAATGATTCTGCAGGCCTCTCTACCGATATTAAACCCCTGGCTTAAGTTCCCAAGCCAGGAGAACCTTTTCTCCTCGATCCCTCGTCGTACTTCGATCTTTCCCTCAAGGATAAGTAAAAACTCATACTTGCTGTTTCTAAAAAAATGACCATAATATGTTGTTTTTCTTCGTTTTATTGTGGTTAAAATTTCCTGTCCTTTTATTCTCCATTTCTAGTACCCTACTGTTTGTTACCCGCTCGGTCCATGATATCATCAATATGCGTCTGTATAGCATAGCCACATCTCAAAAGAGTCCAAACGTGACATGGTTCGGGCTTTTAATGTGCATTCCGTGCTTAACGTTCCAATTATAGAATATACTTGAATTAAAAAAACACTACTTTTTAAGTTCACTCCTGTTAGTTTGTGGTCACAAAACGTTCCTAATTTAAGGTAATATGTTTTGTAAACTTATCGCTGCTTTTGTTTTTTTACAGTCGGTGCTGCGACAAAAAAAGCTGTGGTAACCGCAACGAAACACCATCTGATCCTGTGATAATTGACCGGTAAGTGCATCAAGTTTAAGTGAGCGACTCATAACTTCAATGTTACCAATCCAGAAAGTTGCATCATTCCTCAGTATTATACAAAATTTCACCTTAAAGGCTCCTCATATTTATGGAATACAGATGAATGTTCTACAGGTGAAAGTGTGTTCTTAGTATAGAATTTTTATAGCAAGGTGTACAGTCAGAATAGGAGCCGAGTGATGTCTGCGTATGACTATAATAAAAAATGTTGAATTGGTTTTCCTATATCCGTTATACATATTAAAATAACAAAGGTCCAAGTATTGAGCCCTGAGGTACACCTGAAGCAATCTGACGCTCATTTGAGGCTATTCCAAAAACCGATGCATACTAAAATCGATGTTAAGTAACATTCAAAAAACCTTACGCTGTCTCATCAAAATGTAAACAGAACATGTATTGAATAGCTGAATAAATCAAAAATGGTGGTAACTTGACACCTGAATACAGTAGGTGGTTCTTTCTCCCCGAAATCGATCCTAAAAGCTTTTTTCTCTCGCCTGACTCTCCCCCTTTTATGCCTTTACGACTGTACAAGAATTGTTATATGATCCAAAGAGAAGTTCTATTACTATTCCTTCTCTGCCCCTACATATATATATATACGTCCCACCCGCAAGAAACGTTTTTCTACCCCCACCCCCGTTGTCTATCCAGTGACGGAGAATACTGTATCCACGTAGGGTGCCTTTTTTTCAATCCATGGTAATGATTAGAAAACTTTGACTGTTAAAGACTTTACTCACCGAACTGAGAAGTTATGTCCAGATTGAAAAGAATTTCGTCGTTATTTTTAGGGTTTTGTTATGTCGTCCTAGTCGTTTCGAGACTTTTTAGATGAAAGTTAGTGCATATCCTAAATGAATTTCAGCTCATGCGATATATGAAGGAAAAATAGATTGCTTGTTTCTTACAATGTTTTTCTGTATCTATATAAATTGAATAGTAGTAGCTTCAAAATTAAACTCAATGGTGAATTTGCCAAATAAACCATAATCCTTAATTTTTAGAGAAATGGTGAATGAACCCAACAAGTTAAGGGGCCTGGGTATACACATTTATACATAAATGTATTTGACATGTTAAAACACGGATTCCCATTTCGAACAGAACTCATTTGTTTTTCAAACTACATACACAGTATTTCAGAAGGCCATAGTTAATATCTTAATGAATGACAACTATTTGCGATTTTCTCGGAAAAGTTTTTAGTGTGCAAAAAAACTCGCAATGCAAAATCATACATTCTTCAAATGTCTGTTATTTAACAGGATATCAAAAAAAGGAAAAATAGGTGACAAAGCGCAAGCCTTCTTCTTCAATTTGCTTTTTGAATCATTACTGTAAGTTTAAAGGTAACGTCAGGAGCTTGGAAATGCGAAATTAATTTTTATACTGACCTTTGGACCTTACCTTTGGATTTTTGAACTTATCATCTTAGACAGACACACTGGAGAAAGGGAACAGGCGGCCACGCCTTCTCGCTAACACGGGAATACGTCTTTTCTTGGATTCTCAATTTCGCGCACTACACCCTAGACCCTTAATCGTTAATCCTAATGATCCTGGCCAATGGCCAGTATATTAACACAGATTTATCGAATCGCTGACATCACTGTCTTGTAATCCGTTTTTAATGAGTAATGCAGACATTACTCTGGAATGTTCTAGTGGCCTGAGTGTGGATTGATTGTCTATGAGTATAGCGATTTTTTTGTTTTTGTATGCTCTCCCATTGTTTATTCGTGAATCACTACTAATATTTAGTTTACTGCGATGCTCTAGAGTATAATATTTCGAGTCCTAATTGAAACTGGATAAAAACACATGCGGCTCTCAGATCGAAGGAAAACCTGACATGGGCGTTTCATTTTATTATTATTATATTAAAATTACTTTTCTAAAGGATAATTGCAATAATTAAGTGCTTTTAATGAAAGCCTCATAAAGGTATGGCGGTTCTAAAGTTTCTATATGTTCTGTAACAAACGGTCTCCAAAAAGCTATTTTGCGTGCACTTTTCTAAATAACAATGATAACTTATACAGGGTGTCCCAAAAAATAATGTCAAGTGGAAGTCCAGAGATAGACCACACCTAGAAGTATCTAAATCACCCCTATATATGTTATGCAATATTTTGTAGTGTCCGAGTTATGAATTTTTTTCTGAATTTTAGAAAATTCTCTACCTTGACAACATAAAACTGTTCCAAAAGAAAAATTAAAAGACTTTTCCACATTATCTTTTTCGGTAACTAATCTCCAAGAGTTTGCTGTTTATACATAAAATAATCGGTTTCGTAACTTTGATGAAAGTAATAAAAATTTTAGTGTAAAGTGAAAAATTTATGATCTGATAATTATGACTTAAATCTTCGACTCGAAAAGAGGTGATTTCATGATTTCTAAGCAGGTCTAAAAACTTCTTGGGACTCTCTGCTATCACAGTCATTGAAAAAAAGTAGTACTTAATGGGGCTGCTTTCGCTCTAATCGACCTTCAAAGACAAGAGGTGAATATTTGTTGAAATTAGCGATGTGATTTTCAATTCATCAATAACTTATGTTAACGCACTAATAGCAGAATGATTGTCAGTACCGCAATAACAAACATTAAAAACGTTCCATAAATTAAACACTTATTAAAAAACTTCCTATTTCTTGCTAAAAACCACAATGATCGCATTCATCAAAACCGGTTTTTACCTGCGCGACAACAAAAAGGGCTAACGCTACCGTAGTAAACGATGGCGATGTTAGAAAAAGATAGCTACGATATTGTTGTGATGTCTTTTCAAAATGTTTCACTGCATAGGTTGTTTTCGTTGTCTTTATCCAGTCATCTGTCTGTCTTTGCGGCTTTAAAACGACACGCTTTTTTTGGATTGGTGTTGTTTCTGATGTCTGACTACTTGGCTATTCCTACAGACCTTCAGTGCACGACAACTGAATTTAACGATGCTGTTTTCTGCAAGAGACTATGCAACAAATTGATAGGTCGTGGTGGACCCACTGAATGGCCGCCACGGTCACCTGACTTAAATCCGATAGAGTTTTTTTGTTTGGGACTAAAGAACTAGTTTATGCTAAAGAGTGTCGAAACATCAGCGAATTACACAACAAATTAACGCAGGCCGAGGAAACAATAAAAGACAATCGAAGAGCTTTTGTTAATTTGAAAAACAATTTTTTCAGAAGATGTAGATTATGCATCGAACAAGAAGGTAGACATTTTGAAAATTTCTTGTGAAATTTTATGAACTTAGTGAAGAAATCTGATAATTTCGTTTCATTTTATAATTTCCCACTTACAAAAAAGAAGTCGTACATGTAAAAAAAAATCTTAGCAAAGTGACACAGGTGGTCATCTATGGATATTCTGGTCGCACTGAATGTTTTTTATTGCTGCACTGACAATCATTCTGCTAATAGTGCCCTAAAATTAGTTATTGTTTCATTTAAAATCCCATCGCTAATTTCAAGAAATCTCCTCTTGTCGTTGAAGGTCGATTGGAGCCAAAGTAGCCCCATTAAGTACTCTTTTTTTTAATGATTATGATAACTGAGAGTCTGAAAAAGTTCTTAGGCCTGCATAGAAATCATGAAAACACCTCTTTAGATTTTTAATTGCGAGTCGAAAATCTAAGTCATAATTAATAGAACGTAAATTTTTCATTCTACATTACAATTTTCATGACTTTCATCAGATTTACTAAGCCTTTCTGTATGAACAGTAAACTCTTAAAGATTAATTAGCAAAAAAGAGAATTTGTAAAAGTCTTTTAATTATTCTTTTGGAACAGTTTTAAGTTGTCGAGGTAGAGAATTCTCTAAAATTCAGATAAAAATCCATAACATGGATAACATATATGGGGGTGATTCAGATACTTCTAGGTGTGCTGTATCTCTGGCCTTCCGCTTGACACTATTTTTTGGGACACCCTGTATACGCTCTATGATTCATCCGTTGTCGGTCATTGTGTAGGTAGGTGGTCCTTTATAACAGCTCCACGCCTGAATGATTTACTTGTTTTTAAGATGGATGATACCACTTTTACAAAGGACAAGTACTCCTTATGCTACGCCACTGTCCGACCCTTCGTATAGTTTGATATGCGTGAATTCTCCTGGGAGGCCATTTTCTTGCGATTCCCTCACTACTACTATCGAAACTCGCTGTGTACGAAATTGCTATGGACTTTGATGTCGTCAAGGTTTCTGTTTTTGTTTTTTCGCTGTTGGTATATTTAGCTTGTAACGCCCGGTCGTCTGGAATAGGGAGAACGATCGTTCGGGAAGACACCCTTCCAGATTAAAGTATAAAGGCTTGTAGAACGTTATGTGAGAGACGTGGGAAGGTAACATGGATGATCTAACTCAAATTGCTTGTCTTCATTTGCAATTTTATACACAACTAAGATTTTGAAAAGAAAATTTTTATTGTATGTGGAGAGATCATATAATCTTGGAGATGTAAATTTCAGCAAATGTGACTTTTCTTGTTATTGTTAAAATTATTAATGGGAGAGCCTGTATTATCAGTGCCTTTCTGTGTTCCTCCCGACGAAGCAATTCCAAAAAGCTATCACACTTGGGGTCTAAAGTGATTCATTCAAGAGCTATATGTAGTTAAAGGATTGTACCACTACGATTGATGATAGCATCTACCCCTACAGATAAATTATTTTGCCAGTGTTCATTTAATTTTTTGTGTTATTGGTAGTGGTATAATCCTTTAAGTACGTGTAGTTCTTGAATTAATAACTTACTAATTACTAATTGCAAACTGGGATAATTTGTGATAAAAGTAGTAGGTACCTATATCAATCACAGCAACTACCTATCTTATTTAATAATTAAAAATCCCACGTCCGTCAGGCAGATGGATTATATGAAAATACTGGATGCATGTTTGTTATAGATCTTCTTATAGAAGTATTCACAGTTGCATTGTACATCAAATAGGGTTATACTTAATTTTAATTATAAAATGGCAAGCTTTGGCGTTCTGGGGTTCTGGATAGGCAACCAGTAATGCACATACGTCTGGGAAGTAGCTGTAACCTTTGAAATGTAACAAAATGCTAATTTTATCTCTTTTTACTATAAAACAAAGATATATTGCAAGTATTCATTTATCATTATAATTATTACCGATAGTAAATTATTGTTTTATCCTAATAATGCAATGAGTGAATTTCTTGTCATCATATCATCTAATAAAGCATGAAACCAGCGATCAAATGGAAATGGAATCTGAAATCTGATTGGTTGAGATTAGCAATTGCTAAACTTTTGATTAAACAAGAAAATGCAATTTTTCACCGATTTGAAACGGAAAATCAGACTGGAAAAGATGCTAGATGATTTACAATGCTCGATTGTATATAAAGTATGTAATTTTTGAGCTTTTTGAGGTCAACTTTAAGAGAAATCGGTAATTTTCAGAGTACTTTGGCAGATGCATGTTCTTGAAAGGGCTGCTCTGATTGGTCAAAGTCTTTGTTAAAATCTGCATGTTGATAAAATCGGGCCTTAGTGTGCTAGTTTGTAAGCACTAAAAGGGTGGTTCATTAATAATTTTGACTCAGACGTCACGTGACAAAACTTTTTTGCAATAATTCAACAGTTATATCAAAATTGATTTTTGAATTCAGTACCGAAGACACGCCGATAGCTCCCGAACCAAACCAAGCGCGTATGACGTCATAATATTAGTTTTCACGTCCTACTGTACTGGGTATGCCCTTCTACAAAGGCATGAGAATTTTCATTGCTCCAATACCTGCAGTTATGCTTATTAACTAATCCAGTTAGAGTAAATCAGATAAAATGTGCATTCAACAGAGAGGCCGATATTCTTTGCAAGAATAGTATTACCATTAGTCGCTGTAGTCATTTGCTCACAAAACTCAACTCGCCGGTCAAAATCGTCTTCGGTTAACTTTTGCACTTTTCATTTATAGAGCCAAATGAAATGTCAGTCATATTGACAATTTTGCGTAATGAAGTATTAGGATTTATGCCAAAATGACCCAAAACTTCAACTTCAGCGGCTCATTCAGAACTCTCCGTTTTTCATTTGCAACAGATCCAGTTTGAGTAAATTTTGTAACAAGGTCCCAAACACACCTAAGCGAAGTTATCTTCCCCGGATGTCTGGGGTTAAACGAAACCGTAGTTTGCGGAGCACATTGATTTTGGGCACCATAGAGTGAAATCATTTCCACTGTTTTTGCAACTGTCCGTCTGGAATTTGAAATCGCCTATACAGGGTGTTCTAAAAGTTGGGACTTTCCTCTTTAGAAGCAACGACACTGAAACGGCAAAGCTAATGCACGGTGAACCAGCAGCAAAACAGTAAAAAAAAATGTCAAGCCAGTACTCACTATTTGGTTGCTATGAAGTTGTAAGTGCGGCCCTGTCGCAGGCGTCTTACTAAAAGTACGATTTACGATGTCTTACGATGTTCCTCAATTTGGACCATACGAGGTTGTCTAGGTCTTCCAGCGTGTCCACCACGATGTGGATTCAGACATCCTGTGTCTCTAGCTCATTGCATCGACAAGGTGCAGGGTGAGTACGGTTAGCATTTATACATTCCGTACATGTATATGGCACCAAGCACAATCCCATTGGTCAGATTTGAATTTTGAACCAATCAAACTTCGAGTGCCGTACGTGTGTACGGAATGTAAATCAGTGCCATATGCACTTACGGAATGTAGTACTTAATGCAGCTGAAAATTTACAAAGAGGAAAGCGATTCAAGCGAAAATAATTTTTTAACTATATATTAAACTGCAGTAAACTTTATTACAAATTTAGTTAGAGTACTTTTAATAAATGTTAAATGTAATAATTGCAAAAATCTGGTATTAAGTATTGAGTTTCAATGGGCAAAGTAAACATACATTACTTATAAGACTAAAGACATTAAAGAATATAACAGAACAAAAAAACGTTACCTATATAAAATCAGTGGTATGAACCGTGTTTAATTGCATTGGGTTTATTTGTTATAATATTTTGGGTAAGATTATGTTTTTTCTTTGGCCTTGGCCTTGGCTGCTTCCCCAGTTGCTCGACGGCCGACGGACCTTTTCTTGCTTCCTCTTGTTACTCCAAGTTTTCTTCTATTTAAAGCTGTAGGCTGAACTTTAATGGTGGATTTTTGCCTATAGCGCTGAGCACACGAACTTCCCGCAGTACCTACATAAAAAACTTTCCCAAGCAGTGCTTGTCCTCATCTGCTTTAATCGGTTGAAAAACGTTTGAATTGTTGAAGTAGAAGTGACAAATGCTCCGACTCTATAAGTTGCGTTTACTAGTACCTATGTCTAAAATACCTACCTACATATGAGCCTTGGCGTGTTCGTTTTGACACCCGACACTCTCCAATTAGAATTTGTCAAAGACTCAAATTGTTCCACCATCCACCCATCGTCTAGCATCTTTCTCAGTCAATAGGTTTGATCTATATTTTCCAGGACTCAGTTGAAAATATTTATAATTAGGAGGTAACTTTGCCTCAGCATGAATGGCGAGTTCAAAGATATTTTAACTACCCTGTCGCGTGGCAATCACAAAAATTGAAACAAGAGTCTAGCGTCTAGCCATAGCCATACATTAGACATTCGCATAGCTATATTACATTCCGTAAGTGCGTATGGCACTGATTTACATTCCGTACACACGTGCGGCACTCGAAGTTTGATTGGTTCAAAATTCAAATCTGACCAATGGGATTGTGCTAGGTGCCGTATACATATACAGAATGTATAAATGCGTACGGTTAGGGAAACGATCGACATACACTCGCGAAGCCGCACGGTATTTTGACCACACTCACCGTACATTAAAATCATGTCCACCAGTTCATTATTGTTATAAGCGTGCGCCATTGTTGTTTGTTTTTAAAGTCCGGTCGTCAGATGTAGCAAGTCAAGCACTCTCGTACACTATGCCACAGCAACGCAACGTATGACGAACTGCCTGTTTTAGTGTTTTCTCACCGGCATCGGCACCCCTAGCGCTGCCTTGTTTGTTGTGATATTATGACATGGTGAGCCATTGCCCAGGGATGGACTTAGAATTGAGGATTTCTTTAATTGTCAGTATCTTGTTTTCGTATTTCGTTTATATGTTACTGGGAAAAAATACTCATTTTCGCGAGTACTATCCGCTGTATGAAAAAAAGTACCAAACTTATGAAATACCCTGTATATTTGTTTGACCAATAGCGGGCAACATTTTGAATAATTATTTCAATAAAGAGTCGTATTTTCGTGTGTTTGTTTCCCAAATTTTCCATTTATCACAAAAAAAATTAAATATTTTCATAACCCCAATGGGGTATTTTCCAACTTGCTAATATTGCCTGGTTAATGGCTGGAATGAATTGATTGTATCTAATTTGTAATGATGGCAGTGTTTGCTCAATTCTTTTGTGCCCTCCTGGAGTAAAGATAGGCTTTGAAAATCATCCCTTTGAAAAGAGATCATTTGAATCTCTTAACCTCCCGCCTAAGAAATCAACCAATCAAAAGTGATTTTTATGCTGGATGTAGATAGGATGTGACTATTTTAATTTGAATTGAGCGTAGATTCAGGGTTGTCACGTTGCTAATATTTTGCATAGTTTTTCTATAAAGGATGTAAATTTTATTATATGTTTATTTAGTTTCCCGCTGATTGTAGACTATAAATGTTATATTGCACAGCTATTCCATTTTTTGCATTCTTATGTAATTAGCAGTTTACTCTTAGAATGTTTCATTGTTACTTTTCACAATTTTACTCGTCATTCGGCAACACTCGTCTTTAACAGCCTGTCACTAGTGTCATGCATACATAACCTCCCCTGGCGTCACGACTGTCACAGTATCTCACTTAACCAAGATAAATCATGAAATGATGTAAACAAACATCTGTCAATATCAATACGAAGCGGAGGTTATGTCTGTAGATGGAGAAAAGACGACAAGGTACAGTCACATTCTAAGGATAGCTCCACGAAAGACCTATTACGTTACGCTTAGATTTATTACGTCACAGTTTTGGCGCGAAATTTTATGTTTGAACTTTGCAGGTCCTTTTAAGCCACTTCGCGTTCACAGTAAAAAGTAAAAATGTTAGTTGCATGGTTTTTGGGGACGTAACATCAATATTCCGTCATCAAATTTTGTTCGGAAAATACCCCATTGGCTGGAGCCAATCGAAAACCAGAACCTAAAAGGAAATGAGTACATCCAGAAATTGTTTTAAGGAAGTAAATAACTCTCTCTCTCTCTGTGTCTCTCTCTTGTTGTACAAACAATAGACACTCATTCTTAGACCTTATCTGCCCTTTTCGCTATCAAGTCTCCATGCCGCCGCAGGATCGAGAGTCATTTATTTTTCTGGCTGTTCCTTATTCCCGCTCCTTCGGCCTCCGCTCCGAGATAAAGGGGAAAAGTGGGCATATATTTTTTAGGAGGGAAAATGGTAAAGTGCTCGCCCGTCGTAAATTTTTTGGCTAAACTCGGCCGCAAATAACTGCCGCTAAAGTAAAACACGCCACGCCGCCATCGCTCTGAACCCCGCATGACTCCAGTAACGTGTGATTATTTTCCTTATCTTTGTCGGTTGAAGGGAAATAGGAAATTGTAGTCAAGTAGGTCGAATCTTTACCGTTAGGCCCATTTCGCACCAAATCAGTCGGCTACAGTCAAGTCTAGTCACGTCAGATGCTCCCAGATTCAACTGACTAGAACTTATATTGAAATTACGCATTATATGAAAAATTGCTTTCAGACTGACCGAGCCACGTCCGTGCCAGTCCCGTCCCGACGTGATCGGACTGTCTCTGACTCAACCGATCGAATATTTATGCCAGTCCTGACAAGTCTTTTGAGAAATCTTTCTTCCGGTGTAATAGCTTCTCGGTAATTTGTATTTTGTTTTGTTATATCAGCAGCTATAAAACTCAATAAGTGAAAAAATAAATCTGCACTTATTATAAAGTAATTGTAAAATTTTCTTGGGTCGGCCAATAAATCAGGAAACAAGTGATTAAATGATCCAAAATGTAGCCTTCTTCTGTTAATGGGATGAATCCACAATCGTTTCTTTTTTTGCCTCATTTTTCTACTTTGTTGTAATCGGCGTAAAATCATTGCTTGAAGAAACTCGTACATTTCAACTAGATACGGTAGTCTGGTCACAAAACGTTGAACTGACTGGTCGTCGATTTCGTTTGCATGACTTACTTCATGTGAAAGCAATTTATTTCGGTGACTTGATTAAATGTAGCTTGACTAGACTTGACTGTTGCTGATTGATTTGGTGCGAAATGGGCCTTAGTTAGTACGCCGTCAACAACACGATCTGAAAACTTTTGAGGTTCTTTACCTGAGGCTGCAACTCAAATCAACGAACGGATTTCAAATTAGCGCCAACAAATTATACATGATACGAATTTTCGTCCTGACAGGCAGTCAGAAACGATTTTGGGATTTTAGGGCGAAGTTGTAGATCTGAGCCCCCGTGTGTGGGGGGGGGGGTTAGATATCTCCCATCGTATATCCTGCGCGTCGTAACAGGTGGCTAAAAGGAACCGAACTACTGTCGGTAAAAACAGTAAACTCGTCTCAACCAACAGCTTTGGGTGGACGAGTTGAGAAGAGTCAGGACACCTTCTTGTCCTTGGGGTGAGAAATTGCCCTTAAAGGCGATGCCATCTGATCAATGGCATGAGGATGCAGAAGCAAATGTGAAACTATGCATTACAGATCTTAAAGATATCCCAAGAGAAACTCGTAAAATGAGTAAATGCATGTCTGTTAAGACATTTTGACTATGATCATGATGTAGATCTGAGCACCTGAGAATATTTTTTAAGTACGTTACCTGAGGCTGAAACTCAAAACAACGACTGGATTTGGAGTTAGCGCCCTCAAACTATACATGACACGAGTTTTCGTTCTGATAGGGAGCCAGGTGACTATTTAGATCTTTAGGGTGAACCTCAAGGTCTGAGGGTACGAAAATTTTTGATTTTCGTCACCAGCGGCTGAAAGTCAAAACAATGGTCGGATTTGAAATGAGCGTCCTCATAGTATATATGGTACAGGTTTTCGTCCTGATGGGAAACCAGATTACGATTTTAGATTTTTAGGGTGAACTTGTAGATCTGAGGTCCTGAAAATTTTTGTTGTTCGTTACCCTTAGCTGAAACTGAAAATTACAACCGGATTTGGAATTAGCGCCATCAAACTATACGTGATACGGATTTTCGTCCTCAGATGAAGCCAGGTAACGATTTTAGGTTTTTAGGGTGAACTTGAAGATATCAGAGGATCTGAACACTTTTTTATTTTCGTCACTTGAGGCTGAAACTCAAAACAATGACCGGATTTGAAATTAGCGCCCTCAAACTATACATGATACGTGTTTTTGTCGCGACAGGAAGCCACATAACGATTTTAGATTTTTAGGGTGGACTTGTAGATTGAGGACGTGAAAATTATTAATGTTCGTTACCCAAGGCTGAAACTGAAAACAACGACCGTATTTGGAATTAGCGCCATCAAACTAAACATTATACGGACTTTCGTCCTAGCAGGAAGTCAGATAACGATTTTAGGTTTTTAGGGTGATCTGAGGATCTGAAAATTTTTGATGTTCGTCATATGAGGCTGAATCTCAAAATAACTGCCGGATTTCTAATAATCGCCCTCAAATTATAGATGTCACAAGTTTTTGGCGTAATAGGATGCCAGATAACACTTTTAGATTTTTAGGGTGAACTTGTAGATCTGAGCACCTACAAATTTTTGATGTTCGTTATCTGAGGCTGAAACTCTAGACAATGGCCGGATTTGAAGTTAGCGCCCTCAAACTATACATGATACGTGTTTTCGTTCTGACAGGAAGCCAGGTAACGATTTTAGATTTTTAGGGTGAACTTGTAGATCTGAGCACCTACAAATTTTTAATGTTCGTTACCCGATGCTGAAACTGAAAACAACGACCGTATTTGGAATTAGCGCCATCAAACTAAACATTATACGGACTTTCGTTCTGATAGGGAGTCAGAGAACGATTTTAGGTTTTTAGGGTGAACTTGTAGATCTGAGCACCTACAAATTTTTGATGTTCGTTACCTGAGGCTGAAACTCTAAACAATGGCCGGATTTGGAGTAAGCGCCCTCAAACTGTACATGATACGTGTTTTCTTTCCGACAGGAAGCCAGGTAACGATTTTAGATTAGTGGGTGAACTTGTAGATCTGAGGACCTTAAAATTTTGTCGTTCGTTACCTGAGGCTGAAACTCAAAACAAGGGCCGGATCTTAAGCAGTGTCCACACTGATACTCATCATGACTCTACCGTATTTTTAGATTATTCACAAGGCTACCATTGAATCAAAATAGTACCTAGTATTAGTTTAAAATTGCCTGAAGACGTTTGTTATTGATGGCTGCCAGACAAATGCCAATGAATTTGTGGTTCTTGGGTTTTTAGACCGGCGTCGTTTAGCGTTAAAGCTTGACGTTTCGCCACCACGAGTGGATGGCATCTTCAGAAGCTATTTCACTTCGGCGACTTCCAAAATACTGACGGCTGGTGGATGTGCACCTGTATTTATACAACAACTCGTGCAGTATTTTCAAGCCTGAAATCTGCATTAGAAAAGGACATGCATAGCAATTTGGTTTATGAAATACCTTGTAAAGATTGCCCCAACTTATACATAGGACAAACTAAACAATATTTAAATAAACGCATATATAAACATAGGTAGGATATTAAAAATAAAAACCTGAATTCTACCGCCCTCAGCAAACATGCTATAGAAAATAAACATACTATCGATTTTAGCAACGTTAGAACATTATGCAAAGAGAAAGATTGGTACGAAAGAAACCTCTTAGAGATGATACATATAAAAAAAAGTTCTAACAGCATGAATTTCAGGACAGATACTAGCAATCTTTCATGCATATATACAAATTTAATAAATGGAACATAGTCTATACTTTCTTCCATCTTATCAATATTTGCCTTCCTCCCTCGATATTTAATTGTTAAAAAAAAAATTAATTGTAAATGTTAGTCATTTTGTATCTGTTTGACAATTCTGATATTTTATTTTAGTTTTAGTACCTGAAGATGACGCCTAATAGGAGCGTCGAAACGTCGTAAAATTTTATATTTTGGAAATATAATAAGTGACCGTATCCCAAGATTGTTTTACTAAATACTTCGTACCGACGGTCAGGATTCAAAAAGCAAAAAAATTGTAATGTGAACGCATGTGAGCGATTAGGAGGGAAGTCACAGGATCAAGTTTGAAGAAACTCAGGTTCTTGCCGCAACGTCCTCATACCATGCCAGACTTCAAAGAGAAGCCATCGAAATACAAAAACATCATAATAATAGGAAAGAAGAAATACAGAAAGTCAACCGGACATGGATACCCATCCTAAAGGACCTGAAGACACTGCCATATCGCGAAGGGGCGGGGCTACCAACGCTACCTGGTTAGGCCACGTCACCATTAGCAGGTATAAATACAGGTGCACATCCAGCAGCCGTCAGTATTTCGGAAGAAGCCGAAGTGAAATAGCTTCTGAAGATGCCATCCACTCGTGGTGGCGAAACGTCAAGCTTTAACGCTAAACGACGCCGGCCTAAAAACCCAAGAACCACAAATTCATTGGACGATGGCCGCGAAAGCCTTACACGGTATAGACAAATACCAAGTTGCAGACGTCATTGTTCGCAAATGTCAGATTATATCAAATGAGGAACCAGGATCCAAACCAAAATGAGAATCGCCTGGAAAAATATCTCCAACCGCATGCTGTACGTCACTGTTCTGTCGCATCGAACAGCTAAACTCCCCATGTTCGCCGTCAACTCCCAATTACCGAAACTTCAGCGGGAAGTAGCACTATTTTTTACCGTCCACCGATACTAATCAGGCTACATTAGCCGCACACGAACCGATCTTTATCTTCTCGTGTTTTCGCGTTCAGACGACACCCGACTATTATTTATTTATAAAACGCGGAATTTTTGGGACTTATTTATAGCGATGTAGAGTGATAGTGGCTCCCTTACCCGAGTTAATTCAGTTGTAATGTAAGTGCTGGTAGCACGAATCTTGTTACGTCAATAATGGATTGGTCTGTAGCATGTACAAGATAAGCGTTGATGATAACGTGAGGTTGGTGACATGATGTTGCGTAGCTGTTTAACAGCTTTGAGGAGCGAATTTAAGTACTTTTAGAGCAGCTGAGATACTTGATTTTTGACGTAAACTTAATATATTAGGCCGTATTCATAATTACTCGAGAGTCCCTTAATACTTGAGTGTCAGAGGGGGATTATACTATGCACATAAGAGCAATGGTTCAGCTTTAACCCATTTTTGGCTATTATTTTTGAGATTCCTGAACTGAAAAAACTATGAGCATGAAGAAAAAGGGTAGTTCTAGGTTAATTTCGACGTATGTTTTGTAATTTTCAAATAGACAATTATTAAAAAGTTGCCAAATGTGGCGCTTTTTTGACTAAATTCACAGTCACGTTAATCACCCTGTGTAAACTTGTTCCAAAACCTAAATCGACATTAACTTAGATTGAAGTCTTAAGAAAACGAAAACAACGTTTTTGATATACGGGGTCAAAAATGGTAGCCTGAGCCTTGCATTGAACAAGCGCGCGCCTATTGGGACACTGATAAAAGCGCCACCAATACAGAAGTATACAAACTACAGTTTATGAATGAGCTGAGGATCATTCATTTCTGAAATAAGATAATGAAATAAAAATACACGATGCTACAATAGTTGAAGACAGAAAGCACCAAGCTTTTACTCATTTTAAAATTTAAAATATGCCTATGTGCATATGACGCTCTTATTTTTGAAAATATCTTTTGCAATATATGTTTGTCAGATGTCAGTTTATCTATTTCTCGCTTAACTTTTTTATTGGATCTTGAAAGCGCAGTTCTTTGTTTCCAATATTTAATTTTAAAGCAGATTGTACTTATATGTTTGGTTTTCTGGACATAAAAGTATTACGCTTGACTTTGATAGATTCAATGATAAATTATGATTCGCATAAAATTCCATTCTGTTTGATATCGCGTTCAAAATTTTCTTTTGATTAGTGAGCATTGTCAGAGCGAAAAGTTAGAATCATCTGAGTATCGTCGCCGTATGAATTCCTTATATCCGTTTTCTTCGCGAATTTATTCACAGATTAATCCATGGTCTTCTTCAAGGTCAAACTGACTGTGTTTCACATCTGTAAATAAAACCATGGATTATGTGACAGCATGCAATTCAGTTTGGCGGTTTTCGCAAGAACTATTCAATTTGTGTTTTTTGTGATCCTGACAATATTTGACTCTCCATTTTCTTCAAAATTTTTATTTAGAAAATTATTAATGATATACAGAGGTACGGTTGACACTGACGTCAAACTTCACCACGAATTAGAGCAGGTTCTAAATCCGTGAAGAAATCCATGAAGAAATGCATTGACTTATTTGACGTCAAATTTCTGTTTTACATTGTCACATTTGACCACGAACTGAATCCACGAATAAAACTATGAATTTTACTTCCCACACCGATAGGTGAGGGGAGTATTGTGACCGCGAAAATTTTCGATTTTGAGATAATACGTTTTTTAGGCGTTTCATGATGTCTACATAACGAAAATCCACGTCACTCATTTCCCCCGGTCTGGCGGTCTGTCGGTCTGTCTGTCTGTACGCGTTCTTCTAGCCACGTAATCTCAGTAACCGCTGCTTGGATTGTGACGAAATTTGGGCAGCAATATCCTGTGGGGTCTTAGTAGGTAATGCTGCTATAATCTTGAAAATCGGTACATGGGCGGCGGAGTAATTAGCAAAAAACGAAAAAATTCAAATATTCGTCAAACTTC
Source organism: Callosobruchus maculatus (assembly GCA_951848785.1). Lineage (NCBI taxonomy): Eukaryota > Metazoa > Arthropoda > Insecta > Coleoptera > Chrysomelidae > Callosobruchus > Callosobruchus maculatus. Next base: position 349,350 of record CATOUR010000227.1, read on the forward strand.
GTTTTTTGGAGTTTTACGTATTCCTGATAATTTTTTTACTTTTTTTGGGTGGGGTGAAATTTGGGGTGGTTGGGCGGTGGGGGGTTGTAAACTTGAAAAATTTGTTGCTTTCATAATAGACTGTCCACTGACCCGTGGACTTCGTTTTTAAGCATTTTAGAAGTTCCTGATCATTTTCTGCGTTTTTTTGGGTGGGGCGAGTTTGGGTTAGTTGGGGGATGGAGGGTTGAAAAATTGAAAAATTTGTTGTATTCATAATAGACTATCCCCTGATCTATGAAGGAGGACTTAGCGACATAAATCACCCTTTTAGGTCCGTCCGAACATTGCCTTGCCTATTGCCGAAGCTAAGGGACTTAGAATTTTCTGTACACATACGAGTATTTATTGCTTTAGATCGTTTTATATTTTGTAACGTGGAAACTATTAATTCTAATGACATTTTGATGCAGTATTATTACCATGGTGAGGGTGGAAAACGCGTATGGTTTTTAGAAATCGTGTCGGTGGCAGCGTAGCAATAATCAAAAAACTATACATATGAAAACAGCTCAAACTTATTTTTTAGATTTTTCAGGGGTTCCTGATCATCTTCTATCTTTCGTTAGGTGGTGGTGAAATTGGGGTGGTTGGGGGGGGGGTTGTAAAACTGAAAAGTTTTTAGTATTGATAATAGGATATCGATTGGCTGTGAAGGAAAGACCTAGCGGCATCATACAAATTTGGGGGGGGGGGCTGGCGATGATTTGGTTGCAAGGGGATCTCAGACTATAGCTTCATGCTATGCGAAAATAATAAAATGGTATCACCGTAATGTGTGGGAAGTACTGAGTCAATTAACTTGTCTTCATTTTTTTGTATCTGGTAAAAACATCCTTGATCCAATAACCCCATAACAGGGCTTCTCCATTAGATGACAGGTCATTGCGTAAGAGCTCTTCATAATATAACCGTGTTTGTTCCTATAGATAGTACACAACCTCATCGAAAATTTAGCAGCGATAAGAGATATGTCAAGCACAAATTGGACTGGCAATATGCGGGTGATCGTTTCAGGTTCGGACTGTACTATCAGAATGACAAATTGTATTGCTGAGAGCACAGTAATGTGTATGAGTTATTTAGCCCTTGATTGCACACAAATGTCAACCTCGCGCCGTTTCGTCCAAATTTACGATGTGCCGTTGTCACTGTCATCATTGTCCGTCTACCGTGTTGCCAGTCTTTTCGGAAGTTCAAAGACTCACACCAAGGTAAAATTTACAATAGAATAATTGAAAAAAGATAGACATTTTGAATTTAAGATATTTGATTTTCACAAAACCCGCAGAGACGTTAGGTATCTTACTAGTGGTTCGTCTCACCTGGACCCGGCATACACACATAAAAAGAAATTCTCAAGTCAAGAATTGTGATATTCTTGTGAATACATACTCACAATAAGAATATCGGTTCTCACTCTAAGAAAGAATATTTGATGAGAAAATTATAGAAAATTTGTATCAAGAATAATATATTTTTGATTTATATACTTATTTTAAAGAAATATGCTCCGAAAGACAATATAATTTTCTTTGCAACCAAGGCTATAATAATTGAATAACAAATATTTCATAATTTTATATCAAGATTATCATTTTTCCCAGCGGTGCCCAGTTTATTTCTATCAAGAGTATAGACAGCTTGCAAATGCGAACCTTCACTTAATATGATAATCTTTGTTTGAAAATGAACGCTGTTTTACAAGCACACCCTATATTTGTATCAAGCAAATCATTTATTTGACGTCTACCAACGTCGGCGTACGCAGACGCGCAGCGTGTCACGGGCCAACCCTAACCTCTCCACCCACTCTACTCAACAGCCTGTTGCCCGTCCGCGTTCGCGCCGCCGCGCCATTATCGGTATTCGATTGTCGCATCCGCCGCCGTCTTTAGCACCGTAGCGTAATACCTGGATCCTGCGTAATAGCACATAATAGTATCTAGTCAAACTGTTACATAAATTGCCATTGCCACGTGATACCACCGTCAACCATCTGTTGGTCCACCGCCATACGAGTCGCGCCCCAGTTCCCATCAGCTTCCTTATCACTGGATCTATCCAACCATGAATGAACTATTAAAAAAATTGGGATGCGAAGACCTGACTCAGGTGTTCCTAGATAAGTACTAAGTATGTTAAATGTGATTTAAGAAATTTTGTAGAACTATTTCTCCAGAAAAATTTCTACATGCTCATAGAAGAGTTTGAATGCTCAAATTATTACTACTAGATTCCTCATCCAAGAATATCACAATTTTAGAATAAAGTTAAGCCACTTGCGTCAAGTTTATGAAATACTCCCAGTTAAGATTATGAGACGCTTCAGTCAAGATTATGAAATACTTCGGTCAAGATTACCATATTCTTGAGTTAAGATTTTGGTATTCTTACTATCAAGAATTTCTCAGTTTTTCATTGAAAATATTTTCTCAATCTAACCCTTATATGGTCAAAGATATCGTATTCTCACTTTAAGATTAGCATAACTTTGCGCGTATAGGAAGTTATGGTATACTTGAATTAAAGCACCTGTGCTCCATCTAAGAAATTATTTTTATGTCTGTAGAAATAGTAATAAAACAGTAAAAGTAATTAATTCACTTGTACAGAGAGTTGTCATGCTGTCGGGTACAAACTGTCTAACAACTTGAGAAAAAGATACTTCTATGAAATAACTTTTTACACCACAATGTTCAACGAGCAATGAACAAGTTTACTTCTACGATGTCCACCGCCCATTCTAACAGTAGTCCATCCCTAGTCTTGAAAATTTGCCTTTCTACCTTATACCCACAATCTGACAGACAAAATATCAGGATTTCTTAGGAAATACAGCATGTCCACTAGATTGTCAACTATGCCTCAAATGCAATATTATATTATAGATCCGTTAAGGATCAAATTCCTCTAACTATGTAAGCTCACAGATCAACATAGGTATCAAAACAATTATTGTCGAGTGGGGATTAATAAATAAAATACAGTTTAAAGTACAGAAAACACTGACAAAGAAATCTCACATCAGCTTAACAACAGTGGGAATGAAGGGTCACTTAATAGTCGAGTCACTTTCCGTCAAGGTTTTGGGGAACAACCATGGCGTCAGAATTGCTGAAACGACATCCCAGAAGCTTGGAGTTTCGTTCCGCTGTAGGAAACTGTATACACCAGAGCAACTACTGCTGCTCTACGAGGCAGAGATCCGACCATCGTTAGAGTATTGCTTCCATATATGTAGAAGCACTCCCTAAAGCTTCTGGACACTATCCAGAAGAGAACAATCAGACTAATCCATACGCCTCACAAAGAACCTCCAAAGCCTGGAACATCAAAGAAGGGTGACCTGTTCCCGTTTTATAGATTCTATCACAGAAGATGTTCGAATGAGCTCTACCAGATAATAATCTAAAGGCCGTCCGAACCAGGAACACTAAAGAAACTCTGTGAGCTGATCCTTACCAGGTCGAGGTCTCTACTCCCCGACGAGCCAGTCTCCTCCAGCATTCCTTTTTTTTTGAATCTGCTGGATGCAAGCCTGTTATGAGATCTGGATCCTTTACTTAAATGCACACTACATGTGTGAGGTTTATTTCAAAGTACTTTGGTTATTGAAACCACAAATACGGATACGTTGGTTTCATGATATTCGTGCGCCTTGGCCTGAGATTGGGTTTTAACATTATTACGTCACAACTATGGTGACCAATCCTGGCTCGTTCATAGTCATGTGATTTTGTTTCGATTTATATCAGTTATTAATTGTTTATAATTAATTGGAAAAAAGTTTTCGCTCTAAATCTCAATATTATTAATAACAAATTATTATGATATGTGAAAAAATCAATAGTTTTTTTTTCAAAACTGATGTCGACAGTTAATGACTATTTTGCCAGTTCTTCTTAAAGGGGATGTGATGAAAAATAAATGAATCATTTCCAAAAAAAAATCTTTGTCCTCTTACTTGGAGCACTTTAGTACTGTCTCAAATTCCGATACTTCTTTCCCAGTTGATTGTGGTAGGGGAGTTGTTTTTGGTGTAGAAAGTGGCAACTGCGCATCCAATATAGCATTCCGCACTTGTTATGATGGCTTTATATGCGGATGATACACGTCGAATGGAATTTGCAAATTATTATTTGCAAAAATAGCATCGCATTCGGACAGGTTCATTAAAATGCTAACTGACAGCGAATTGCATATAGGGGATGTTACTACTAACTACCTGCGCGTATATCGCCGGCATTGCCAGCGTTTCGTCTGTACCGTACGCGCCCGTATACATTCAATAAGTTATGACTGGTTGCGCGAACTGTCAGGGATTTTGCGGTTGGAATTGGGGTGAGTCAATTAAAAAGTTGAATGCAAATGGTTGAATTTGGTGCTTCTCAGAAGTCATTGTAACAATGTGATTTTTTTGGGAGCGAGAAATCATGTTCGAAAAGAGCGAGATTTCAACTACCAGATCAGTATCATTGTATAGTGCAACGAAGAACGTTTATTGTCAGGATATATGTAGAATTGAAGAGAAAATAATTGAGTTTGGCTAATTTTGGCAAAATACGTTTTCCTTCATTCTTCCATAAAAGATATCGTGCATGACGAGCCCCAGCCCCACAAAACATCTACGTTATATAGAATGTGTACTAAATACAGGGTGTGGCATATTAATCAAGAACAAATTATTGGTAGCAGAACATAGCTGATAATAAACCACTTTTAAATATCTAAGTGCAAAAATTACATCTGGCATATGATGCAGCCGTTCACGAAGATTGCACTCCACTGTTTCCAGCATGTCTCTGCTGATTTTTGAGAGATTTCATGGCGAATCGCTTTCTTCTCTGCGTCTAACCTACGGGGCTTGGCCCTTTAAACACGTGACTTGAGTTACTCCCATAGAAAAACAAACAGAAATTGATAAGTCGTGAGACCGAGAAGGTCACTAAATGCCACCAAACCTCGAAATTGAACGATTTGGAAACAGGCGGCGGAGAACAGCCATGGATGCTCTGGCGGTGTGTGCCGTGGCCCCATCTTGCTGGAACCGCAAATCTATGATATCCACACCTCTTCTTTGCAATTCAGGTATGAAAAAGGTATTCACCATACGAATGTAACGTTCAGATGTTACTGTAGCGGTCCATGATGGCAAGTGGCAAGTAAGAAAGTGAAATGGTTTGAATCAAGGAATGGATTGTAATAAACCGCACGCTCCTCCCTTTTCTAATATATGAGTACTACTCAAACCAAAAACACCTGGTTTTTATCTCCCATCCTGTATAAGCAACCTAGTGAACAACTCGGCTCTGTCACTCATTGAAGCTGTTAGGAGTCAACATTAAAGAAAATCTGAACTGGCATGAGCACGTTACGTCAATTGCAACAGCTGCTGGTAAAACGCTTGGGTACCTATTCAGAGCCAAAAAGTACTTCTCACCATCTAACTTCCTCACGCTATATAAAGCCCAGATAAGACCTGGCCTGATGGAGTATTGCTCTCATGTCTGGGGAGCAATTCGACTAATTGGCGACCCGGCCTTAACACGCCACCTACAGCCACTTTCTCACTGGCGTGTTGGTGGTGACCTCTCACTCTTCTCTACCGATATTCAAACGGAATCTGCTCATCTGAGCTATCCTCTATCGTTCCGCCGCTCACCGCTCCTATCAGATGCACCCGCGCGACCGCTGCATCTCATCCTAAGGCAGTCGTTCTTCATACCGGTACAACCGGACATTTATTCCCAGGGTGTCCAAGGCTTGGAATGGACTGTGTATTTATTGGGCCTGCGGGTGTTGGCCCATTCAAATCCCGCGTTAAAAAACTTCCCCTAACATAACCCTTTCACAGCAGCCGCGGTACTCTGGTATTTAGGCTCTGCCTACGCGGTCTGCTCAGTTATATATATTAGCAAGATTGGAGCCATCTCTAATGAAATAAATAAATCTACAACTTTCACTATTAGATACACGTACCCTCAGCTTACAATTTCTCTAGTTTGTTTTGGAAGACAAATAAGGGGAGAGTAAGAGTAAGAGTATTTATAGGCCACGTCAGGAAGAAGCTTCAATTTTTTTTAGTTTCTTAAATACTACACTCGCCCCGAATGCAACAATCTTGCTTCAGAAGGAAGTCTTAAGAATTTTAAAACTTCTTGGCATTCATCAAATCAGCGAAATTCTCAGAATTTTCAAAATATGATAAATTCTTAAATTGTAAAAGATTCCAAAAACAAAAAAACGGAATTATCAAATATCACGAAATTTGCGAAAATTTTAAATATTTCGAAATTTTCGGAACTTTTAAAATATTGAGTATCTTCAGCAACCACGAAATTTTAAGAATTTTCGAATTATCTGGAATTTTTGTCTCTCAAAAGGCCACAAACAAATATGAATTAAATAGATCTTGCGAAAACCGCTAATCGTATCACAGCAACAGTGTTAGCAGCACTGCATGCTGTCACAAAATCCATGGTTTTGTTCACAGATGTAAAATACAATCAGTTTGACCTTGAATATGTCCATGGATTGATCAATGAATAAATTCGCGGAGAAAATGTCGATGTAACAACGGGTATTAAGAATGGAATACCACATTTAATACTATCAAAACGTATGTAAATATTTCCATCCAATCCATCTATCTGGCGGCAACCCTAGTTCTAGATCTGTTTCTTTTTGACGAGATCACCCTGTATGTTTGTACGAGCGTATATCGAACGAATACAGGATTAGCTTTCTTTGTCGGCGGAGGTTCACGCACAGGCAACAGGTATTAAGAATGGAATACCACATTTAATACTATAAAAAGTATGTATTTCCATCCAGTCGATCTAACTGGCAACCCTAGTTTCGGATCTGTCTCTTTTTGATGAGACCACCCTATATGTTTGTAGGAGCGTATATCGAACGAATACAGGATTAGCTTTCTTTGTCGGCGGAGGTTCACGCACAGGCAACGGGTATTAAGAATGGAATACCACATTTACTCGTAATACTATAAAAAGTATGTATTTCCATCCAGTCGATCTAACTGGCAACCCTAGTTTCGGATCTGTCTCTTTTTGACGAGACCACCCTATATGTTTGTAGGAGCGTATATCGAACGAATACAGGATTAGCTTTCTTTGTCGGCGGAGGTTCACGCACAGGCTTACGCACCGGCCTCGGCAGCAAATCGAATCAAAAGCCAATAGAAATCCACGGCACGCGCGTTTCTAAAGAAATTTGAAATTCAATTTGGAAATCTCTATGGTCGTTTTGCCACTACCCTGCATTGTAATTTTTCGGCAAATCCGACACCGTCACCGCCTCCCCTGATATGAGTACGTTGCTAATGTTCATGGGCGGCCAAAAAAGCAGGGGTTTTATTCCTAATGATCGTTACTTTGTCAAATATAAATGTTTAAAGCTATCCACCATCTTGAAATATAAAACAACTCAGCCGCTATGACGGAAAACTCGAGAAACTGCTGCTCGGGAGTCGCATAACAGGTGGCAACTTCTGAGGATGCCATGCACTCATAGCGGCGGCCGAACAGCCCATGGCTAAGCGTACTTTTACTTTTTTCACATTTCAAAGTCTCATGCAACTTCTTACAGGTCTGACTGTATCGTAATTGATTGTGCTGTATTATAAACCCCTCACACTACCTCAGGGCCTTACAATGATTCCGAATGGGTGGTACCTGTTGGGACTACTTTAGACCATAATTTTTTTGTGCAAAATTTGTTTAAATTTTCAGTAAAAAAATATAAACTTAAATATTGTTTGGCTTGAATTTTGCTTCCATACTGGATTACACAATTTCTTGTTCAAGAAGTGGTTCACAATTCCGGGATAATCAGATTATATTGCAATACGGTTACTTTTTATTGATAATCATATATCTATTAATTCACTTTCTCGGTAATGAAGGAAGGTATTGCTAGAATGTACACCCATCTATCCTTCTACGTTACGAGAAGCTAACGACTGGCTGAAAAATTCAAAACACCGAATTGAAACTAAAGCTTTGAATGAAAGTAATCCGCCTAGTGTTCAAACCGAAACTATTAAAGTGGAGTTAGATTACAAAGTCAATAAACATGAAACAAATTAAAATGCTTGGGTGACGACGGCATCTCTCTTTTACATAATATTTGTAAGAGCGTCTGGTCTTCCGGTGTTTGGCCAGATGAATGGTGCACATCAATTTTTGTTCCACTTCATAAAAAGGGATCTCCAACAAATCCAGACACTTATCGGCTACTGTCGTTAATCTCTCATGCAAGTAAGGTTCTACTATATATTTCACAATCTCGTTTGGAGGGTTTTATTGGCTGGAAAATTTCTGAGGCGCTGGCAGGTTTCGTGAAAGGACGCGGTACGCGTGAATAGATCTTAAACTTAAGACAAATTATTGAAAAAGTCAGAGAGCATTGTTTTCCAGTTTTTATCTGCTTTGTGGACTACCCTAAGGCGTTTGATAACGTAAAGTAGCCTAAACTGTGGGAAATCCTCATCTCTATGGGAGTTCCTTATCACCTAGTATTTCTCATACAGCAACTCTACGAGTCTAATTCGGCTCGTGTAAGAAGTGATGGTAACCTGTCTGAATACCGACCTTAGAAACTAAGGCTATACTAAATACTAACTGACCGATGGCGACACTATGCTATCTATCAAATAGTTCCCTGAGTGCCTTGTATAAATCTGAAGCGATTCCCACAGTGCCGGCATTCGTAATCCGACATTAGAGTGAAGCATGATTGAGATCACCGGTGATGCTCACTGCATTGGATGACAATTTTTTCATGAACCACCGGTGATGTTCATGATGGCAGTTAACGTGTTAAAGAGAAAGAGAAATATCGAAGTCCTGCGGCGAATGGAAAACAAGATACTTATCGACCATAAAGTAGAGAAAACAGCCTATCTCGGACATATCATGATACCCTACCGATCAGAGCACAAGATGGAGAAACATTTGCCAAAATTGTTGACGATCTTCATTGAATGCAGTTGGTAGCTTACGAAGAAGAAGATTACAAACCATCACGTCGCGTGGCGTCATACTGACGCCCCTCCCTCCCAATAGAAATAGCGTGAAAATAGAACAACATTGAATTTCGACACAAATTTTAGTTCAATTTAAAATTTTGAAGCAATTTGCTGTAGTATATTTATTTATAATTTTCAAAAAATTCAATCAAATTTTGTACAAGAAACTCTGTAGTATAGAGCCGTATGACACACAAAAGTTTTTCCATGAATATTTCTCTGAAATTTATGAAGAGATTATTGAAAAGTATTTTGCGGGAAAAATGGTTCGATTTTTCCTCAAACATCAATCACCTTGTATTCCACACGGCATAAACTTCACCGAAATTATATGTCATGCGCATGCTCTCTTGTGTAGCAAATGTCACCTATGTCAACGTTTTATGATATTTTTCAGACGTCTATGATGGCTCTTAGCGCGATTTGTCGCAAGTTTCTGTTTTTCTAATTCGCCGATTTTACTACATATACATGGGGCCGTACTCCTCTAGCAACATTAAAACTTCCTCGCGGTTCCAAGAAGACATGATGAATACGTACCAAATACGAAATGAACTAAACAAACACTTTAGGTAGTTACTCACAACACAAGGTACAAAACTATAAAGACAAAGTTAGGTTAGGTTACAAAACATGAAATATATAAGGTGACAGAATGAGTATTTAATGATTTTATAACGGGCGGGCCAGCCCAAAGGATCCGTCCGACACGGGAATTCCCACTACATCCTGGTGCAACCCAGGTAGTCGCTGCTGCTGGGTGTGTGTTGCAAAGTGAAGGAACCTCCTGATGTACCGCGTCCATGGTCCATGCCGGATTTCTAACCTCGTCACTCACGTCAACGCGGTCACGTGTCAGATGTTAGATGATCTAACTAATTTTCAGTGATCTGCGCATAAATTCGCGCATATTTCAACCAAAATACTAGAAACTATAGAACAAGTTTTATATTTTCCTAGCGAATTATTTGATAATAAATTCCATACCACTTTTTGACGTATGATACGACAAAATCGTTTAGCGAATTTTTTCACGATGAATTTCAGAGTAATTTTCATGGAAAAACTTTTGTGTGCCATACGGCTCTAAAGCAGCCTTAACATATCCAAAGCCTTGTGTACGCTCATGGAAATATTAAATTTTCCTCCATCTATGCGACCCAACATCAGACTGGTTTATTATTCCGATCGAACATATTTAAATTCAGGATCAAAATTAAATCCATACGTTGCCATTGGAGTTGAATATTCCCAGAAGGTGAGATTGTGTTGTGCCCCATGTTGAAAATTAACCTTTGATTTCTGAGCAGTGATGCTGAGGTGTTTGCGATACCTAGGCCCCTAAGATCACTCTCTCTGTAGAAGTTTGAAGAAATAACTGACTAGTCAAAATAAAAATCAACAAAATGAACCAAATATAGAAGAGAACCGGCTCCATGTTCTTGTAGAGGCAGTATATCAAAACAAGTCCTTAGGTATAAGGTATGATAGGTCATCACATCGATAGGGGACATGGTTAATGCTTGTCCTCTGATATCAATTATGGCTAGTTCACTAGGTATCATTATTATAGACATCCTTGATAAAGATAATAGAGTTTTTCATGTATCTACTACCATCTTTCACGATGAGTATGACTTCGTAGTGGCTGTATTTGTAAATAAGGCATGAACAAAAATAGACAAAGATACAGATAAACTAGTAGGAATCATTCTTGGCAAAATAGGTAGAAACATTGTCTCGAAGGCTGTTAGTTAAGGATTAGTTTGCATTGATTATCTTGAAAAACGAAAATCTATCAACAGTATTATATGAATTTATTGCAACGTTTGGCGAATAAATAAAATAGCTACAGCAGGGTAAGAGGAATGTGCTGTTTCATCAAGACGATGAACCAGTTCACAAATCCATAACTGAAATGGCTAAAATTAATAAACTGAGGTTTGAAATCATAGCTCATTCACCATATTAGCCAGATTTAGCCCCCTCGGATTATTTTCTGTTCCCAACCTTGAAAAAATAGCTCAGTGGTCAAAGATTTTCCAACGACGAAGAAGTGACGTCAGCAGTTAGTGGCTATTTTGAGGACTAAAACAGTTTGTGTTAAAAAAATTGTATCGAACATCTCTAGTAAAAGTATGTAACAATACATATAATTTTTTCCAAAACTCTCGTGTGTTTTTTATAGTGTCGGACACTACTAGGACCATCCTCGTATAGAACACTTAAACAATAAAAAAACTGCTTTAGGCTTTCATACTCGGTATCCTGATTTAAGTGAAATTTTATTATCGACTCGGAGAAATAAATATTCGACGTTAACGTTTAGAAAGAAAGCAGCCCGATTTTGTGGCTATTAGACATCCCTCTACCCTAAACGCGTGTTCCCATACATATACCAGCAGCGCGTGTTTACAATACGGCCTGATGCTCATACAAAACTTGTTAAAGCCTCCAATAAATGTGTAACAGATGTTGGCCCAGATCATCTTATTGATGTTGCAAAACAACATGTAGATGCAAAATTCAATGATACAGACCAAAAATCAAAGTTAACAGATGAAAAAATACATGGTGACCTGATGTCAAAAATTAGTGTAATCGAATCTCGCACGAAAATATTTAAGGATCATCTTATTGATGTTGCAACGCATATCGATGCAAAATTCAATGACATAGAAAAGACTCATCAAGATTTAAAGTTAAAATATGACACAATACATGCAAAACTCAATGAAACTGGTAACATTTAAAATATATCTAACTTACTACATATTATACTGATAACTAGATTTTCCATCTACTCATTAATGCCTAGATCATCATGAGAGCAGTTCATTCCAAAGAAAAGCTTCAGCTAATGAAAGAGTTACATAAGCCGGCAAGAAAAAATTTTAACCGAAGACGCACCATTATAAAAGGTCTTGATGAAACATGGCAATCTGACTTAATTTAAATGCAAAACTATTCCAAAATTAATAAAAATTACCGCTATATGTTGTTGGTAATCGATACATTTTCTAAATTCATATGGACAAGACCATTAAAGAGTAAAAGGGGGATGATGTAACTAAGGCGTTCAAAGATATAATTGAGGATGGCAGGGTACCCAAAAACTTACAAACAGATCAAGGTAGAGAGTACTATAATAGTGAATTCAAAGGACTAATGAAAAAACTGAACATCAATCATTATAGTACTTAAAGTACTAAAAAACCAGCAACTGCAGAAAGAGCTATACGAACGATCAAGGAGAAACTTTATAAATAATTCAGTTTGAATGGTTTGTATAAATGGATTAATATAAATTACAAGATGTAGTTGATGAATATAATCACCAAAAACATCGAACAACAAAGATGCGTCCATGCGATATCAACAAAAATAACCAGAGTTCCGTACTGATCAAGTCCTATAATCGTATAAAAATGATTGCTATGCGTAAATTTGAAATTGGAAATATGGTAAGGATAAGTAACGCAAAACAATTATTTTCGAAGGGGTACACTCCAAATTGGAGCACTAGGCTTTCATACTCGGTATCCTAGTTTAAGTGAAATTTTGTTATCGACTCAGAGAAATAAATATTCGACGTCAGCATTTAGAAAGAAAGCAGCCCGATTTTGTGGCTATTAGACATCCCCTTACCCTAACTGCGTGTCCCCACACATATACCAGCAGCGCGTGTTTACAATACGGCCTGATGCTCATACAAAACTTGTTAAAGCCTCCAATAAATGTGTAACAGATGTTGGCCCGGGGACATCTAGTGAGCGGTGTTAGTGGACCGCCATTGCCATGCAGAATCAGCGATTTCAGGCTACGGCCCTACAATCGGTCTGCATCTATATGTTAATTTCCTGAAAATGTCTTTGACACTGTTACCGCCCCGCAGGGCATTGTACGGATATCAAGGGCATTGTACCGATTTGGGGTAAATGTATTGAAAGGATATCAAGGGTGAATGCGTGTTTCAACAGGTATTAATTTTAGAGTATATTATCTCAGCACAAAATGCATAAATGAAACTCTCTGAGCAAAATTTATTAACAATTTTTATCAAAAAATGCGGTTGCTTTATATTGGCAGTTTAACTTTTTTGGCAATGATCACAACTTTGGAGTCACTGCGAGCATTTGCTTAACGAATAAAAAAAAGTATGGTTATAGAGGTATTTCCTTGAACATCCAAATTTACTTAAAAGAAGATCTAATTTCTAAAGAACAATTTTTTTGAAGCTCACTTTTTTTTGGCGAGGCTTCTTAACGATTTTATTTCAACGAGTACTCACAATGCTTCAAAAGTTATGATCATTTTAAAAAAAGAAGCAATAGAATGAACTGTCAGTGTAAAGCAAACAAATTTTTTGAGATTTTACTTCCAACACCGAGGCGAGGGGAGTATTGTGATCACGAAATTTTCGATTTTGAGATAATTCGCTTTTTGGACGTTTTATGATGTCTCATCATCATAGTCACAATGTCTTAAGAGACATGTTGTGAAATGCATTTAATCATTTTATGAGTTTCTCTTGGGATATCTTTAAGATCTTTAACGCAGTAGTTTCCCATTTGCTTTTTGCATCCTCATGCCGTTGATCAGATGGTATCTACTGGTTCATCCGCCTTTAGGGGCAATTTCTCACCCTAAGGACAAGAAGGTGTCCTGACTCTTCTCAACTCGTCCACCCGAAGCTGTTGGTTGAGAAGAGGTTACTGCTTATACCGACAGTAGTTCGGTGTTCCTTTTAGTCGCCTCTTACGACACGCAGGATATACGATTGGAGATATTCTAACCCGCCCCCACACGGGGTTTATGATGTCATAACGAAAATCCACGTCACTCATTTCCGTCGGTCGGTCTGTCTGATTGTGATGAAATTTGGGTACCGGCATGCTACAGGGTCCTAATAAGTGATGCTGCTATAATTTTGAAAATCGGTGCATTGGCGGCGGAGTAGTTACTCAAAACTCAAGCAAAAAACAAAAATTTTTAAATCCCAGCGGTAAATACCCTTTTTTAGGTCCACTCGAACATCGCCTTACCTACTACAGAAACCAAGGCACTTGATTGAGATCATTCTGTATCGGGTATGGTTTTTAGAAATCGTGTCAGTGGCGTCACATCAACAATAAAAAATTTATAAAAACAGCTCAAATTTCGTTTTTAGGCATTTTAGGTCCTGATCATTTTCTGTTTTTTTTTTTTTGGTAAGGGTGAAATTTGGGTGGTCGGGGAATGGGGGTTACAAAAGTGAGACCTAGCGGCATAATACACTTTTTTAGGTCCATCGGAACATTGCCTTGCCTATTACAGGAATCAAGGGACTTCGATTTTTTTGTGATGGAATTGATTTTAATGAAATTTCGACACAATATTATTACCGTAGCAAAAATGAAAAATGCGTATGGATTTTAGAAATCGTGTCAGTGGCGGCGCAGCAATAATAAAAAATCTAAAAAATATAGAAATAGCTTCTTTTTAGATAATTTGGGGGTTTCTGATCATTTCGCTTCATCCATTTGAAGCTCTTAGAATTAAAATCCTGTCATCCTAGTTCCTACAGAGAGAGATGTAACAAACTATTTCTATTTACTAGAGTTTTTGTGTTAGATGTTTTTTGAGGGCAGGCGGGTGATGATTTGGTTGCAAGGGAATCTCAGACTATAGCGTCATGCAATGGGAAAATAATAAAATGGTATCACTGTTATGTGTGGGAAGTACTGAGTCAATCAACTTGACTCCATTTTGTTTAGTATTGAACATATGAAAGATCGCCACTGGGAAAACTGTGTAAGGCTGAAACGAAATCTATGTAGAAAAGATAAACATCCTTTTTCAAAATTTTTGCGTTTTCTTTGTTCGGCTTGGTACTTCTGTGACACCCCTCGTAGCTACCTATGATCGCCACCTGTCATTGATTTCTCTTCATGTAAACCGGAGGAGAAAAAACTGTATCATAGTGTCGTCGACTCAACGTACACAAACGGTCCGAATTGAGCACGCAACAGTTTTTTGTACAGGATGTTTACAGCACAGCTGTCCCTGCAAAAACTCCGTCACCGTCACACGTATTTGGTCAAAATGAATATCCGTGAAAAATCTCTGTCATACAAGGAGCTGGTCATTAGATTTTATAATATATCCACGTGAAACCTATGCATGATTTATGGTATGCCAAGTTACAGGTCACATATATGGTCTCATAAGGTTTTTTTCGCTAGACGTGTTTAGAAAGACCAGGGTCGGTTTGGAATTTTATTATTATGTAATTTTCTGACAGAATATTTATAATAAAAGTTAGAAATATTGGGTACTATGAACAACATAACAAGTTCAAGCTTCAAGCATGAGCATAATATAACAATATGTGCTCCCTTTCCTATGAATAATAGATATAGTTAAAAAAACAAAGAACACCTTTTGAAGAATATCAGAATAAAATGTTGTACAAAACCCGGCCATTGCGGAGATTGTGATGGGCATTGCGGGACATAACTGTGGATTGTGTAAGATTTTTGGGAATTAATAATAAATACAGACATTTAAACGGGCATTGCGGGCATTTATGTGGGAATTGCAAGGATTTAAATCTTGAAAGTATATGTGGCTTAAACCGAACAGCTGTCCAGCTCCTTCCGCGTCTCCTGATTTTACTCGTGACGCGCGCCGGTTGACCCTAGACCGATCGTACGCAAACAAAAAATTGGAGTCAAGTTGATTGACTCTGTACTTCCCACACATAATGATTTCATTTTATTATTTTCCCATTACATGAAGCTATAATCGGAAATCCCCTTACAACCAAATCATCGCCCACCCTCCCGCAAAAAAACGTATTGTACAACACAAAACTTTCGTAAATCGTTTCTTGCGTCTCCCTCCTTAGAAACTAGGACGCCACAGTTTTCATTCTGCATGCTTCAACTGAACGATGCAAAACGATCAGGAACCTCTAAAACGTTTAAAAACGAAATTTGAGCTGTTTTTATATTTTTAGTTTTTTTATTATTTCTGCGCCGCCGCTGGCACGATTTATCAAAGCCATACGCGTTTTCCATCTTCGCCATGGTAGTAATGCTGTTTCAAAATTTCATTAAAATCAATTAAACAGTTTCCTCGTTACAACGATCTAACGCAATACTCTCGTATGTTTACATCAGAAAAAATTCTAAGTCCTTTGCTTTCTGTAATAGCCAAGGCAATGTTCGGATGGACCTAAAAAAGTTATTTATGTCGCCAGGTCTTCCTTCACAGGTCAGTGGACAGTCTATTATGAAAGCAACAAATTTTTCAATCTTACAACCCCCCACCTCCCAACCACCCCAATTTCACCCACACCCAAAAAAAAGTAGAAAATGATCAGGGACCCCTAAAACGCCTAAAAACGAAGTTTCAGCAATATTTAATTTTTTTTGTTTTTGCTAATTACTCCGCCGCCTATGCACCGATTTTCAAAATTATAGGAACATTACCTACTACGACCCCACAGCATACCGCTGCCCAAATTTCATCACAATCCATTCAGCGGTTACTGAGATTACGAGGGTAGAAAAACGCGACAGGCAGACAGGCCGACAGACAGACCGACAGACCGACAGACCGACAGACAGACAGACAGACAGACAGACAGGCCGACGACAACGAGTGACGTGGATTTTCGTTATGTACACATCATAAAATGCCCAAAAAGCGTATTATCTCAAAATCGAAAATTTTCGCGATCACAATACTCCCCTCACCTATCGGTGTGGGAAGTAAAATTGGTTATTATGTATGTTTTTTAGTTGTCTGTACCCTACGGCCTGTGGCATGTGGTCAGTAGCTGTGGATGAAAGTGTACGTGCTTGTATTTGCGGGTAACATAAGGAAAATTTTAGAAAAACAGTAAGTAACAGTAAGTTCATTTGAAAGCTTCTCACCCCGGTTAATTTGTGGAATACATTTGTGGTTTGTACTTTAGCTACAATTCGTGGCTAGTTTACAAGCTATCTGGATATAATACAAATTAACCAATATTCATTGATATTTTGATCTGCTAAAATAACGAGGCGTTTGGATAGTTTGTGTACTGTGTATTATCCAACTAGTTTATAAAGTAGTCATGTAAGCACTTTAACCGTAACATAAACAGGGTGTCCATTTAGTGTGTAATCCTTCGATATCTCACAAGCTATACCTGATAAAAGAAAATGTCAAATACAAAAGTTATTTGGTTACCTAAGACGCATATCCTAAAAATATTTTGAAATATACAGGGTGTTTCGGGAAAGTAGGATAGTGATCAACTTGATTTTTTTATATGGAGCCATAATTTTTTTAAATTTTTCTAGTTTCCAGTATCGATCTCTCTTTAACCCTAAAAAATTTTTGGGATCGGTTTGCGACGTTGCCAAGTTATAACTTAGTTTCCGAATTTGCAAGGTCGCAAGTAATACGTCCAAATTGATATATTTCTTTAACCTTTCTCAATAATATTATACAGCCAGTTACTTGAATATTGAATGAATATTATTTTGGATGTTACCAGCAATGTGCATCTACAGGCTGTTTTTGGCAGAATTTTAGATTATGGCAATTTGAAGGTTATTTTACTTCTTTTTTTTTAAATATTACATCCTGTGTGTTTTAATTTCAATCGAAATATCTACTGATACCCTATCTCGCCTTGTAATATTTTTTTCGCGTTTGTGACGTTGCCAAGTTATAAATTATTTTTCCAAATTTTCAAACAAATATCTCCGATTTTTATTAATAGAACACACTGCTTTTTTTATTTGACATAGAAGTACTCCCTAGTAATGGTTTACGGCGTGAATAAGTTTTAACTGGTGTTCCTAAAATAATAAAACCGTTTTCTTTGCACATACTATCTATTTCGAATACCAGGCCAGTAAAAGGTACAGGAGGTGCTTAAATATCTTCAAAACGTGCACAGCTGGAACGAGAAAATCAACACCTATAGGTTTTCGAACATGCAGATTTCAAAAATTCTAACAGCAGTGTTGCCAGATTTACTACTTTTACGTTACACGTCGTAATTTTGTCTTATAATTATTTTCGTACCAACGATGAAAGCTTCGATTTTCTGTTGTGTAAGGATGACTTAATATAAATCGTAACGTCGCATATAGAGGAATAAGGAGTTTTTGTTTGAATGACCTTATCCTACAAAAGGTAACTCATGTTCACCACAGTAAGTCAAAATCCTTTACAAAAATATTTCAAAGTTATACACCAGGTTAGCCGAATGGGTACGGAATGAGCCTTGATCCAGTCCTGTAATTGCTTCGTGCTTAGAAGAAGCACACGCGCTCACATTACTCTTCCTTAAACCGCCACTGATGAGGTGTTTATTTTTTCCATTCGCTTTTCCTGGTGTAACGACGAAGACAGATAAAACAATGCGCATTGATTTCGCCCAGGCTCATTAACAGGATTTTCGAAAATGGTCTCGACAAGGTCGGCCAGACGCGAGCGAGTTCGTTGTCACTCAAAGCAACGTACAGATTCATTCGACATCCAGACCAGTCATTGATTCACATCAATTCCAAATGCTTTAGAATAGAGTAGAATATAATTTATTTTCTTCTGATCATCGTACAATGATGGGTGTCCCCGACTTTCCTTGATACGTGATACTCTTGTAATAAAAAGAAGTTGGAACGAAAACTTAGTGGAATTTTCGAAAGTACTACAGTGTTTATCATACCGTACTTTCAAAACATTTTTTTTTGTACTTCAACCCTTGAAACTCACCCCAACTTTATTTTTTCAAGAAGCACCCAATAGTTCTTTCTACACAAATTAAGTCCTCATTTTACTTAAAATCTCGTAGTACCTTTGATTTTATATAAAAACCAATTTTTTTCATAAAGGCGTAAGCATAAAATAAATAAAATAAGAATTTGTTTGAGGCGTAATATTTTCGTAAGTAAAACAGATAAAAAAGAAAACTACGTGATCCTCAGGATACTGAATGACCTATGATACCATGCTTTCGAAACATTTTTTTACTTTAGCCCCTAAAACTCACCCCCAGCTTTTTTTTCAAAATAGCACCCCTCAGCTTTTCTTAAATTAATGAGGTCATTACTTTGTTCAGAATCCTGTACTGCCTTTGACTTACACAAACCATTTTTTTCGTAGTCATTAAAATGAGATAAATAAAATGAGGATTTGTTTGACGCGTAATATTTTTGTAATAAAAAAGGATAAAAAATATATTTGTTTTCGAAATCATGTACTATAGTTTTATTTTTATCCGTTGTTTGCGTCAAACAAATTCTTATTTTATTTATGCTATGCTTATGACTTTACGAAAAAAATAAGTTTGCGTATAAAATCAAAGGTACTACAAGATTTTAAATAAAATAAGGATTCAACTTGTGTAGAAAAAACTATTTGGTGTTATTTGAAAGACAAAAGTTGAGGGTCAGTTTTATGGTTTGAAGTACAAAAAAATTACGAGGGTTGCTCCGGCAGAATTCCTTCTGTCTTACTCGTACAAAAAAATTGTTTTCAAAGGATGTTATGATAGACCCTTTAGTACTTACTAAATTCCACTCAGTTTTCGTTTAAACTTTTTTTTGTTACGTAACGAGAATGTCACGTGTCAAGGAAATTCAGCGATGCCCTGTATAGAGATAATATAAAATACAATAAAAGACGAAAAATAAATATAAACAATGATACTCGGAAACTGATACAATTTCCAAACAAACAAAGAAATAAAAATACAAAACACGTCATTACAAGTATTAATCAAGTCAGCATGCTTATTCAAAATCCTCAAACTCAAACACTGTAAAACGCTTAAACAGTCCTTATTGATGATAAATCAGCGTAAGAAGTCACAAAAGTAAAAAAATGACAATTTTTCACATAATTATGCTAAATGTGATATATCCACAGAAAAGTTGTTTGGATACTGGAATTTATCAACCGCAACAAAATAGCGTTCTGTGACGTATTCAGTGATGTGGCGTATATGTACGAGTACTTCACAAATTGTGAACTACGTATCACTAAACCTCCATTATCTCGTTGATAAATCCTTATCCTGCTCAAGCGACAAGGATAGGGACAAATCTCTCCCTACGTGCCTTCCAATTCAATTTATCATACACTACTCGATTCTTATTGACTAGCTTTTCCGTACCGAAGGAGAAGCGCTTCCAAAAGATGCATCCCGGAAATGCTTCTACGAAATCGGTTTTATCAGTTTCTTATTCGAAGCTCAACGAGTTCTAAGGGAGAGTTTTGTACGGATGATGAGATTTTTTCTATAGAGAACCTCATACGTAACTCAATTTTCACTGAACACAGAAAAGTGCTTTTCTGGATCAAGAGCCGTCACCTGTAATTTAACCAGTAGTGATTATTTGGTCGATTCTAAAAAACGTCTTATTCTGCCAGCTATTTTCATCCAGGTCTCTTGCTTCCATCGCTGACTTTATACCCTGTATCCATTTTGTTCTGGTTCTTCCTCTTGTTCTCCTACTTTGAGTCCAGTTCCATATTTTCTTTTGCCACCTATTTTCGGGCATCCTTCCCATGTGACCATATCAAGACGGTTGTTTGCTTAATATTTTTCCTATAATAACTTTCTCTACTCCCATTTGGCTTCTAATATCATCTGATCTTTTGCGATCTAGTAGTGTCGTTTTGCACCATCAATATCCATCTTCAACAGGCATTATTCTCTGTTTGAGTCTTTGGTTTAACGTCCATATTTCTGAGCCGTATAGGTAACACAAGGTTCCGCAATGAAACTGAAGAGTGTAATTTTTGTATTCCTTATAATTATTTCATTCCATAACAGAAAATAAAAAAACATCTTTTTGAGCTAAATCCTCATTCCCTAAACACCATGCCTCGAAATTCTGTCCCAGGAAAACGAGAGTTTGGAAGTATAGGTTAGGCCATTTAGTGGTACACTGTTCTATCTAGGTTATTTGAACAATGACAGGATTTTTCCGGATAAAAAAAATCGGAAAAGATCGTTATGGATAATAGTATCGTGAGAAAAACTTTATGATATAAATAAAGGCAGTTCCAGTGGCAAAAGTCAAGTTAGCACTTGTGGAAATTCTCTATTATGACTTACTGCAAACACATAATTTGAATTTGGCCATCCGATCTACGCATTTCAAGAATAGTAAAGTTGCAAAGTCATAGCCTCCTAAGTCTTATACTCACTATGATATTCAATCTTTTCCTAAGACAAATTTATAGCAAAAAGCTACGTATTTCGGCTATACGATTAACTGTATCATGTGTGATTTTCCAAGTTGCAATCGAAGACGATAAGAAACATAGATCCTTCTGTTCATTCATGAAAGCCGCCATCTTTCTCCAGTGACAGGCATGTTGCGGTTACTTGTAAGAAAAGACCCTTGTATGAAAATTGAGGCAATAAGATCTGCAAAATTAGCAAATGCCTTTTCAAGTATAAAGACGTGTTTTATAATGGTAATATAATAGCAATAATAAAAATAAATCAAGATGTCAAAATATAGTACAGATATATGGTCTTATCTGCGAAACTGGAGTTGATATAGGGGTCCCCAGGGCTCTATGCTAGACACCATTCTATTTTTGTTAGATATAAATGTCTAGAAATTGTAGCATAATGTTGTTGTAATGTTTGGTGTTACCTCAGAGTAACAACTAAACATAGAGGTAGTAAATAAACCACTTCAGCATGGCGTGCTCAAGGCCATCATCTTTGACACCTCAGCCTCCAAACATTGATCAGCTGTGGCCTCGCAGTGACAGTTCAAATTGTAAACAATGCTGTGTAACGCCAACTAACCTGAAAATTCTTCCAATGCATGCCATGTTACAAACACTGCACTTTTTTGAGTTCCATCTCGAAAAACTATTAAACTACACTCGAATATAGCAGAGCAAGTCCGTAAAGCTTCACTACAGTTACCAACAAATAGCGAATTCGATTTTACTGACCAAGCATAAAAGACGCACAAACCAAAACAAACGTTTGACAGTTGAGCTTCTACCGTAAGTAAGTAGCATGAAAATTATATCGGCGTTGCCAGCTTCTCAAAATTTATGTAAGACTTCAGAATTTGCTTTTATGATGAAGAAATATGCAGTAACGCAGTAGAGGTCAACATATCTATTGATTTTGCTGTAATCATTCCTGAACCATCAAAATACCGTCTTTTTTAACGTAGAATGGAATATTTATGGATACTATACAATTAAGACGCTAGTAAACAATTATGATTGCCGTATCTGGTGGTCAATATGACAACGTAAGAAAAGATGTCGGCCTATTAGAGTTAGTTGTTTACTACCTCTATGTTCAGTTGTTACTCTGAGTATTACGTAAAGTAATAAAAAACAGGCCATTCTTTGTCACTCTTTGTAGTAACGAAAGCATAACAGTAAACAATCTCTTTAGCTTTTGTAAATGAAATAGTGGTAGAAGTATATCCGTTATCAATCCAGGACTATTGCAGCCCCATTTTCCAATCAATTTACAGCGAGGGTGCCAAACGAGGGGGTCGATTAAGTCCCACTTTCGTCGAGACTGTGACAGATTTAAGGATTCCAAGCCAGCGGGTAGACCAGACGTTTTCGTTGTACGAGTGGCCGAGAATTAAGTTGATATGTACTCGGTCGATTACCCCCGCGGGGTGATACCAGCCGGGTGGTTGGAATTAATTTTTACGATGACTTGATTCGTACGAGAAGGCTTTTTCGAAATTGGATCGCTTAATCATTTGCGTGGTAATAGTAATGGGGTATGGTAGGTGCCGATGCATAAAGTTGAAGGATTTTATCTACTCCATTAAATTATACAGCTACTTTGAACAGGTAACAAATACTAGAATGTAAAAAAACAGCGTGAATTCTTTTCTATAGCTCACGTTCTAGCCTTGAGTTATCAGTTATGATAACACCTACTAAATTCCAAGGTCGATCTTTTGGTAATTCATATTTTGTAGCTCCAAATAATAATATATTATTCAACGATGCGGTAATGATGGTAATAACTCACACGTTGAAGTTTGCAGCACGAGCGTGCTGTAAATCAACAAGTGAGTTATTACCATTACCACGAGTTGGATACTATACTTCATCTGCGACTGAATACATGAATAGTACGATTTAAATTCATAATAATTACTCAATATTGGCAACTTAACCTCACTTCTCTGTCACTTAAATAAATATTGTCAGGGTTCGAATTAGCGTTTGACGTTTCATAGCGACATTTTGCAGTGGTTACAGCGTATAAGCTGTTCAGAAGTAGTTTGGTAATGGTTGAGCAATGTAATGGGAATAGACAAAGTAGTTTACTAACGTTATAGTAGCTGCAAAGCTGGCTATGAAATTATTACAAACGCTATTTAGAACTGTGCACAGTGTCTTTTAGTGGCAGAAGTATTGTTAAATTCTAATAGTTGGTAGGATAAGGTCATTTAAACAAGAAATCCTTATTTTGCCATATGCGAAACGAAACGTCGCATATAGAAAAATAAGGATTTTTTGTATAAATGACCTTATCCTACAAAAAATAACTGAAGTTCATCACAGTAGGTCAAAAACCTTTAAAAAAATAATAGTTTGTAATTATTATGTATTTAAGTTTTTAAACCGTACCATTTACTACTACTGTTACATTTCCTGTACAGTGTGAAAAGCTATGTGTTAACGAGAACTATTTTACATTTTTTCTATAAATATCTAAATAGACACAGAGTTACACGATGCGTCATCGAAATGATAATTAAAACAGTTTATTTTTCAAGTTGACGACCGTGAGACAGTAATGATATTACAATGTCTAGTAGTATGATGAACATATTTTCATTAATAAAATCCCCGATAAAATCGTTTTTCATTATTTATTGGAACAAATTCAATGTCACGTGCAAAATATCTTGTTTACAATACTCATTATATGATCGTTGAGCTCTATAAGATACATGGTTCCACGACGATTAAGACAAGGTATATATCGGAACTGGGCAGTAGCAGAGAATTATAATTTTAGGGATGAAAATTAGAGCAAATGTTTTGTTTATTTTTGTATTGTGTACCCAACGAGGTAGTTGTTTTAGGTCACGTGACGACCGATTCAAAATGTTTAATGGGACATTTGTATTTCTATGTTACTCCCGATAAAATAATTCCAACAAACTAGCACACTTGGGGTTTAAAGTGATTCATTTAAGAGCTACAGGTACGTAAAGGATTGTACCACTACGATTTATTATAACACGTTCCCCTAGAGTTAAATTCTAGTGTTTGTTTCATTTTTTGTCGTAATGGTAGTGCTGAAGCTAAAAGGGAGTTACCTACTGTAGATCTTTAAAATATTTTGTACATGATGCTCAGCTCTTTGTATAATCTGAAATAACCGACAAACATTTATAACTCAACCCAAGTACACACAGAAAAATCTGTCGTTCTGTCAAAGACTTACGTTTAAATTCATTGGGACGTTGCACTCAGCATTCCTCAAATACAGCGATGTTTTATCCAATGGGAAGTGTATAGTTGGTAACGAATTATATCGTATTGTCGACTCAAGTACAATATGTCATTGGATTCCAATGAATAATTCATTCGTAGCCTGTCGTTGAATAGAATCTGTTTGGTAATTGATTCTAAACTACTTTCTTTTCCTTGGACCAACAGATTTTATTGCGAGGACAGCTGATTGATTCGTTTGGATGTTTAATTGTGTGATTTAGTAGGAAGTTATAAGGAGCGTGATATAAGAATTAGACATAAGCCTGCACCAGTTGTTGCATTTTACTTGAAGTATAACTGTCTGACTAATCTAAATACCTGCATTCAAATGTGGGTGTTAGCTCTTCTAGGTCCCAATTTCTCAGTAGGTTCTCCGTTCAATGTATAACTGGACACATTTAAATCACACAGTTGCTGATGCAATACGCAAAACCACGAGGTGACACAGCACGGCTAACACTGAAACAACACAACGACACAACCTCGTCCATGTTGGCGGGTTCGCGCCAATAGTAACACTGAGATGATCCCCCTGTTCTTTATTTTTGCGTTCATTGAATCGGGACATCAGTCCCGCCGAATACTAATTATAGTTCAGCGAACGACAAGGGCCATTGAAACAAAATTAATTTTTATCAGACGAATTATCACGAACTGCTGTTGCAGTCATATAAGTTTTGTACATTGAATAGATTGTATGGTTTGCTTAAATGAAACATAGGATAAATTTCAAAAACAAAAGGCTGTTTTGATTGCATTATATGTCAATACTGGTATTAGAAGGATTACACATATCGTTAGAGTGAATATAAAATTATTTTGAATTTATTGGCGTACCTGTGATTACTTCGAATATAAGGATTGAATTCCTTCAATGACATGGATTTCAAACAACTGTATATATATTTAAAGCGATGGAAAAACATCCAGATACTAACAGTTAATTGGAAACGCAACAGTATTTTTTTCTGTGTACGCATAGAGCTGAAAATTGGACAGATAGACGTTGAATAAACTACCATTACAAAAGAAACGTCAAAAATGTTCTTCGATCCGTTTTATATTTTTATTTATTTATATGTTTCTCTGAATGGGTCAGGTTATCGATTGAATATTCAATTAAAGCTAAAGAGGCGTATACCAAATTGAATATAATGTTACTACCGTTAATCCAACAAATACGATCAAGCGCCATATGTTGCACTAGACTTGTATAAACGCCAATCCATTTCATCGATGATGGTACCATTTGCACGATGACGTTCACAGCCTAATTCGACTCCAGATCGATCAACCTGCACTTAGCTAAATAAAAAGCGGACGGGAAAGACGTGACACGAGAGAAACGGCATGCAACTACATCATTTTTTAACTTAATCAGCCGTGCTGCGGCTGCTGTCTGACTTTCCCTCTCGAAGCATATGCCTGTCAAATTACCCTTAATGCACCAATGATCATCGAGCGTAATCTAGATTGTTATTTCGATGATTAATTTTACTCAGAAAATCTACCAACAGTAGTGCTGTTGTCTCGTTAATGGAGATTAGGTTGGGATGAAAGGTTCGTAGGCTAAAAGCCCTATTTTTTGACAAAATCCAAATTTGTTGCTTAATACACATACAGGGTAGGGAGTCCCACGACTATTAAGACAAGCAATATATCGGAACTTCCCAGTAGTAGAGAATTCTAATTTTGGGGGTGTAAATTAGGGCAAATCTAGTATCTTTTCTTATTTTTGTGTCACCCAATGAGATATTTGTTTTTGGTCACGTGACGTCCGATTCAAAAATTTTAATGGGACATTTGTGACTTTTTGTGTCCCTCCCGATGAAGCAATTCCAACAAACTAGCACACTTGGGGTCTAAAGTGATTAATTCAAGAGCTACTGAAGCTCAAGAGCTTAAAGGACTATACCACTACCATTATGAAACACTGCCAAAGTAATTTAACTGTAGGGGTACATGTTATAATCAATGGTAGTGGTACCATCCTTTAAGTACCTGTAGCTCTTGAATAAATACTTCAGACGCCAAGTGTGCTTGTTGGAATTGTATTATCGGGTGGAACACAAATAGTCACAAATATACAGGGTGTCAAGTTGAAAATTTTGATTCGGACGTCACGTGATAAAAAACAAATACCTCATTGGGTGACACAGTATTAAGAAAAGATACTATATTTGCTCTTATTTAAACCCCCAAAATTATAATTCGCTACTACTGTCCAGTTCAGATATATTGCTTGTCTTAATCGTCGTGGGACACCCTGTATATTTATGGGCAATATACAAGAATAACATAGCTATTTATGTAACAAGTAGATAAATCAGGTCTCTATGGACGAGTCCATAAGTTTTTGCATACAAAGTTTTTTATTATATTCGTCGCCTTATTATTACCTTAGCAACATTAGTAAAGTTGTTTGCTGAGTTAGTTTTGTGACACACATCATAGTAATTCAAACAATGGAGAGCGCGGGAGAAGAAAGCGTAGAAAATTCAGCCAGAAGCCAGTGTTTTGGCTTACTTAAATAGTGAATTGAAAGCTTACAAAAGTTTTTCACTATGGACCAAGTATTCAATGTTACGAGCAATAATCAGTTTGAAGGAACGGATATATAGAAGTACATTTTCCAGCGTCATTCCTTACCTTAAACGAAAGGCAGTGGGGCACAAACCAAAAAAATCTTTGACTCGAAGTAAGCAAGATGTTTGCTTCTACTAAGATATTTACTAAATCGAGAGTTCTCTTCTCTGTATGTGCGACATTTCAAGAATTTACCGGTCTAATTTCCGCAAAAATATAAAACTGTCGGAACCCTTAAACAGTTTAAAACAATGTATTTGCACTCACTCAATATTTCGATATGATTCGTATAATGGGATTTGTCTTTAGCCTGAAAATAATCCGCAGTTTCAGCGATTACTATTTCATTGGTCCTGAATTCACTAGGGTATTCACCGAAGGGGTTCTGGAGGTCAGAACCCTCCCATGGAGTGTATTCATCCTCTCCCCCTAGGGTTGTCACCTGGCCGATTTTCAGGCCGGTTTCCGAGAGGCTCACAAGACATTGTAACAGTCCTTTTCTTATGATCCTTAAAACTGCTCACGATCCAGTGGCAGCCCCTCAAAAAGGTGGTCACCCTAACCCTTTCTAGGGGGGTACGCCTTCGCTTAAATGTATTTCCAGTGACCATTCTTTTGAGGCAATCCGAAAAAGTCGCGGGGGCCAGATCTGGAGAACACATGGATAGGGAAGAAATTCATGCACAATATGACCAACACATGCCTTTGAAATATTCAGCGTCTTACCAATCTCGAACAACTACATTTTACAATTACCTAGAAATTATTTTGGGAAATTTTTTGATGTTTCCTTCGGCAACCATCACTCTGGGGTGTCCACTATGTTCATTTGTCCTCGATGCTCATTTCGCTTTGTTTAAACTTGTCAAACCATCTTTCAGCCGTTATTTTTTTCCGGGCTAGAGTCCAGATAATGTCTGTCAAGTCAAGCCGTGCGTTCACCAATATTTTTTGCTTAAAAGTAATGTTTTACCAAGATCGAAATTCTTGTTTATGCATTTTTTAACAGTGAACAGAAGAAGCATCACTCACATGTACTTTTGAAGGTTAGAATTAACTAAGGATCATAAAATATGGACTTAATTCTAGCGACTTTTTGACAGATAATGGATAATTTTTAAACAGTGAAACACCCTTTACAATGAATTTGAAGGTTGACCGTAAGATAATTTTCAAAAGCCTCGTTATCGTGTTTACACCGCTTACAGAAAAACATGAATTTTATTCCGGTATAAGACCACATTATATTAAAAAGTGTCCAGGAAGCGTGGCTACAATATGACCACGTTTCTTCGTGTGCCGCCTCCCTCTGGCACCCTTCCGTTGCCATAGCGACCCTTTCTTGAGAACGTAAATCTTCCTGTTCAGCCAGGATATCATACGCCATTGGCCGGCATAAAGCTAGCCATAGATGTACGGTTCCTGACATCCGCACGCTGGCCAATGTATCGTAAAATTATGTTATTGAATACATCCTTAATAGATTTAAGGAGAAAAATGGCAGCACCCAGTGTCTACCACTGTAGTAAGAATTTCAGAATCTTATAGAGGGTGAGCCAACGGTGTGCGCAGTGGGCTTCGTAAAACATATTTCAGAAATTTGTCAATTCGTCATGGCCTTCTCGCTATTAATGGATTTTTTAAGCATTCTTTGAGAACAATAATCATATCAGTTAGTTCATTTTGAGCAGCATATGTCATGTTTACAATATTATTCAATGTTGTATGTCCTCATGACTACCTTCGAAGTAATGTACAAACCTTTAAGAATAAAGTCAAACAGATGCTACTAGACTACTGCTTGTATTCTACAGCACTATCTTAGCTCTAGTTTTTACTGGGGTGTATTTTAATTTCCATGTTTAACTGTTATCTGCTTGTGTTCTGTATATACACATCAAGCTTCACCACAGATAGATATAAGTTTGCATTTTGTATTTTGTATTGTTACTAGGCTTTCTCCATTTTGGCTTTCCATAAATCCATTCAATTGAATGAAATGGTCAAAGAAAATCTACTACTACTACTCAACTAAAATAACTAGGATTTCTAATCTACATGAAGATCACGTGTGACGGATTAGCCTTCATTCGTTTATTTTCCGAAACCTACTTTCTAAAGGGTAGTGACTGAAGGACACGGGGGATGACATATAAATTGTGAAATAAAATGAAAACTACAAGAGATTGATATTGATTTACAGCTTTGTAAGGCTACCACTTTTTACGTTAGATCGTATCAAAAAATTAGGCGTTCTCATTTGAAAAAATCAAGTTATTAAAGCTTTCCTGATTAATCTACCGAATACAAAAAGAACTCAAATACGACTGCCTACTCTAAACTGACTAATTTCATGCTTAGTCACTCCGCACAGCCTTCTAAGTGTAAGAGACGTTCGACGTTGCGATATGCAATTTTCTTTCTGATATCTACTTCACAAATTGGTTTTTCTGCGTTAAGCCCCATGTGTAATACATAAAATTACACTGGAATTGACCAAGCAATCCAAATATGCAATGATATACAGGGGGTTCTATTAAAAAAATACAAAATTTAATTCAAAGTATTGCAGTGGTTTCTTCCAACTGACTAATTTCTCAAATACATAGGTTTTAGTAAGTCAACTACCTTCCATTCACGCTCTGTTGTCGCACCCTGTATAAGTGTATGGTATTCGGGAGCCAAGAATTAAAGTAGCACTTTTTGAACAGCGATAATTCTGGAATGATTACAATCAGACTTGGAAAATAGCATTTTTTTCGCGATTCCAGTACTTCCATCGCCTCTTGACGTAAGCTGTGAGAAACAAAGTGTCATCACCATAAGGACAAAAACAGAAATGAATCGACGTCCACATGTGGAGGCTGGAAGGTTGCCGACAGAACTAACTGACTTATGGGCGGATATGGTGTGTAGTAATTTGGCGACTAATTTGCCACGAAGAGGCTTTTTCCTGTTTGACACGTTTTGACGGGGGTGATTTATCGACAGCTTGCGGTTCCATTTGGGGCTAATAATCATCAGCGCCTCAGGCCACGTGGCTGAGTACATGTACGAGGGTCTGAAGTCTAAAGACGAATAAAGTGGGTTGCATGGTTTTTGAAATGTAAGCCTTGTAAAATGTAAATATAAAGGTTGAGTCAGGCAGACTGGCTGCGTAGTTCCCATGTATTAATAAGGAATTTTCCAAATTTATGAAAACTTTTATAAAGTTTCGAAAAAAATTAACAATTTTCAAGATTTTAATAATTTCCGAAACTTTCATTGAGTCTATTTCCAGCACATTTGAATTTTTGGATTTTCAAAATTTTTAAATTATATATATTTTTTAAAATACTCAGTTATATAAGATTCATTATTATTAGAGGTTTTTATTTTTTTCCTCGTAAATAAAGTGAAGTATGAAGACACATCAGGAGACAAAAAGGTTGTGTTTTTACTTCCCACACTGATATAGATGAGGGGAGTAATGTGATCGAGAAAGTTTTCGATTTTGAGGTAATACACTTTTTGAGCGTCACTCATATCCGTCGGTCCATTGGCGTCTTTCTGCCCTCGTAATCTCAGTAACCGCTTCATGGATTGTAATAAAATTTGGGTGGCAATTTTGGAAATCGTGTCAGTGGCGGCGCAGCAATAATCAAAAACCTAAAAATATAAAAACAGCCTAAACTTCGTTTAGGCGTTTTAGAGATCTCTGATCGTTTTCTACTTTTTTGGGTGAGGTGAAATTGGGGTAGTTGGAGGGAAGGAGGTTGTAAAACTGAAAGAAGAACTTGTTATATTCATAAAGGCCATTCAATGACCTGTGAAAGAAAGACCTACCGGCATAACACACTTTTTTGTGGACGAGTGATTATTTGGTTGCAATGGGATCTCAGACCATAGCTTCATGCTATGGAAAATAATAAACTGGCATAAATCAACTTGAAAGTTTATCTATTTAAGCTGAAAACTCCATTTAATTTTTTAAGGCGTACATCTTTTTGCATATGAAACCTTGGGACTGCCCTCCGCCATTAGAAGTAATTATTATCTTCTAGTCAGTGCTGACCTAGTGCCTTATTACAGTGACTAATTCTGCAAATTATAAAAAAATCGGTTCAACGATGTTTAAACAACTGAAAAAAAATTATTTTTCTCCAAACCAGGCTCCCTGGAACACAGAAACTTTCTACTTGAATTTGTGCCAGAAATGGAATTTACGATGTATCATAACATAAGTAACATTTTCTATCTTTGGCGCTTTTACTTGCATTTTTTACGTCACCATCACTACCTCAGCGCTAAGAACTTCCTTACCTTCTACACATCCTCCACACCGTCCAAGATTACTTAATTCCCCGTTTTTGTGGGTAAGCTGCTGAGTCGGCTGTCCCGCCCTTACTAATTTCCGAACTTCGGACAAATTGCCGGTCTTTAAGAGACGATAACGACCGCAAGTGGAACGAGAAGAACGGATATCTACCGTCCTGGTTACAAATAGCTTCCTCTGCAATGTTGTAACATCAGTGGATTTCTAGTGAGCGAAAAATATATTTCTTAATCTCAAAATTCTCATTTGCGTCTGATACTATGTTTGTATTATTTTCCTCGTCAACACGTGGAAGTACTATTCTAGCTGCAAAAAAAGTTGAACTAAAGTTTTCAAGATGTTTTATAACATCTATCAGTCTACAATACGCGCCACGAACGATTGACATGAGGACAGGAGGCATCGAGAATGAGATACTCTCAAGAACTGATTTTTGTATTATTTGACCTTGAAAATCTAAGGACGCTCACACATTGACATATCGTCGGGTTACTACAAAAACCAGGTAATTCCA
This sequence comes from Callosobruchus maculatus, assembly GCA_951848785.1. Classification (NCBI taxonomy): domain Eukaryota; kingdom Metazoa; phylum Arthropoda; class Insecta; order Coleoptera; family Chrysomelidae; genus Callosobruchus; species Callosobruchus maculatus. The sequence continues at coordinate 381,366 of CATOUR010000227.1, forward strand.
AAAATTAAGTTTTGAATAATTGCCATTACTTTGTATGTTTGATAAAACTTGATGAATCATGTTGGAAAGCTAGGGATACGATATCATTAAAACTTTATTCAACAACTAACTAGGTATGTAAGAAAATATGAACTACACAATTTTATCCCTAAATAAGGGTTATATTTAACAAAAATAAAAAAAGTTTCGCACTTATCTTATTTTTGCTGAACTCCTTTGAGGTCTTCTTGAATATAACTAGAAACTAAAGTAATATGTAGTCCTCCTCTCCACTTTATGAGATACCATCTTCAATAGAGGTTATGGTATGAGGTAGATGGTGTACGACTCCAATGGCTGATAATAAAAATTCTTTAGAAATGAGAGGAGTTTCTCCTTAGCATAGGTTTAATAGATTGATTTTTTTTCAAAGGACTAATTGGTCGCACCCGTGAGTACGCTCCCAATATCTATGTTTCAGTTACATTCCAAGTACCACCTTTGCGTTTTGAATGTATAACTACAAAAGGAAACCCGGACAAAATCAAAAACATCTACTTTGGCGTGAACTAATTATTCTATCATATTCAAAACACATTACCACCAAAACAAGCTAAGTGCACAGAACATCATTAATGAGTGAAAAAATTCAGCCTCAGATTAACAACTGAACAAAGAGGTAGTAAACAAACCACTTCAGCATGGCGTGCTCAAAGCAATCATCTTTGACACTTCAGCCACCAAACATTGATCAGCTGTGACCTCGCAGTGACAGTTCAAATTATAAACAATGCTGTGTAACGCCAACTAACCTGAAAATTCTTCCAATGCAAACCATGTTCCAACACTACACTTTTTGAGTTCCATCTCGAAAAACTGTTAAACTACACTCGAATATAGCACAGCAAGTCCGTAAAGCTTCACTAGAGTTACCAACAAATAGCAAATTCGATTTTACTGACCAAGCATAAAATAAACAAAGCAAACGTTTGACAGTCGAGCGCATGCGGCGTTGTCAGCTCCTCAAAATTATGCAAGACTTCAGAATTTGCGTTTATGACGAAGAAATATGCAGTAACGCAGTAGAGGTCAACATATGTATTGATTTTGCTGTAATCATTCCTGGACCATCAAAATACCGTCTGTTTTAACGTAGAATGGAATATTTCTAGATACTGTACAATTAAGACGATAGTAAATAATTATGATTGCCCTACACGGTGGTCGATATGACAACGTAAGAAAAGATGTCGGCCTATTAGAATTAGTTGTTTACTACCGCTATGTTCAGTTGTTACTCTGAAAATTAAGCATTTTGTAAGTGGTTCTACAGCAAAAATTAGATAACTGGTTTTAATAAGCACAGCAAAATGGAGAAGACTCAATAAGTTGAATATTGAAAACGAGGGATATGACACATACCTCACTTTGGTAGAAGAGATACCAAAATAACGGCATATTTGAATAGTTATATTCATCACTTAGCATATTTTTTCGGTAATCCTATTTAAGTAAAATGGAGTTAGTTTATTTGAACTCTGTATTCATGAAGCGTTAACGCTCACACTACACTTATCTTGTTTTGGCAGAACATACTATGAACAAAAACAATTTTAAAAAGAACTTATCTCGAAAAGGATAAAAATGGAGTTATCTTGTTTTTGCAGCAACTTGACGATATATGACTTCTGGGACAATATTTTGTAATGCTGAAGTAAATAAATAAATTCGGCCTATTCCTTTAGATTGAACCCTTTTTTTGACTAACATGATTGGACTATTATATCCTGTACAAAGTAACGTAGTTGAACCAGGATGTCTCCGGGCACAGAACCTCTAAGCTGCTTCACACTGCTGCACCTTGTTGCTTGAACTTGTTTCTTAACTCGCTTAATGAACGAAAACTCTCCTCGTAATTAGATCAACTCTAAAGTTGTTCGCCGTGGTTCGCCTAACTAGCGAGATGAAAGCGAGAAGCAACTGCGCTACAATATCGGTAGTTCAAGCTGGATGTAATATCGCTCTTTTTATTGCTATTACTCTAAATGCTAGCCTATAAGGTAGAATAGTATTTCAATGGCATCGGCAATTACAAATTTTCTCTAGTACTCGTGCTTTTCAAAAGCAAGTGAGAATGTCCATAAGTATACGAAGTACTTTCGCTGGCCACCTTGTTTCATTAGCACTCCAACACTAACCTCATGTGGTTCTTAAAGACACAGAGAGCTTTTCAGAAGACAGTTTGTTTTTGCTTCCCACACAAAAAAGATCAAATATTTCTCATACTTAGTTTTGGGCGTCTTAAGGGATTCTGATCATTTTCTACTTTTTTGTTGGGTGGGGTGAAATTGGAGTGATTGGGGTTCTGGAGGTTTGTAAAACTGAAAAATCTGTTGTACTCATAATAGGCTGTCCTTTGACCTGTGAAAGCAAGACCTAGCGGCATAATATACTTTTATAAGTCCTTCCGAATATTACCTTGCCTATTGCAGAAACCAATGGACCTATAATTTTTTCATGTAGGTATGCGTTACAGTTAAAGTGTTTACTTTGATAGTTTATACATTAGCTGGATATTATACAAACTATCTAAATGTCTCGCTACTTTGATGGAAAATCATATTTCTACTAAAATAGCTATGAACATAGGTTGGTTTGTATACTATCCAGCTAGCTTCCAAACTGTACAAGATATGCCGCTAAAGTATATACCACAAAGGTATTACACATATTATCCAGTGTTTCTCGTCAGTTTACAAACTATCCACATCATTTGGATAAGGTATGCACCTAATATCTCTAGTAGTATATAATAACCAACTCGTTGGTTAGTACATAAATTAACCAAGTTGTTGGTTAATATGTAAAGTAACTAATTTTCTTTGGTCAATTCAACAGAAAAGTGAGGTTATGCTTATAGCAAGTGCAAGTGTGACGTGTTGGTATTGTTTACTGTCGTGCCTTGTAAAATTTGTTTAATAACGTATTTAGTTATCAAAAATGGATCAGCAACAGCAATTGGAAAAGTTACTATTAGAATGTTACGAGAAAAAGTCTCAAAATTCAAAATTAATGGATGTCAGTGATTATAATGTACTTCTGCAACATACAAAGAGAATACGCGAACAAGGACCTAACACTAATAATAAGAATGATTATCATGTAATGGTACTTCTGATTGACGGAGAATCGAATAGCAATAATTGCATTTTATATCTATGAATAAGCTTTACTTTTGAATAAAAATTATTTTTTTTTGTTTCTCAGCATCGACTGCGGAGGTCGTTAGCTGTAGAAGTTCTCTATATCATAAATTATGACTACGAGCACTTACATTTGTTATTGCAATTGCATTATATTCTCCAAAATATACCCATGCACACGCTGAAGCAAAGCAAGCAATTTCTCTAGTTTTTTGTGGTCTGTTAAGCATTCCTGCATTGTGCCATGTGGACCATATTCTCCTCGGTACATTATATATATAGGGCATTCAGAGAAGAGATGGCGAATAGTGAATGTTTCCAGACACTGGGTGCATGTTGGTGGGTCCTTTCGGGATAATAGGTATGCATGAGATGTTGCTGTGTGACCCATTCTTAGTCGATGCAGACGAATTGCCTCACATCGTTTCAAGGATGTTGGAGCTTTCCATGCTGTTATATTAGGCTTAATATCCTTTAGCTGGGTACTACTAGTATTCCAGTTGTTTTGCCATGTTTCATGCATACAATTTTTTATAAGTTGCTTCCGTTCAATAAGCTTGATTTGCTCCACATCAGATGTTGTAAGTCTGGTTGCCGCTTTAGCAGTTTGGTCTGCAATCTCATTGCCTGATAAACCTATGTGATTATTGTTCTAAACTGAAGTAACCAAAGAGGATTGGTTAGTTTACGTACTAACCAACGAGTTTGTTGTTATGTAGTATTAAATATATTAGGTGCATAATTTATCCAAATGATGTGGATAGTTTGTAAACTGACCAGAAACACTGGTTAAGATGTGTGATACCTTTGCAGTATATACTTTAGCGGCATATCTTGTATAGTTTGTCAACTAGCTGGATAGCATACAAACTAACCAATATTCATAGCTATTTTAGTTGAAATTCCATCAAAATAACCAGACACTTGGATGGTTTGTCTAATATCCAGGTAGTGTATAAACTATCAACGTAAACATTTTAACCGTAACATACACATTGCAAAGTATTGCTTTAGACAGTTCTATATTATGTAACCTGGAAATAATAGAATTGATGTCAAAAAAAAATTCGAGACAATATTAATACCTTGGCGGGGATGGAAGCACGTATGGTTTTTAGAAATCGTGTCAGTAGCAGCGTAGTAAGAAATGGTATAGACTGTAATTTTAGTAACTTTTGGATTTTATGTTCAACTAGCCATCACTCAGGACGACTTCCCTCTGTACCCAGATCAATTTGCACAGTATAGAGCACACAATGCTTCGACAACGACCGTAACGCGGCGCAGGGTGGGTGAATATCAGTGGGCATAATCCAGTTGGCAATGGAGAGTAAGGAGGGTCCTTTATATCGTGTTAGTCTCCCAGCTTCTGCCGGTAGCCGGTGGTATCCTGGGGCTATTGGCTCTCTATTTATCTTTGCCGGTCGCCTTGCCGCCTTGCCGCTTGCCGCCTCACCGCGGCCGGTATTCAGCATACATTAGTTAGCGCAACATAAGGCATGCGGCGCGGCAGCGGGGCAGATGCCCTTGGGCCACACTCGAACGGGGTGTTCGTACCAAGTTGAGGGTTGCTAGCCGATAGAACGGGGGATGCTGCTGCCGACTGGCTGGTCTCGTTTTCAAGCACTTGAGGTGTTTTGTTTTTGATGATTAAGATGCTTGTAACATCTCAAGAAAAGATCTGCCTCTGCGCCATCTGGTACCCGACGGAAACGGCAAACCAAACGAAGTCACTGTTAAATAGCAGCAAACTTCTTGGTGGAACGCAAAGGCGCGTTCGCTTGGCCTGACCAGAAGAGCGCGCTTCTATGCCAACTGCATATGAGAGTCGATATACGAGTGTTGCTCTACAGGGTGTTAATTAAGTATGTTAACAAACTTTAACCACGAATAGTACTCCGAAAAATAGAAAGAAAATATCATATGAACATGAGTCCGGAAATGCTTCCTAAGGGAGCTACGCTCCTTTGCATAGGACACCCTAAAGACGGTTTTCCCTCGATATTCTCGAAACCATTCATAACAAAAGTTACGAAATTAGGTACGATGGGTAAACTTTTGACGCTGAATCTGATTCTGAATTCAGAATCTCATAATTTTAATCAGAGGCGTATCATACGGGAGGAGTTAAGGGTGAAAATAACCCCATTTTCTGAATGGCAATTGACATTTCAATTTTAGAATAGGGCTTTTCAGAGATTTCTACGTAAAATAGTCTCTTGGTACATCTCGATAGGGCTGACCGTTTTCGAGAAAAACGCAAATTGTTGAATCGATGCAGGCCACACTCAAACGGGGTGTTCGTACCAAGTTGAGGGTTGGTAGCCGATAGAACGGGGGATGCTGCTGCCGGGTGGCTGGTCTCGTGTTCAAGCACTTGAGGTGTTTTGTTTTTGATGATTAAGATGCTTGTAACATCTTAATAGATTTACTTATTTGACGGAAACGCGAATGCCTGTATGATCGTTGAAAAATGCACCTACTGAGATCTATACTGTACTCACAGCCAAGCTAGACAAAATGAAAACAAGCCCGCGTGCGTGATCGGCTCACGTCGGTAGGGTCCCTAATAGTCCGGTACACTATGTGTGAATTATATGTTATAATCCGGCAAGTAAAAACCCCCAGGACTGACTGGAAATCAGATTCAAATATGCAGTGTCAAGTATTCATTGCCTAAATGATCATTTGAAACTGGCAACTGGCTACTTTTAAGTTGCAATGGGTTAATAGGGCAACTCTTTTAAATAGTCATATAAAATTCCGTAATTGCACTGGACTATAGCTGGCGCGTTCGCAGATGGCAGCGGACAGTAACCATGCTAATGCTGCATGCGACTGTTTATTTGGAGTCTATCTTCGGATTGAATATACTGTAGTTCTAATTTTCATGCTTACATGCGCCTGAGGATTTCTCAGTTTTTCAAATTCGTACCAGAAAATGTCGGAAAAAGTCAGCGGCTGGCGAAGGTCATGGGTTTGAGTACTGCCAGGTGCCGAATTTATGCTGAGATCTTGTCACATACCATTTTTTGATTGTTTCGGTGAAAGCATCTCAGATGGGGTTTTGTACCTGCCAAAACCACCACATCCAGGTTTAATAAGTGAGAATCGTTCTTACCTGCATTGGAGCTACGCATAGAAGAACTTTCAACTTCTAAAAAATTCCGAAAGTCTCGCTCTCACAGGCTCTTGGACTATAAACCCTTTATAATAAAAAATGGAGTCAAGTTGATTGACTCAGTAAATACCACACTTTACGGTGATAGCATTTTAATATTTTTCCCGACTTTTCCGTAACATTAATCATCGCTCGCTCGCAAAAAAACATCCAACACAAAAATTCTCGTAAACAGTTTCTATCCGTAGGAACTAGGGATACAGTTTTTAATTTACAATCGTAAACTGATATGATATGACATATCGATTTTTCAATATTCAAAAAAAATATTATATTATCAGTGTCGGTTTTTAAAGGGCAATGAAAAGTGTTCCGGGGTTTCGTAACTACTCCATCCGAGACCCTAACCAACCTCAGCTCATTTTGACCACGCAAAGAGAAAGCAGAAAATGATCATAAATCCCTAAGAGTATCCAGAACTGGGTTTGAACGGCTTTTATGTGGTACTGTTTCTTTTTTAATTTAGTTTCACCGCCACTATTACAATTTTTAAAAATCATAGACTCTATCGATCTCTATCATAGATCACATTACGGTTTAGAAATTTCATTGTTATCTCCATCATCTACATCAATATAATTTCAAAAATTGTTTTTTTTGTCTTTCAGTATTCGGATGAAGCTGAAAATCATATTATGTCATTCCTTTACAGGGCAATGAAGAGCCCACTACGAATACAATAAATTTTTTGGTTTCACAACCTCCCACTACCCCAATTTTACCCCCTTTAAAAAAATGTGGCAAATAACCAGGAACCTCCAAATCAGCTAAAAACGAAGTTTGCGATGTTTTTATATATTTAACTTTTTGATTATTGCTGCTCCGCCACACAATTCTTCTAAAAACCATACGCATTTGCCATCCCTGACATGGTAGTAATACCATTGATTAAGGTATTTAGTACCTTAATCAATGGTAATACTATGTAAAAATTTCATAAAAATAAATTTTACCAGGTTACGCAATGCAGAACGATATAAGCAATACTCGTCGTATGTATACATAGGCAATAGGCAAGACAATGTTCGAATAGGCCTAAAAAAACTATATTATGCCGCTAGGTCTCTCTTTAATAGATTAATGGACAGCCTATTATAAATATAACACATTTTTAAGTTTAACAACCCCCCACCCCACAACCAACCCAATTTTACCACCACCCAAGAAAGTAGAAAATGATCAAGAACCCCTAAAATGTCTAAAAACGAATTTTGAGAAATATTTGATTTTTTTGCTAATTACCTACCTGCTCCGCTACCCACGTATTGATTTTTTTAAGTTATCACAGCGTTACCTACTACGACTCCATATCATATCGCCAACCAAATTTTATCACAAATCATGCAGCGGTTACTGAGATTACGAGGCTATAAAAACGCTAACAGGCATACCGACAGACAGACAGACAGACCGACGAAAATGAGCGACGTGGTTTTTCGTTAAATAGATATCATAAAACGCTAAAAAACCGTATTATTGCAAAATCGAAAATGTTCGCGATCACAATACTCTCCTCACCTATTGGTGTGGGAAGTATTGTAGTATTACTAGAACCCAAAAATAATAAACTGTTTTTGATGAAACTATTTCCGTCACCTATATCATAAAAACCAAAACCATTCCTAACTTCACAACTTTCATCTCCGCTCTCGACATCCCTAAAAACGTTATGGAAATTCCGCAATGTATACGTGGAACGGTGGAACGCCACCCAGTTAATTCCGACAATTTATGACACCGCAATCAACGATTATTTCCCCCCTATTTGTTTTTGCGGCACATCCTTCGTTTTATCCCCGTTTTTTCCCCATCAATTTTTCAACGACAGCACTCCATAAATCTGCCAGCCGGCCCGCTACCGACTGAGCGAACGACGTCTTTCCGACGTATCTGTGCCATTTATATCCTACAGACTTTTTGCCTGGGAAACTTTAAAAACTGGATTACACCAATCAAAATAATAAATTTACTCTTTCTGCTCGGCAGCGCCTTACACGAAGAGTCGGACGCTATTAATCTCTTTATTGACTCTCTCTGCTGTTTCAGCTGTCAATATGAAGAGATGGAGATGGCGCTTGTATGCGGACAAATCGTGAAGATATTTATTTAATCTTTCCTACTGCTGTCTATAAAAATCGCAAAAAACTGATATCCGCAAATTATAGGTTTGATCCAAACAGGTTCCGAACAGGCTGCAAATCAGTCTCAACGCGCATGTCTTGTCCTTTTACTTCCCACACTTTTGATCGTCAAAATTTGCTATTTGGATTCTAATACGATTTTTGGACGCATGAATGAAAATCCACATTACTCATTTTCGTCGGTCTGTCTGTCGGTCATTCTGTTTGTTCTATTGGCGTTTTTATAGTCTTGCAATCTCAGTAACCGCCGCTGCATGGATTCTGACATGCGATGTGCTCTGGGACCACAGTAGGTAATGCTGCTATATTTTTGAAAATCGGTGCATGGGCGAGGAATTAGCAAAAATAATCCAAATATTCTTCAAACTTCGACTTTTAGGCGTTTTGGGGGTTCCTGACCATCTTCTATTTTTTTGGGTGGTGGTAAAATTGGGGTGGTTGGGGAGTGGAGGGATGTAAAAATGCAAAATTTGTAATGAGCTCTCCATTCATCTGCGAAATAAAGATCTAGCGGCATAATTTAATTTTTAGGTCCATCTGAACATTGCCTTGCCTTGTGGTGCCTCTGTATTTGAGGGATAGTCTGGACCATTGAAATACAGGCTTCCGATCAAAAACTGTATATTTGATCTTTGGTGTTCAATGCCTGCGCCGTTTCACCTGCCAGGTTCCGAATGGTTTATTGTGTGTTGCCATGCAGTACCTAGCTGGCGTAAACCGTGTATCGCTGACATTTCGATAATACATAATATGTGCAACATGAGCACTCTACAGACTATTGCCAAAACATAGGCATAGACGGAGGGTGCACCACAGCAGAAACCAACGGACCTTCGATGTACATACATACGAGTATTGATTTAGATCGTTCTGTATTTTGTAACCTGGTAACTATTGAATTGATTTTAATGAATATTTAATAGTATTGTTACCGTGGCGAGGACAAAAAACGTGGATGGTTTTTTAGAAGTCGTGTCAGTGGCGGCGCAGCAATAATAAAAAAAACTAAAAATATAGAAACAGCTCAAACTTCGTTTTTAGACGACTTGGAGGTTGGTTGTCATTTCCACAGTTCTTTAGGGGTTTATACAAATTGAAAGAATTGAAGTGGCTTAGTATGAAATATAGATTAATTGTTCACGGCTTTTATCTCTTCAGAAACTTCTAAAATTTAGAAACTGCGTTCACAGTGCTTCGATTTTTGATGATTAGTGGCCAACACTGATACGATTTTCAAAGATTATTATAAATGTCCATCTTCACCGTAGTGAATCGCAAGTTAGTATTTTCCAGATTGGTTATGAATTATGGTAATAATAATGAACCGCTTTTGTTCAACTACTCTTATATTTAACTATATTGAGTGCATACAAATTTAGTCTTTTGAAAGTAACAGCTGAAATAAAAACAAAATTTGTAACATATATCATAAAAGACTAGATTTATGTGTAAGGTCATGTCTAAGCCAAGATTCAGATATATATGTAAAATACAGAGTATCACCAAGTTCATTGCCTTAAGACAATAGGAAGTCATTTATAAATACATTTGTTTTTCTGCCCCCTCGTCTTTCCAGCTTCACCTTCTCCCCAAAGAAATGTAAAAATCTGCAGGAGCCCACACTACATCTAAAAACAAAATTTGAAACAATTTTCAAAATTTTAGTTTTTCACTAATAGCTTAATGTTTTCAAAAGTTTTTACCCGGTATGATCCCATAGTATGCCGCAGCTCATATATCATCAAAATTGGTGATGTGGTTACTGAGATTACACTGCAATAACCGCAACAGAAAAAGAACTATGGACATATAATTTCGACCTGCATATCTCATATAACCCTCAAGAGATGTACATATTATTACTTTCAAAATCGTAAAATTTCCCCTCGCCCACAGTCTGTAAAGTACAAATAAACACCATGAGACATTGCGTTTTTGTCATCTTCTTCTTCCTTGGCATTTTCCCTTAAGAGTTCGCCATTTTCGTACTCCACAGCTCTCTTGCATGACTTCATACCCCTACTCTTAGGCCTCTATCTGTCATAGGATGTCCATCTTAGTGCCGGCCGTCCTCTACGTCTGCTCCCTGGAGGCTCCCATTCCAATATTTTTTTGTTCTGTTTTCTAGTGTCCTTGTCATATTGAGCCTTCTATTCCCATTCGTTGTCTCATTTCTGCAGTTCTTATTTTGTCAGTTCTTGCGACTTGAAAGCATCTTCTCATAATTATAGTCTAACTCGACCGTTTTCATTTTGTTTCTTATTGTTTGTTATCATTGGCCATATTTCTGCTTCATATAGTGTAATATTATGTACTATGCTTTCAAACATTCTTTTTTCTGTTTTCTTTAGTAAGTATGTTATTCCATAGCAGCCCATGAAGTACTTTTGTAGCTTGTTATCCTTAAATCCATTTTTTGTCTGTATGTCTCTTAAAACACATACCATCCCAGTATATTGTCGATCCCAGGTATTTAAAAGCTTGGCAGCTGTTAATGATTTCTGCCTACAAATCTAAATCTGCAACCTGTTCTTCAAATCATAAGTCAGTCCCCACAGTTCGTGTTTGAGCTTGCTTATCATATGCATACTCCATGTCTACTTTTTCTTGTGCATTTTTGTAATGCGTAATATCTGTAGCTTCACGTTGTTTGTCAACTCTATTAATCGCCTGATAACTCAGATTGGCCCAGCATCTGTCGTGTTCTGGTGTTAATTGTCATCACATGGCTCGCGCTATTATATGCTATTAGTGGGTTTCTGGAACGCTGGTCACAAATCAGAATTCATTATCGCTTCAGCAACACGATCCGGCAAGTGCCATTGTAAACAACCGATCATAAAAATTTGAAAGACTGTATAATGCGTGTTAAGTGGATGTCATTATGTTATCTTCACAAGAGGATTGTAACGTTACGTGCCACTTTATGCCCACATAAAGGGTATAGTGACACTGCATTCACATGGTGATTCGGGAATATGGATTGAGTAGTTCACGCGGTATCTCCATAGAAAATTTTCGGTACGTTTGACTTTCTATTGAGATGAAACCTCTTGATTTGGATAGTTTGAGGGTGTTGATTACAAATCCGGTCGCAGTTTTGAGTTTCAATCTCGTTTGGCGAAAATCAAAAATTTCAGATCTGTGAGATCTTCATGTTTGCCTAAAAAATCGAAAACCTTTATTTGATTTCTATTGAGATAAAACCCCTTGTTTTGGATAATTTGAGAGTGTTCATTACAAATCCGGTCGCAGTTTGGAATTTCATTTTTGTTTGGCGAAAATAAAAAATTTAGATCTGTGAGATCTTCATGTTTGCCTAAAAAATCGAAAACCCTTATTTGACTTTCTATTGAGATGAAACCTCTTCATTTGGATAATTTGAGGGTGCTGATTACAAATCCGGTCGCAGTTTTAAGTTTCATTCTCGTTTGTCAGAAATAAAAAATTTCAGATCTGTGAGATCTTCGTGTTTGCCTAAAAAATCGAAAATCTTTATTTGACTTTCTATTGAGATAAAGCCCCTTGTTTTGAATAACTTGAGGGTGCTCATTACAAATCCGGTGGCAGTTTTGAATTTCATTCTTGTTTGGCGAAATTAAAAAATTTCAGATCTGTGAGATCTTCATGTCTGCCTAAAAAAATCGAAAACCTTTACTTGACCTTCTATTGAGATGAAACCTCTTGATTTGGATAATTTGAGGGTGCTGATTACAAATCCGGTCGCAGTTTTAAGTTCCATTCTCGTTTGGCAGAAATAAAAAATTTCAGATCTGTGAGACCTTCGTGTTTGCCAAAGAAATCGAAAATCTTTATTGACTTTTTATTGAGATAAAGCCCGTTGTTTTGGATAATTTGAGGGCGCTCATTACAAATCCGATGGCAGTTTTGAATTTCATTCTTGTTTGGCAGAAATAAAAAATTTCAGATCTTTGAGATTTTCATGTTTGCCTAAAAAATCGAAAGCCTTTATTTAACTTTCTATTGAGATGCTTGTTTTGGATAGTTTGAAGGTGTTGATTACAAATCCGGTCGCAGTTTTGAGTTTCAGTCTCGTTTGGCGAAAATCAATAATTTCAGATCTGTGAGATCTTCATGTTTGCCTAAAAAATCTAAAACCTTTATTTGACTTTCTATTGAGATGAAACCTCTTGATTTGGATAATTTGAGGGTGCTGATTACAAATCCCATCGCAGTTTTTAGTTTCATTCTTGGTTGGCGAAAATAAAAAATTTCAGATCTGTGAAATCTTCATGTTTGCCTAAAAAATCGAGAATCTTTATTTGACTTTCTATTGAGATGAAACCTCTTGATTTGGATAATTTGAGGGTGCCGATTACGAATCCGGTCGCAGCTTTAAGTTTCATTCGCGTTTGGCAGAAATAAAAATTTCAGATCTGAGATCTTCATGCTTGCCTAAAAAATCGAAAATCTTTATTGACTTTCTATTGAGGTAAAGCCCCTTGTTTTGGATAATTTGAGGGTGCTCATTACAAATCCGATGGCAGTTTTGAATTTCATTCTTGTTTGGCGAAAATAAAAAATTTCAGATCAGTGAGATCTTCATGTTTTCCTAAAAAATAGAAAACCTTTATTTGACTTTCTATTGAGATGAAGCCTCTTAATTTCGATAATTTGAGGGTGCTGATTACAAGTCCGGTCGCAGTTTTAAGTTTCATTCTCGTTTGGCAGAAATAAAAAATTTGAGATCTTTGAGATCTTCATGTTTGCCTAAAAAATCGAAAGCCTGTATTTAAGTTTCTATTCAGATGCTTGTTTTGAATGGTTTGAGGGTGTTGATTACAAATCCGGTCACAGTTTTGAGTTTCAGTCTCGTTTGGCGAAAATCAAAAATTTCAAATCTGTAAGACCTTCATGTTTGCCTAAAAAATCGAAAACCTTTATTTGACTTTCTATTGAGATAAAACCCCTTGTGTTGGATAATTTGAGGGTGCTCATTACAAATCCGGTCGCAGTTTTGAGTTTCAGTCTCGTTTGGAGAAAATCAAATATTTCAGATCTGTGACATCTTCATGTTTGCCTAAAAAATCGAAAACCTTTATTTGACTTTCTTTCGAGATGAAACCTCTTGATTTGGATAATTTGAGGGTGCTGTTACAAATCCCATCGCAGTTTTGAGTTTCATTCTCGTTTGGCAGAAATAAAAAAATTCAGATCTGTGAGATCTTCATGTTTGCCTAAAAAATCGAAAACCTTTATTTGACTTTCTGTTGAGATGAAACCTCTTGATTTGGATAATTTGAGGGTGCTGATTACAAATCCCATCGCAGTTTTGAGTTTCAGTCTCATTTGGCGAAAATCAACAAAAGTGTCCCCGGTATCGCCTTCTTCCATTTTCGTACAAATGACTTCTTCCGAAAATACATGTCGTCCCTCGAAACGGCACGGCGGCGGAGTAGAAAAAGCCCCCCGACGTCTCCCTCATCGTATCGACATGTAGGTGAGCGCGCGGGGGGCGACGTGGGAAAGGGGGGCACGGGGAAAGCGGTGTCCCGTATCTCCGTCTCTGTTCCTCCCACGCGTTAGCGTCGGCAGGACGCGTACGAGATCCCGCGGGAGCTGGTAGAGTCGGCCGCCGGCTCCCCTGGGGTAGGTATTGACTCTTCTCTCCCCTGAGTCGGTCGTCAATACCGCAGGGAGCTGCCGCGATGGCGCCGACGTCAGGCCAGGACTGGGACAGGTCCTCTCCACAGTATCAGCCAAAGATAATGAGATAATACTAATCGTAGCCGCCAGAATGCAAAAGGCAATCATCTTTTGAACCCTTCGTCTTCTTAGGGCGCACGATTCGCGGACCCAGTGATTGCTCACCTCATGGTGTGAAGGCTAGTTACTGGATGATGACAGTTGTCTCTGATGATAATGTAACGCCATTGTTGACTTGTCCAATAAATCACAGCTCATCCGGCTAGCGTCAAAAGTTTAACATGAGAAAAGGCAGTTAGTACGTATTTTCACATTCAGGATTGGGCAAGGTTTCCATGTCTAAAGAGCCCCACAGACATCGTTCTTTTTCATCAGGTTTGCACGAAGTGCCAACCGATGTCGGTTAAACCGATGGAACGATACCGCCACACACTGTTCGGTTTTCTTTCAGTTTCTCGCAAATTTTTGGTCCGTTAACATGGATAATACTTTAGCATTGGCGGCGGCTTTAGCTATTAAAGTGAAATACAGGAAGAAAAAACATTCTAAATGGGTGAAACAGTAGCTTTTAAAAAGAGGCCAATTCTACCATATAAATCTATTAGAAGAATTGCGTCTGGAACCAGGGGATTGGTACAAATATTTGAGTATGGATGAAGAAACATACTTAGACTTACTTAATTCAGTAGCACCTCTAATAAAAAAACAGGATACTTGGATGAGACAAAGTATTTCCCCTCATGGACGTCTGACAGCACATTTTTGATAGATGTCGCTAACCCTAGATACGCTTACTCGAAGGCAACTAGAACGACACTGCAAAATCCCGTCGTGATTGCACGATGAACGGCCACACATATACCGAGTTGTATGATGGCGTTCGAAACCGACGAGTAAAATCAAGCTCGGACAGATTTTTTGGAACGACGGTCAACACGACGGTTTTTCGGCACACACGGACCGAAATGAGTGTGATCGGTTGGCACGTCGTGTAAACCTGATGAAAACGAACGATGTCTGTAGGGCCCTTAAAACATATAGGCATTAATAAAGTTCCACAACCCTAACTACATTTAAGTTTTATCAATCAATGTAGTACGCCACCGTCTGATCAAAAATCAATGAATAAATTAATCAGTACTAATTGATAATCTTAGAAATACAATAATTTTTCAACGGACTTGGGTGTAACGACTGTACTGCAAGAAGTGGTGGAGGAAAACAATCAAATAGATATATATAGTTTCCATATCTACTTAACTACATCGTAAATGACTAAAGATACAAAAATTATGTTCGAGCGTGGTAATGGCGATGGTGCTGATTAGATCAAACGGTATATATCACATAATAAATCAGTGACGAGATATCGCAAATTAATTTGACAAAATTTATGAGCAGCGGTTTAAAAACAATACAAAGATTTAAAATTTACACAAAAAACTGACAGTTTAAGGAAGACGAACCGTAGGTGAGAAAGAAATAGAGATTACCTTCTCACCCCGAGTTCATCTCCTTGACATATTAAATATACAAAATTTTATGAATGGCGATATTGCTGAGCGAGTCCTTTTACAAAGAAAAAAATCCCAACCCCTGAAAATATGACATTTCTCTGCCCCACCAAAATCCCTGCTCCTGGGGTGTACACCGTAGGTGTGTACAGACACTGGGGAAGTCCAGCAGCCTGTCCAGGGCGTCCTCAACTCCAAGACCGATGACGGGTCGCACAGACAACTGAAGAATATGTGCCCCAGACACTGATGAACCAGAAGATAGACATGAGGTCCAAAGAGGCTCCTCAGACTGCTACTAAAACTGCTACGACATGCTCATAAGATGCTCTTAAGAAACTCCGTAAGACATAGGCCCCAAAGACATTTCTAAGATTCTTCCAAAGAAACTTTTAAGATATCCAAGACACTGCTAAGACACTGCCTGAAAAGTCAGACAGGGCTAATGTAAATCACACTGTATTATGGTTATCTATAAATAAACTGTGTATCGTCAGGAAGACAGACAGAAAAATTATAAGCAAGAAATTTTATTCTACGACAAGAAAAGACTAAATGGAATGAAAAGTTACTTAGATGTTTACATCATTACCTGCGGTAAAACTGAATTCAGAAATTAGCATATTGACGGTAAACTAATAGGTACAGGAGTGTAATATGAAAAAAATAGGGTCAACAAAGAATTGTGTAATCGAACCTTAACTATCGAGCCAAAAATGAACAATTAGCGAATGTGCAATGATAGAAAATATTCTAAGATCGTTTAATCACCATGTGGAAAATATCCCATCCTAGTTGCACTACTCCATATCACTCAATAAATCATCACACAAAAATATAGCGGGAACCGCTTTATCAACCACCATGATCGGCGACGACAACGTCAACCTCCAGGACATCGTCCTCCCGTCTCCATCCCGTCCAGGGAACCCACGGCGCCAGCGTGACTTTTCATCCAACCACCTGCGCGGTGCGCACGTGCGACTGCCGAAAGCCGGTCACAGCCTTAGACCTAAGACTACTCAAACGCTATGTCTGGTCTGCGCTCTTGTATGGTGCTGAGTCCTGGATGTTGACGGAAGCGTCCACAAGGAAAATTGAGGCTTTTGAGATGTGGCTATACAGGCGAATTCTCAGAATTTCCTGGGTTGACCACGTGTCCAACAACAGAATTTTAGAAAGCCTTCGAAAAGAGACCGAATTTGTGGGCATTATTAAAAACGCAAATTAGAATACCTGGGCCACATAATGAGGAACCAAAAGATATACGGTCTGCTCCAGCTGATACTTCAGGGAAAGGTCTTCGGAAGAAGAGGACCCGGTAGGCGCAGAATCTCCTGGCTGAAAAACCTTAGAACTTGGTTCTCCCTGTCTACACGAGGATTGTTCAGAGCTGCAGCAAGTAAAGTTCAAATTGCTTTGCTTATCGCCAACGGCCGGAAAGGATAGGCACACTAAGAAGAAGAAGCCTTAGACAACCAGTAGCATAAAGCCATGTCAGAGATGGTTGCAAAACTAACTATGAGACAGTTTCAAAACTGACCATGGGCGTACCATCCATAAGTGATGAGAGGCGTCGAAATAGGATCTATTACTAGTAAGGGACCAGAAGTCTGTTACAAGAATAATAAAAATATCTGGTCGAGTAGGCATATGGTGCAGCCAACGACGCTCAATCTTCGGAGGCAGCCGTCCAATATCAGAAGGCTATCCGGTGTGTGGCGACACCGCGTGGCTAAACCGAAGCCTCAGGATGCAAACCAGCTGGCATCCTTCACAGGTGCATTCTCAGGAGGCAATTTGTTCAGCTGCCTCCGAAAACTCTGGGGACCCGACAGGCCTTGTCTTCGGGTTTGACCACCCAGGACAAAAGACACCCACACCGAGCCGGTTTCGGAAGCCGGCATTGAGGAAGTGGTGGTGCTTCGGTTCGCCCTGATGACGACACTCGCAATGGTACGGACCGTTTCATAGGTGAACGACGGAAATGGATGACCTGCTGAGCTGCTACGAGAGGAGTAGCCCGCGCGGTATTGGATTCATGTCCCCCATGCATGAAATGGTGTGAAATGCATCCAGAGCACATAATTGACGGAGATGTCCAGAGATTCCTCTTCATCTCATAAGATGCTGATTTTGCTACGACACTTCTTTTTTCCTTCTAATGGTGCCTGCAGCTAGCCCAACAGTCGGCTCAGGACCATAGAGAAAACAAAACACAGAAGACTAGTCTTATCCTTATAAAAATTAGAAACACTATTCGATACTAGCGACACTAAGGACGTCTGGCAGAACTAATGTGGTTTCCGCGGGCTTTTTGAATACCGGTTTATTTGAGATGTTGTTTATTATTTAGTTCGTGCCACAATTTCGTAGAGGTAAGTGAGGTTAGGATACTACTCTACTACTCTAACATCACATCTCTACGAAATCGTGGCACAGACTTCATGATTTATTGCTGACATATCAGGAATGAATTTAACTAAAATGCAATTTATCTACAGCTTGTTTTTTGGCTTATTTTTGAAGCATTTTATATTATTAGGTGGGATATTTAAGAGTGGTGGAATAAAAAGGGTAAAATAAAGTAAAAATCTCTTTTTAAAAAGTTTTAACTTTCAAGTATGGTACATGGAATTAATGTGTGATAAAAATCTTACTTTACCAGGTATAAATCAGGAAATGTTAGACACTGAGCACTATAAATATACCTAGGTATCACATACATCAAAAATAAACAAGTGTAGAATGTACTCTTATTCCATATCTGTCTTAGGGCTTTCACGGTCGTATCGAGCATTGACTCTGGACATTTTTGCTATTAAAATGGTTTGAAATTGGTAAAATGGTAAAACGTTTCTATTTCGCACAAACAATTGCACATTCACATTTCTCAATTTGAGGTTATATTGGACAATGGACAGCACAGAACCACTGTGAGAGAACATACATAAAGTTCGGATTCAATGTCCTATGTCAGATCATATGTCATCACAAGTTCGAAGGATCGCCACCATGCGCAATGCGCGTCTGGCATGCGCAAAAACTGTGTGTCATGGTCATAAAATCATCACAGTGTTTTATGTGCGTATTGTTATCTCTGCTCAGGACCCAGAAAATTATTTATCGACCCTCGCCTTGCCGTTTCATCACCTCATGAAACGGCAAGGCGAGCATGACTCTGCACCCACATAAGTGGATGTCTTGCCGAAATGTCATCCAAGACGTTCCTACACGGTTGAAGTTTTTAAAGGAGCAGGCATGTTTTCTGAAGTTTACTCTATACTCTTTCGGTTTAAGACACCTAGTGATCCGTTCCGGGCCTGACTTGGCCCCCTACGACGATCGCCGAGCCTTCGACCGTCCAGCACCCGATTGCTTCCCTCTCACTTTCTCTTCTTTTCTCTCTCTCTTTCTCTTTCTCTCTCCTCCACTCTCTCCTCCAACGGAGCAGCAGGCGCCGTTTATCAGTCCGCAAAACTCCCTGTTACTCGGTCTGCCTACATATTTACTGGCCCGACACTTAATTAGGAGAGTCTTTATGGAGCTGTTTGGCTTTTGTTTCTCCCGTGCTTCTGCTGGCTTCTGGCCTTCTTGGCTAGATTTTGGCTCTGGGCAATTCAGGAAATGCTCAAACATTCATTGCTTGGAGAATTTGTATGGAAGAGGCCTTTTCCTGCTGCGTCTAGTTGTCCTTGATTTTACTGGGAGGAAGTTGTAGTCCCAGGCCCGCTATTGGAAAAAGAACTTATAAATAGGGTCTGGGTTATCTCAAATCTCCTTGCTACTCTTCTTGCCTACATATTTACTATCATCATCATAGCCATAGCGTCTTATCAGATATGTTGTGAATTCGTAAAATGCGTTAAGCCGTTGCTAGAGTACTGGCAACACGATTATTATCTATTGATAATAGTTTTCGAAATTATTGTAGCTCGCCATCGTTCACGACAAGTTTTATGTGCAAGAAGATGGATTACCCATGGGATCACCGCTATCTGCAAACCTCTGATGTCAAACCGAAGTTATGGCTTCACTATGTTGATGACACGTTCATAATCTGGAACCGTGGAGACAAACAACTGGAAACGTTCTTTTCTCATCTCAACAACATGAGACCATCGATAAAGTTCATGAAAGAAGAAGAGAACAATAACAGCCTTCCTTTTCTGGATGTCTTGGTAATAAGAAGAAACACCGAAATAGAAACCAAAGTGTACAGAAAACCAACACACACAGGACAATACCTGCATTATACCTCAAACCATCCAACATCAACAAAGAGAGGAGTCATTCGAACCTTGGTCGATCGAGCCAAGAATATTTGTAACACACAACAAGGACTAGAAGGAGAACTACGTCAAATTTAAGGAGATCTGTCAAAGAATGCATATCTCAAGAGGCTAGTGGAGGCAACAATGCAAGAGAATGGCACTAGCAGAAATAAAGGTCCTGAAGAACACGGGCATTCACCAAGTATACCATACATGAAAGGACTATCAGATACAGTCAGAAGAATAAGACAACACTATAAAATTCAAACACGATTCTCAAGAAGCACCACTCTCCGAAGTCTACTAACGAAAACAAAACCCAAGAATGAACATCAAGAAACAAAAAACTGCATCTACGAAGTACCATGTGAATGTGGCGAAGTATATATTGGTGAAACGAAAAGACCTCTGGAAGCGAGAACTAAGGGCACAGACTCAACACCCAGAGAGCAGAGACAGGAAAGTCCGGAATAGCAGATGACGCTTGGACTGAGTATCATAAAATCATTTGGGAAGCTGCTAAGGTTATTGACAAATTACCTCAATGGTATCGCCGGAAATTCAAGGAAGCAGCTTATATCGCCAGCAACAAAAACGTGTACAGCAAGCGTAGTGTGGAAATTAGACCAATATGGCAGCCCCTCATAAGAAATAAAAAACTAAAACTGGACAGAACAAACTCGGACACAAACGAGAGACTCAGTGACCACCCAACGACCATGTCATCATCAGCAAGAAGCGACGTCACTGACGCACTCAGCATAACGCGCGGCAGCCAATCAGAACAAGCCACGAAAATCGACACGTCAGCTAGACGAGAATAAATAGCAATGAAGGGAACATGTTCGAGAGTTTACCTGAAGACGATTGAAGATACCGCATCAATCGAAACGTTGTATTCTAAAATTATATAAACAATGGAAGTCCGAAACAGACCTTTTGAAAAACCTGTTCATTCCATTTGAGCAGCATCTGTTTCATGCTCATCATCTATGATAGATATACATAGATTCTATCTTTAGAAGGACGTAGTTCTAGGCCAGCTTCTGTAAAAAAATTAATTTCGGTTTCCCCAGATCCCCCTAACAGTCTTTCTGCCTACATATCTACTATCCCTTCCAATAATTAGGAAATCCTTCATAGAGCTTTTGTTTCGTCCATGTTTATGCTGCCTACTGGCCTTTTGAGCTAGATTTTGGTCCTAGGCGGTTTAATAAATCCTCAACAAGAATTCATTATTTAATTTTACAAAGTTATGAATTTCGTTCAAAGTGTTCTGCTCTGCTTCTAATA
Organism: Callosobruchus maculatus; assembly: GCA_951848785.1. Classification (NCBI taxonomy): domain Eukaryota; kingdom Metazoa; phylum Arthropoda; class Insecta; order Coleoptera; family Chrysomelidae; genus Callosobruchus; species Callosobruchus maculatus. The sequence goes on from CATOUR010000227.1 coordinate 402,618, forward strand.
CTTGTAGATGCCCTTCATAGTCGTAGAATTAATAGGGGTAATTGCCTCCTCCCCAAGATGTTTGACCAAAAATGTATTTCATTGTTATTTCCAAGGCTTGCATGACTCAACCAATAAATACATATTTTTTTGATAAACTATTTTTTGTCATTCATCTAACTTAATTGAGGTAAACCGGGGGATGCTTGAAATGCTAAAAAACAATATTTCATCGCCTCCGTGATATACATTTCGCCTCTGTGATGTTCATTTTTTTTATTTTCCAATTTTTTCAAAAAATAATGTATAAAGTGTTTGACCATGGTTATCCCACTATTCATGTGACCATTTACTGGACATAGACGTTCAAATACTTATTGAAATCATTTTAATTTTTTTTACAAGGTCATTGTTACTTTAAGCACTTTTGATGAGAACAACCCATATCTAAATTTATGTGTCTTCACTTCACCGTGAAGTGTCTTCTCTTCACCTGAACCGCATGCTGTCCTGTGCTGAGTCGCCTGCCTTCCAATGTGCGCCCGGCCTTAGCCAATGCACATACGCGAAGTGCCATCGTCGCATCGCTATGGTGGCCGATACATCATAAAAACTGCAAGCCGAAAGTTGGAAAACAATGGAACAGCGGTAGCGGCGCGGCGGCGGGCAATTTTTAAAAGAGCATAAACGGTAAAACAAGTGCGAGCAAAGCGGTTCACGCGTCCGGAAACGGAAAGGTCTCCCCGGGGAGGCCGCGAGCTCGCAGGACACGCTTCCCCCCCTTCTCTCCTCCAGTTCGTCCTGCTCCTCTACCGCCCGCTGTTATGTTATTACGCGCCGCACCACGTGAATCATGCCGCTCTGCTGCTGCCAGGTTACGGCAAACGATAGGAGTGATTTTTGGAATAGATTTTTCTAAAGCATTCGATACAAGAGGCTTCTTTACAAACTTGAGCATCTCGGTATCAGAGGCAACCTGCTGTTATGGCTCGAGGCATTCCTAACTGGAAGAACTTTTTGTGTACGCGTAGGAGACAGCTACTCATCTACCTTCAACGTAACCAGCAGAGTACCGCAGGGGTCTGTGCTAGGTCCAATTACTTTTGTTTTGTACACGAGCGATCTTCCTAAACCAACCTCATATCCATGTTCTGCTTGTGCAGATGACACTAACATTTACAATACAGTTGCGAACTCCACTGTACTTCAAGAGGATCTGAATATAGTTCTCAATCTCGTCAAGTGCTGCGTTCTCCATCTGGGTAAGAACAATCCAACATTGCCATATAAAATCGACAACCAGACCATCGACACAGTTTTCAGTCACACCGATCTAGGAGTAATAGTCACAGATAGGTTATTTTGGTCTGAACACATTCGTAGCGTTACGTCCAAAGCCAAGAAGTTGCTTTACATGTTGGAGAGACCTTTCCATGGATGTGATGTTAGTACCTGTTCCTTGTTATACAAAACAACCTTACGACCCATTTTGGAATTTGCCGGTCCTAGTTGGGATCCAGTTCTCATGCGTGACAAGAACTTGTTAGAAGATGTACAACGACGTGAGACGCGGATTCCCTTTGCTATCCAAAGGCCAAGCTATGATGAACGTCTTGTGTTATTTGGCCTATCAAAGTTTGCTGCCAGAAGACTGCGGAGCCACCTCAGTATGACATTAGTCATAAATAAGATGTTCACTGTAGACCTATCTCATCTATACCGCCTGTCGCAAAGCAACCTCAGTGGCCACAACTTCAAGTTGAAGAAAGAAGCTTTCCGCACTTCAGTTCAGTGTTTTCTGTCCAACTGCATTTTCGACGCATGGAACAACCTGCCTTCCTACGTGGTGAACTCAGCTTCAATCAATAATTTTAACAACAATTATGACAGGTGGTGCAGCGCCTTGTGACTATTTTCTTTGTATTCCAGTCTTTCATTCTGTTTGTCTTGTCCATACACTCTTATTCTTGTATATTTGAGTTTATAGTACTTGTACTCTACTCAATACTGTAATATAATAATAATAACATGTCAAGTTGTTAAGGTGAGTGTCCGCTATGAGACTAAAATCTTATTAGACACTTGTTTCATGAGAAATTTATTTCAGATATATTCCAGGGAACATTATATTTTATGTTATATTGTGTAAGACTTTCTCGGCCATGATGCGATGAACTGTTGATTCTTGGGCTGTTCAGCCGGCGTCGACACGCTCCGCCTCCTTGGCGTCAGCGTGCTTCGCTGCTTGACGTTTCGCCAACACGAGTGGTCGGCATCCTCAGGAGCTGATGTCACCTGTTCGGGGTGTTCCGAGAGACTGGGAGAAGACACTCTCTCTCGGAACAAGCCGAACAGGTGACATCTACAGTTCCAGTTGCTGGATATGAGTATCAAGAGTGCCACTGAACTGACAGTAAATCGCGAACGATGACGAGCTACACATAGAAAAAATACTGTTGCGTTTCCAATTAATTGTTAGTATTTGGATGTTTTTCCATCGCTTTAAATATATTTACAGTTGTTTCAAATCCATGTCATTGAAAGAATTCATTCCTTATATTCGAAGTAATCACAGGTACGCCAATAAATTCGAAATAATTTTATATTTGTTTAAACGATATGTATAATCCTTCTAATACCAGTATTGACATGTAATGTAATCAAAAACATCCTTTTGTTTCCGAAATTTACCCTATGTTTCATTTAAGCAAAGCATACAATCTATTCAATGTACAAAAATTATTACTTTAACAGCAGTTCGTGATAATTCATCCCATAAAGATTAATTTTGTTTCAATGGCGTTTGTCGTTCGCTGAACTATAATCAGTATTCGGCGGGACTGATATCGCGATCAAATGAACGTAAAGATAAAGAACGGGGGGATCATCTCAGTGTTACTATCGCCACGAACCCGCCAACATGGACGAGGTTGTGTCGTGGTGTGGTTTCGGTGTTAGCCGTATTGTGTCATCGCGTGGTTTTGCGTATTGCATCAGCAATTGTGTGATTTAAATGTGTCCAGTTATATATTAAATGGACCTACTGAGAAATTGGGACTTAGAAGAGCTAACACCGACATTTGAATTTAGGTATCAGACAGTTATATTTCAGGTAAAAATGCAACAACTGGTGCAGGCTTATGTCTAATTCTTATATCATGCTCTTTATAACTTCATACAAGATCACACAATTAAACTTCCGAACGAATCGATCAACTGTCCTCGCAACAAAATCTGTTGGTCCAAGGAAAAGAAAGTAGTTTAGAATCAATTACCAAACACAGATTCAATTCAACGACAGGCTGCGATTGAATTATTCATTGGAATCTAATGACATCTTGTAGTTGAATCGACAATACGATATAATTCGTTACCAACTATACACTTCCCATTGGATAAAACAGCGCTGTATTTGAGGAATGCTGAGTGTAACGTCCCATTGAATCCAAGCGTAAGTGTTTGCAGAACGACAGATTTTTCTGTGTGCAGTTATCAAAACTATTGATAATATTCGTCTCGGCAGTACTCTAGTTCCGACTTAATGCATTTTCTGAGTTCACAAGATGTTTGTTAGAACATTGTGACTATGATGATGGCACCGATTAAGTCTCCTAATGGTTTGGGAATAGACCAAGTATTTGCCTGATCAGATCAGATGGACGTCAAGCACTCGTGAAGCGACGAAGATATCCGGTAACAAATTCCGGTGCACCGCGGTTCTCGCTGTTTTCATTTCCGTCGAACGCCCAATCAATAATTCCAAATTATACGTTCATTTACACACTCCTCTATCACTCTTTGCCGTCTGTTTCCATGTGGATGTCGATCGAGTATGGAGTTTATACGATTCTACGGGTTCCACCAATCATTTTATTTACTGCTATAAACCTGCATCTTTTCTATCCGGCCAGCCGTGAAGGAAAGTAGGAGTTGGAAAAAGTGTATGAGTTGACAGGTAAGAAAATTTCACAGATCAAAAAAGTACGTATCAAGGTCATAGAGTGCATATTAAGCCGGCGCCACATATGCGGGATTCGGCGAGCAACGAATCCCGATTGTTTGCTATTCGGTTATGTGGCTGCAGGATTTTACCCGAATATTCGCCATATGCCGAGCACCGAGCATTCAGCCGGCGCCATAGCCGGCGCCACACATGCGGCATTTAGGGAACAACGAACAGCGAATATTCGCAATTCGGCAAACGCCTACTAGTATGGCTGGAGCAATTTATTCGAATGGTCGGGCTTTTCCATTCCTTTTCTTCTCGAAACTAAACATAGCCAACTACGCACATGTAGGGCGATACGTGCTCGCTATTCGGCGAGCAAGGTTGAAAAAACGGCGAATATTGATATTCGGCAAATACCCGCATATGTGGCGCCGGCTTTATGTAATACTCCTGTTTTGCTAGCATAAGAGACGATTGCGGCAATGCAGTAAGGTCATTTGATCAAATGATTGCGTATTCAGCTTTCTATTAAAATATGCAGAGTTGTCATACAACAGAAATACAACAGAAATACAGTCTAGCCATAGAATAAACAAAAAAAAAACTATATGTATTACGCTGACGCTTCAGTTATAAAAGGGATAGAAAACAAGTTCCGTTTCTTGTAAGAAAGATTTTACACCCGTATGGACCGTTTGGCGATTCTAATCCTAGTTCCCTAATTACGTTTTGCTAATCTTTGGCATCTAGCCATGCACCGTCAAGAGATTAACTAATCCAGATTGGAGATATGGCAAGGTTGTGTTAGTGGTTGTGTTCGCAAGATTGTTTTGACAGTGTCAGTTCAAAATTATCAGTTTGCGGTGCAGAGTAAACAAATGATCTAATCCAGGTTTACGTATCTAATCGCGCAACTGACTTACGGGCATAATTCTTCAAGTTAGAATAACAGTGTGTTTCTTAAAAATGTGTATCTATTTCTATTAGGTTATACAGCGATTGTCATACTACTTTTAAACAGGCTATTAACAACCTATTAACAAACAGTGTCAATTATCTCAATTGTCTTGGGATACGACAGACGACTGGCATAGTATATTTTTGTAATATGGGTTTCTACGACAACGTAAGACGTTTGTATGGAGATGAAGCTTACAAAAACATGAAGATATGGACCTCCACGCTTGAAAAACTAGCTAATTTCGAAAACCATGTGAAATTCTTACTACATTGTAAACAAAAACAGTGCCCTGAAGATGGCTTAATAAAGGCCGAAACGTCGGCAAAACAGTAAAAGAGACATCCTCTTTTTCTTGACCTAAACCCAACCATCTGTTTCCTGGATAGTGTCAATTATTTTTCTGTGAGCTATGGAAACCCCCTACCAGAGACTAATACTGATCTCTTGGAATTGCATACATGCTATAATAACTGAAAAAGTGCGAAATGCCAATTCGAACAATATTTATTTTCGTGGCCAAAGTGTGGTTAAGTTGTCAGTAGTTTGTAATTAGTATGTATTTAAATCTAACTATTTACCAACTATACCTTGGATTTTTTTGTATTCAACATTATTTTTATAACATGTGCTAATAAAAACTGTTTTAATTCCGCTTTTCTAAGTTTCTCTCGTATGGCTGCGGTTGACGAGCTAGACCAAGTCAACGCCTAAATTATTATTGATCTGAATTTAGGATGGATCATATAAGTCTTCAGGATTACAGACTTTTGGAATGTTTTCTGTAACTTTCCGTCCAGACCCAACTGTTGCAGGTGTGATGTGAATTTGTTTGAGAGGCCGATATAATGAACGGGGCTTCAATAATGTTGTCTTCTTCCCATAGTTGCTTTACTTCTCTGAGAAGTTCTAAATATATCTTTTCAATGCAGGTGGTTTGAATTTTCATTTCATTGCGAATAGCAATATCTATTAAATAGGTAACTTCGCCTTCGGCTGAAAAACTGTGTCTGGTCTATTAGCAAGGATAGTTTTGTCTGTATTATTTCAAGATCCCACTATAGTTTGTATTGATTGTGGAGTACTGATGTCGGTATGTAATTATAACATGGATCTTTGTTTTCTATTAGTTTGTTTGTTGTGGCTAGTGCTTGGTGTATGGTTTGGCTGCAGAGTTATTTCGAGCCGTGTACTCCGTTCCAGTGAGAGCTTTTTACGCGCTTGTTATGTGTTCTATTGTTTCCTTCTGTAGGATGAATCTCTGATTATATACTTCTTGTATTATCGTGTCGCAATCACTTAATCTTGTATAGCAATCATAAAACCCTCCCTTTCTGGAAGGACCTGACCATCCTGCGAACAGGTGTATGACTGCTGTTCATTAATGTAGTCTTGTGTAACATGGTAACCATGTTTGCCATAGAGTAATTTCTGCGACCAGGTGTTGAAATCGGACGTGATTGTATGTGTCGGCTACGTGATCTGAACAAGAGAGGTTAAGTGGTGTATAGTTTTTGTCTGCTTTACTATTTCTCTATATACATTTTTTCGTTTGCTTTGGAAAAAAGTCTGAGTGTTTCTACTTGTCTTGTGTGAAGTAACTGTATGTCAATTATTTCTCTGCCATCTTGTTTTCTCTTGCATGTGCTATGATGTGACATTCTGTGTTTCGTCAGCCCTGTATCTGGATGTTCTCCATGTCCCTGTGCAATCACTTGATGAGGCCAAAAAACTATGTAATTATTAGTTTGGCAAATGCGGTAATGATTCTTCTAAGATTTCTAGAATCTCTAGAACTCTTGTGTTATTTGAACCTCGACTTTTGTGCGGCTCATTCCGAGCTCCATGCTTACGTCTGATGTATAAACCTCTGTTATTTTAAATCTCAGTAATTCTCCCAGTTGCACTTCAATGGTCAATAGTTTTATATCAGTACAGAAATCTCAGGCAACAACACTGACAAAGGAGTCTCTCGTTGAATTACCAACTGTGGAAATGGAGGGTCACCCAATAGTCGAGTCATCTTCGGACAGGCTCTTGGAGATCAAGATCAAGAATATCCTGGCACGACCACATCGTCAGTATTGCTTAAATCCCAGAATCTGGGCGTTTTGTTCCGCTGTAGGAAGCTGTATACACCAGAGCAACTACTGCTGCTCTACAAGGCATAGATCCGACCATCATTTGGGTACTGCTCCCATGTATGGGGATGCGCTCTGAAGTTCTATATAAAGCTTCAGTACACTGTTTTACAGATGCTATCACGGAAGATATTTGAGTGAGCTCTCTCAGATAACAACACCAAAGGCCGTACGAACTAGGTACATTAAAGAGGCTCTACGAGCTCATCCTTACCAGGTCGAGGTCTCTACTCCCAGAACCAGTCTCCTCCAGCATTTATTCTTTTGAAGAACTTTGACGATGTGGAATGAGCTGCTGGCGACGGCTACAACCTGCAGCGTTTCAAATCTAACAAGCACCGATACTTATCTTCTCGCGGCGCTTCTTATACAGCACCATAGGCTTTCAGCCTTTGCGGGCGGCTGACCATAAAAAAATGTAAAGGAAATGATTGATATAGTTATAAATGTTACTAAACCCTTTCAACGGGAGTAAATAAATTTGTCGGCGCGTCTGAACCTCTCACTCAATTTGTCATCGGCGCGAGTGACAGCCAGTCGACGTGCTGGAGGCAGCAACATTATGAATCGCTTATAAATTTCGTCTGCGGAAGAGAGGAGACGCCTGACGCTGTTGCCGCCATGCCGCCGCTGCTTAACTAACTTAACTGGCTACGGCCCCTCGGAGACCCTTCAGCTTCAGCTTCAGCTTCAGCCGTGCGGTTTGCCTGTTTACAGCGCCCCGGCGATTAAACGACTACGAAAAAGCTGATGGCTGACGAACTACGCGAATAACTCGAGGTCGGTACATCGTGAATTAAACAATCACCGTGACGACTTGTCTAAGAAGTTGGATAAAGGGAAAGTAGGGACTCCAAATACGTACTTATTATTACTCTAGGGCTCAGTTGTACCAACTTTCTCTTAAGGAACGGTTACCAAAGGAAAACTAAAAATTTAACAACACCTTAATTTTCAATCGTTTTCACAGATAGCGATCTAACCTTACTTGGTTAAGTAGTCGTTATATGCAGCAACGCTGCGCTGGTTCCGTCACTCCTATATTAGGTTCTTTCCAACAGCATATTTTGTACCGTCCATTGAACCGTCACGAAACTGTTCAGATCGTTTGTGGTGCGCATGCGTTGATTTTGGATGGTTTCGTGACCGTACAACCAGGAAAATCTGTTGGAACGGTTCGTTCTCTTATTCCACTGGACTCGTGTCAGTTCTGACAGCTATCAAAAAAAAAACTAACCAAGATTTCACTTCAAAAGCCACCGTCAAAAGCCAAGACGCCAAGAGCTTTATTAAAATTGATCTGGGCCTGTGTTTTCTGACGATGACTTGGTGTTAGTCTATCAACCACAACCGAAAAAATGAGGATTATTTGGGTAACTTTAGCCATGAATAATGGTTGCCACTCACAACGAGGTATTCCTGTAGCTCTATAAACAAAGAACCTGGGTTATGTTTTCCATAAAAAATGGATTCAAGTTGATTGACTCAGTACTTCCCACACATTCCGATGATATCAGTTTTATTATTTTCCTGCGACATGAAACTATAGTCTAGATGCCCCTGCAACCAAATCATCGCTCGCCCGACCGCAAAAAAAGTGTTTTATTCTACTAGGTGCTTCTTTCACAGGTCAATGGACAATCTACCATGAGTACAACAAATTTTTGAATTTTACAAACCCCACCCCCGAGCCACCCCAATTTCACCCCCAACCAAAAAAAATTAAAATGATCAGGAACGAATAAAACGTCTAAAACAAAGTTTGAGGTGTTTTTGTATATTTTTAGTTTTTTCTTATTATTGCCGCGCCGCCACTGAAATTATTTCTAAAAACCATATGCGTTTTCCATACTCGTCGCGGTAATAAATCTGTGTCAAAATGTCATTAAAGTCAATTCAGAAGTTTCCACGTACACAATACAGAACGATCCAAAGTAATACTAGTACGTATTTTGTATGCATCAGAAAGTCCACGTCCCTTGGTTTCTGTAATCGGCAAGGCAATGTTTGGATGGACATAAAAAAGTGTATTATGCCACTAGGACTTTCCCTCTCAGGTCAATAGACAGCCTATTATGAGTACAACAAATTTATCAGATTTACAGCCCCCCTCCCCCCAACTACCCTAATTTCACCCCCACCCCAAAAAAAGTAGAAAATGATCAGGAACCCCTAAAACGCCTAAAAACGAAGTTTGAAGCATATTTGAAATTTTTCGTTTTTTGCTAATTACTCCGCCGCCCATGCACCGATTTTCAAAATTGTAGCAACATTACCTACTACGACCCTACACCATATCACTACCCAAATTTCATCAAAATCTATGCAGCGGTTACTGAGATTAGGAGGCTAGAAAAATGCCAACAGACAGACAGACAGACCGACAGACAGACCGACAGACAGACAGACCGACGGAAATGAGTGACGTGGATTTTCGTTCTGTAGGCATCATAAAACGCCCAGAAAGTAAGTTATCTCAAAATCGAAAATTTTCGCGATCACAATACTCCCCTCACCTATTGGTGTGGGAAGTAAAATGACCGAGTTTATCGTAACATACCATGTATAACATTATTGTTTGATTCCATTTCCAATTTTTGCTTTGGTGAAGTTTCTGCCAACAAACGAGCCAGCCAAACAACAAGCAACAGCAAAAACAAAAGAAGCAAAATCAAATCACACTCAATCTCAACACTCAAGAAAGCAAGAACAGAAGGCGCATAGAAATGACAAAATGGAAAACGTGTTGGAACGCATTTCACGTTCCGCGCATGTCCGTGACGATACGTACAGTATTCAGGCCTGTTGGAAAAGACCTATTATGTTTTGCCACCAGTTTCTGTCATCTTTTTCATTAACTTATAAAACATTCATGAAATTAAAAAAATAATACTCCAACCGCAAGACCGGTTCAATTTTTTAATCTGATATTTTCCTGGTTCCTGTTTCTATTTTATTAACAGAAATGAGCGAATTCCAACAGGACGCAGAGAACGTGATTCTCGCTAAAAGAAAAAGAGGCACAAATTTGAAATTTTATTCCAAGAGAGTGTGATGTAGTGATGAGTATTATCAGCGAATACAAAACTATGTGGATATTCTGTCATACTTAATGCATAGCAAAACAGTTATTACAGTGTTTTTTAAAAACCTGAGTCTAAATAGCCTAGCTCGTGGCTCTGAACATGTTAATGTCCGAGCTTTTTTTTAGCAGATGTTGCATTTGACGAAACGTGTTCGTGTTTTGTTTTGACTCCTAAAACTCGCTAAAACCAAGTGCTCACCTGAACCTTTCTTGTTTGGCACTATACCGTAGGTACTTTTTTCATTTATAGAGGTCTTAGTAAGTCGGCTTAATCGGAAGGACAGAAACATTCGCATACCCGAAGGTCTGACTCTCAACCAGCTTGCGTCATCTGCCCACATGTACTACGAACGCGTACTGGTCCATCTGACATGCCACCACAGCCCGACCGGCTAGAAGACGGGTTACTTAGAAGACATTGCCACCAACTTTGCACAGAAAAAAATACTGTTGCGTTTCCAATTAATTGTTAGTATTTGGAAGTTTTTCCATCGCTTTAAATATATTTACAGTTGTTTCAAATCCATGTCATTGAAAGAATTCAATCCTTATATTCGAAGTAATCACAGGTACGCCAATAAATTCAAAATAATTTTATATTCGTTCTAACGATATGTATAATCTTCTAATACCAGTATTGACATATAATGCAATCAAAACGTCCTTCTGTTTTCGAAATTTACTCTATGTTTCATTTTAGCAAAGCATACAATCTATTCAATATACAAAAATTATTACTGCAACAGCAGTTCGTGATAATTCATCTGATAAAAATTAATTTTGTTTCAATGGCCCTTGTCGTTCGCTGAACTATAACCAGTATTCGGCGGGACTGATGTTCCGATTCAAGGAACGTAAAAATAAAGAACAGAGGGATTATCGCAGTGTTACTATCGCCGCGAACCCGCCAACATGGACGAGGTTGTTCCGTTGTGTTGTTTCGGTGTTAGCCGTGTTGTGTCATGTCGTGGTTTTGCGTATTGCATCAGCAATTGTGTGACTTAAATGTGTCCAGTTATATACCAAATGGAGGACCTACTGGGAAATTGGGACTTAGAAGAGCTAACACCCACATTTTTAGATTAGTCAGACAGTCATATTTCAGGTAATAATGCAACAACTGGTGCAGGCTTATGTCTAATTCTTATAGAATGCGCCTTATAACTTCATACAAAATCACACAGTTAAACATCCAAACGAATCAATCAGCAGTCCTCGCAATAAAATCTGTTGGTCCAAGGAAAAGAAAGTAGTTTAGAATCAATTACCAAACACAGATTCGATTCAACGACAGGCTGCGATTGAATTATTCATTGGAATCCAATGACATCTTGTAGTTGAATCGACAATACGATATAATTCGTTACCAACTATATACTTCCCATTGGATAGAACATCGCTGTGTTTGAGGAATGCTGAGTGTAACGTCCCATTGAATCCAAGCGTAAGTCTTTGACAGAACAACAGATTTTTCTGTGCGTGGAGCAGAAACAGTGACGAAAAAAATGGGCAACAGTAAACAGAAATCTGGCATACCAACACGCCTGATGATGACTGCATATTAGTCGAAACTTCGTATAAGAAATGTTTGTTTTAACTCTGACCTAATCCAAAAAATAGCAACAGCAAAGTTTCTAGACAAGCCCCAAAAACCTTTGCGTGGTGTCCCCCAAGTTATTCATCCATGGCCTCTCATCCCGTATTCAGATATCGTTCCCCCCGGAGCAGCGTGTACAGTTGTGTCTCCGGGTGGTGGCTGCTTGGCCTGACGCGCGGATCTTCGCGGCAGAAGGCCATGCATTATGGAAGTCACCTCCTCCTCGGCTGTCATCAATTAATAAACCTCATATCAAGAAGCGTTAATATTTCATGGTGCTTTCCATTACCCTAGCTCCGCGGCCGTACCAGGGGTGCGGAAGGGGAGCGGGGGAGCTTACCGCTACTCCGAATATCTTGAGCAGTTTTTGCTTGCGGAAGGGTTGCAGCTAAGGGCTGGAGATTATCGTACAGATAGATAGATAGATAGATAGTTTATTCATCCAGTAAAATCTACAAGCTGAGATATTGGATACGTCACAGTTAAAACAGAGTCAATTTATGTTAAATAGAGTTAAAAAGACAAACCAAATAAATTTAAATACAAACGTAAGGAGAATAAGTAAATATAAAAAACAAACAATAAATAATCTCAATTATTTAGCGTAGTACAAAAAACATAAGAAGATCACACAGATACAGATGGTTGACCAGAACCATTGTAGTAATCCACAAATTTATTTAAGTTATAGAAGCCTCGTACAGAATATCAACTTGGTTTTAAATTTGGACGAGGGGCAAAAGAAATAATTTTAGCATTCAAGCAGGCCACTGATTATATATAACATATACTCTGTCGTTCGACTAGCTGGCGACTCGACCTTAACGCGCCACCTCCAGCCACCTTCTCACCGGCGTGGTGTTAGTGACCTCTCACTCTTCTACCGATATTCAAACGTAATCTGCTCCTCTGCGCTATACTCTATCGTTCCGCCGCTCACCGCTCCTATCAGATACACCCGCGCAACCGCTGCACCTCATCCTATGGCGGTCGTTCTTCATACATCAAGAACCGAGCGGTACAACCGCACGTTTATTTCTAGGGTGTCGAAGGCTTGGAATGAACTGCCAGGAGATGTATTTATTGGGCCTGCGGGTATTGGCCCATTCAAATCCCGCGTTAACAAACTTCCCCTAACCCTTACACAGCAGTTAAAAAAAAATCATTCGCTTTCACAAAAATGCATTCGCCTAGCAGCCAATATTGCTTATGGCCGGGGAAGTAGGGGAGGGGGGCAGAGGCGATCTAGTTATATCCTCCAAGTTGAAATTATTTATTTTCGCAAGTGTTTTCCTTACCGATGAAATGGCACCTAAACCTTGTGTAGAGGATACTAATATAATAAACAAAAGTCTTTCTGAGCGGTAGTCGTATGAATATTTAATAGGGCATTCAATCGACAAACAAATGATCTAAACTAATTGAGTAAGAATGCAATGAAATATTTGAACAGTAACTTGCTATCACCAATTCAATATAAAAAAGGTTAGGCGAGTATTACGAAAGCGCTCGAGATGACATATCTGGAAATTAAATAAAAAGATACCTGAGTAACCAATTCAGTGAAGAAGAATTTGAAAGAGAGATTACCTTATGCTCAATTAAAGAACATGAAGGTTTTTTTATACTAGCATGATAAAACAGGCAGGTTAGTAATTATTGTAATAATTAAACTCATAAACATAAATAGATTGCACAACTAATAAATATTTAAACACCAAATAATATATTGTGTAGTCATACGAATCACATAGAACTCAAGCTATTAAAAATTAGCTCATGAAATATATCTCCAAGGGAAAAGTTGAAAAGATATTGTGTAATTATACAAAAAAATATATTAATTAATATTAATTATATAAAAAAATATAACAATCCTCAAGCAGCTCTTGTGTCATTAGTATTAATAAGGGTCAACTCTCGAAATACCTCTCCAAGAACTTACTAGGGCCAGGAATTCTTACTATCTTTGCTTGTTGAGTTCATATATCACTTTGTGATCAGCTCAAATTGACGTTTAGTAATAATGATAAAAATAATGAATTTTATACTGTAATTTATTTTTGTTTGTTTCTTTTAAAGGTTTAATTACTATGAAAATTTAATACAACACTTATTGGCCTACGCCACTTGGTGGTTATTTCAGAAAGCAAAAAGTGATTTCTAATCGTTTTACTTAAGTATTATCTATAGAATGATCACTATAACTTTGTGATGGAGGCTATATCCCTATAGGGCAACAATTGGTTCTGAAACTCAGAGCACACTTGTCATAATACTTGTTTTATTGATATCTTTGGTTGGAAAATAACTAGGAAGTTGAGGCTTGCGCTGACTTTTTAAGAATTTCGTCCTCTATATATCTATTTTAAAAGAGATATAGCATACCATTTGATATTTTCGTAATGCGTAATAATTGTTGTGATGTCAAATACCGCCCTGTAGCTACTAAGTCAAGACAAACTTGGACAATTTTTATATAACAGATCATAAGGTAAGAAACACTCTTTCAAACGAGACCTCGCTTGTTTGATTCCGTTAAGTTATACCAAAGTTATGGCCATTTAAATAAAAACTTTCTAGACATTCTCCGATCACTACAACTTCATCATCATCAAAAATGGATTAACAAAAAAAAATCGAAAATGGTCCAGTCTACATGATAGTAGAATTTATAATATACCTTTATTTGCTTATTTTTTGAAAAAAAGCCGTTTTTCTGATTGACAGTAACAGTTACGCCCCCTAGCGGCTACTTGCGGATATTGCCGGCGTCCATTCTTATTAGGCCACCTTGTACATTTTATAATGTAAATTAATATCTATTAAAAATCTAGTAGGCTACCACGTTTTGTTTTCTTCCTTAATATTATTGTGGCCCTGGATTGTTCTGTCCTCAACATCCGGCATGCGACGCTATGCGTTGTATAATACCTGTTTCTGGTCATTAAATGAGATTAACTTTTTGTTATATACAGGGTGTCCCGTAAATAGCTCGTCAAATGAAAATGGGAGATAGCCGAAGGGGTCCCCTATCAGAGGAAAAAAAATTACCTTAGTAAAAGTATCACCGTTTTCGAAATATTGAGAAAGTTTCATGTTTTCGAAAAATCGCCACTTCTCATCTATTTTTTATCGCTGTGTGTACAAATATACAGATTTTTTACTAATTTTTTTTGTTAAATACTCTCCAATAGTTGGTCTATCTTCATCAAATATCAATCTCATAAATACAATTTGATAAATATGAGAAAATATTCTCTTTCTTCGTTTTTTATTTTCACAAAATACTTGTACACAAGTTTTATCCTTAAATTGTGGAAAAAAATGTATAGGACTGCGACTACACAGTATTACAATAAATTGTCTGTTTAATAGGGATTTCAAAATGGTGACATTATTGCTACTTTTTTTCAAATAAGAAAGATTTTACCATTTTTCCCTATAAGGTGGCGATTCACACGAAAATCCAACATTCTAATTTAAATGAAAATACCACGTTTTATTACCTTGAATTGCTATTCCACACGATTTTTAAGTGCTGCGAACTGTATCAGTACGAGGGGATGTCACTACATGCTTTTACATTTCCATCAATATTTCGGACCTCAAAGGTTGTACCATCTCTATTTATTCCGCAGGTAAAGATATTTGATAGATGTTTGCCGTCTCGCTCTTACGAAACTATGCGCAAGAGTTATTTTTACGATGTCACTTGTCACTTGTAAGCCAGTACGGCAGTACGATTCTTAACCGTCTCCCGTGCGCATCTTTCTTTCGCCTCGCTATCGTTTGTTGTCGTGCTGTTTTTAGTTAGACCTTGGACTCTGATTTGCCTTACGATTTGAACATTGTTAACAGTGATATAATTTGCGCTCCCTTGGACTTTGTTTTGCCTATCGTTTTGGATTTGTGTTTTTGTACTGGCTGTGTACAATGGCGGATGGCGGCGAACGTGGAACATGTACACCTCGCATGAATATGCGGATATGCACCTAATTGACGGTGAAGCTCACTTCAACACCAGAGCTGCCGCGAGGCTTTGTGCTGAGCGATACTCGTAAACAGCACGTCAAACGAAAGTGGGAGTTAGCTGAAGGTCTCTCCTATCAGAGAAAAAAATGACCGTAGTAACAGTATCACTGTTTTAGATATATCGAGGTAGCTTTATTTTTTCAAAAAATCGCCACTTTTCATCTATTTTTTTATGGCTGTGTGTACAAATGTACAGGTTTTTCACAATTTTTGTTTGTTAAAAACTCGTCAACAGTTGCGCTACCATAGTCAAACAATAATTTCATAAACATAATTTGATAAACATGAGAAAATATTCACTTTCTTCGTCCAAATTGTCGGCCTTCCATTCTAATACGTGCTCGGCACCTCTGAAGGAATGACCTTTTTAGCACCCTCAAGTTCATTCGAGAAATTTCTTGAACAGCGGAATTGATTTGTTGTCGCAAGTGTTCTTCATTTTGGATGGTTTTCGTGTAGACTCTGCCCTTAAGACAACCCAGGAAAAAAAATCGAGTGGATTTAGATCGGGCGATCGAGCAGGCCACGCGATTGTACCCGATCTACCGATCCATCGACGGGGGTATCTCTGATTTAAATGAGCCGTTACTTGACAGCCGTAATGAGCAGGGCATCCATCGTGCTGATACCACATTGTGCGCTTTTGCTCCAGTGAGACGTCTTCTAATAAAATTGGTAATTGGTTTCTACGGGTCCCAGTATTTGGCCATTAAAAATGCCCGTCCACGAATTTATTTTGTATCGATCGATCTTCACGCGTCTCGTGAGGATTAAACGTCTGCCAGCTGTGGAGGTTGTGCAAATTAAAGTAGCCATCTCGTTTGCACACCGACTCATCAGTCCAAATTATTTTACTAAAAAACTGTGGATCGGCTTGATGCCGTCTTAACATTTCCTGGCAAAATCGAACTCTCGCCGGGTAATCTCTTTCGTGTAACTTTTGCACACGTTGAATGTGGTACGGATGAAAATCGTGTCTCTGTAAGATCCTATGTGCTTTGTATTTTGGTATTCCAGTACCATATCGTCATGTGCCGTTGAAGGGCGTCCACCGAAGGCGCCGCTTCGTTGTCCAGGTAAGCGTCCTTCTGAGATTGCTCTATGAGTTCGGCTGAAAACTTCATAACATGGATGCTGGCGGTTCGGGTATCGCTCAGCACAAAGCCTCGCGGCAGCTCTGGTGTTGAAGTGAGCTTCACCGTCAATTAGGTGCATATCCGCATATTCATGCGAGGTGTACATGTTCCACATTCGCCGCCATCCGCCACTGTACACAGCCAGTACAAGAACACAAATCCAACCATTTTGAAATCCCTATTAAACAGGCAATTTATTGTAATAATGTGTAGCCGCAGTCCTATACATTATTTCCACAATTTAAGGATAAAACTTGTGTAAAAGTATTTTGTGAAAATAAAAAACGAAGAAAGAGAATATTTTCTCATGTTTATCAAATTGTATTTATGAAATTGTTATTTGATTATGATAGACCAACTATTGGAGAGTATTTAACAAAAAAAATTAGTCAAAAATCTGTATATTTGTACACACAGCGATAAAAAATAGATGAGAAGTGGCGATTTTTGGAAAAAATGAAACTTTCTCAATATTTCGAAAACGGTGATACTTTTACTAAGATAATTTTTTTTTCTCTGATAGGGGACCCCTTCAGCTATCTCCCACTTTCGTTTGACGTGCTATTTACGGGACACCCTGTATATGCTATAAAGTCTGTTGCTCTGGAGCGTTTTTACTGTAGGTGAAATCAAGGTCAAACATCGAAATTAGTAACGTAACTAACTGAGAAAACATCACCTTAGCAACGATTTCAATAATATTACCAAACATAAGCTTCCAATATCTCAAGATTTCCATAACAATAAAGCCATCCAGCGACTTCTAGATCCCTGAGCGTGCACCCCAGACGAGCATTAGATGCTTTTTCCCATTCGAATTCTATTTTAATCTGAGTCGGTACGGTAAGTAGCTTAAGCGCCCTCCGGCCTACTAGGATAAATCATAATTACGCTTACGTACAACCAACGAGCGGCACGCCTATAGGAAAACGCCAACAAAACAATGGCACGCGACTGACACGCTCGCGTCCATAGGCCACTTTGTTTTTGAACAAATTGCCTTTTCCCTTGACGTCCCCGCCGACAGCAGACACTTGTTAGACCAGTCGATAAGTTTCTTTCTATTAGGTAATAATTAAAACAAACGCTTCTTTGCAAGAAGTTTCTACTACTATGTAGTCATCATCAGCCATCTTAACTACAATTATATTGATGGTATAGGTTATGTATCAACGGAGATTGAAACATAATTAAACTCAAATTAAAGGTAAATGTAGTTTATAAAAACTAAGAAACACACTTTTAAAGAACATCGGATTCAAAAATTAAATAACTATTAAAATAAGCAAAGACAATACGCTTTTTGGGCATTTTATGATGTCTACATAACAAAAATCCACGTCACTCATTTCCGTCGGTCTGTCTGTTGGTCTGTCTGTCTGTCGGTCTGTCTGTACGCGTTTTTCTAGCGACGTAATCTCAACAACCGCTGCATGGATTGTGCTGTAATTTGGGCAAATTTGATATGCTGTGGGGTCGTAGTAGGTAATGTTCCTATAATTTTGAAAATATATGCATGGGCGGCGGAGTAATTAGCAAAAAACAAAAAATAGATATTGCTCAAACTTCGTTTTTAGGCGTTTTAGGGGTTCCTGATCATTTTCTACTTTTTTGGGTGGAATGACATTGGGGTGGTTGGGGAGTCGGGGGGGGGGGGGGGTTTAAAATTGACAAATTTGTTGCTTTCATAATAGACTGTTTACTGATCTGTGAAGGAAGTCCTAGTGACATAAATAATATTTTTAAGTCGATCCGAACATTGCCTTACCTATTACAGAAACCAACGGACTTTTTTCTGATCTAAACATATGAGTATTGCTTTAGATCGTTCAATATTGTGCAACGAGGAAACGGTTGAACTGATTTTAAAGGAATTTTGACACAGTATTTATAGTTTTTATAAATCGTGTCAGTCGCGGCGCAGATATAATAAAAAAACTGAACAGCTCAAACTTCGTTTCCAAGCCTTTTCACGGTTCCTGATCATTTTTTGCGTTTAACTAAGAGACCTAGAATTTTCTGTATACATATGAGTATTTATTGCTTCAGTTCGTTTTGTATTTTGTAACGTGGAAACCATTAAATGGATTCTAATGAAATTTTTCCACAGTATTACTACCGCAGTGAGGATGCAAAACGCGTATGGTTATTAGAAATCGTGTCAGTGGCAGCGTAGCAATAATAAAAAAACTAAAAGTATGGAAACAGCTCACACTTCGTTTTTAGATGTTTTAGGAGTTCCTGATCATTGTCTACCTTTTTTTGGGTGGGGATGAAATTGGGGTGGTTGGGGGTGGGGGGTTGTAAACTGAAAAGTCTATAGTATTGATAATAGGCTGTCCATTGACCTGTGAAGGAAAGACATAATAAGGCATAAGACAATTTTAAGGGGAGGGCTGCCGATGATTTGATTGCAAGGGGATCTCAGACTAAAGCTTCATGCTATGGGAAAATAATAAACTGGTATCACGGTAACGTGTGGGAAGTACTGAGTCAATCAGCTTGACTCCATTTTTTTACTCATCTAAAAGACGAAGCGACGAGGTAAGTTCAATTAAATCTTAATATTTTTACCTAATGAATCTGCAGTTTTGATGGGCACCATTAACTGTATAATACTGTTTTATATCAGAAAAGTGTTACTTCCTACCTTCTGATACTAATCCACTTTTTACAATCTTCGTTATTTGACTGTATTGACCGTACTGTCAGCTACACTATCCCTGCTGTTCGGAGTATCAAGTTTAAATTCGATTTCTATACGAGCGCAAATACATTACGGGAATTAAGATATTCCAGTACCGAAAATAGAATAAGAAGGGGGATGGTTGATTGTACTGAATTATCTGACCACCTGGGACACAGAATGCCCAAAACGTATGAGGGTTGTGAAGGGATGTGCGTTCGTGTATGAATCATCCTTTCATTTTAATGTAATTCACTTTTATTTTACAACCTGTGTACTAGCTTCGAATAATTGCAATCGCCAGAATGATCGG
Source organism: Callosobruchus maculatus (assembly GCA_951848785.1). Classification (NCBI taxonomy): domain Eukaryota; kingdom Metazoa; phylum Arthropoda; class Insecta; order Coleoptera; family Chrysomelidae; genus Callosobruchus; species Callosobruchus maculatus. The sequence goes on from CATOUR010000227.1 coordinate 422,497, forward strand.
AAAACCAGCTCCATCTTGTTTATGAACTACTAGAGTTCATTATGTACTCATATAAATGGTTGACGTTAGGTATAAGCAGTATGAAGTTCATCGTTCAAAAAGCCTGTATGCGGCCATGATCCACATTGTACTATTATTAGATTAATGACAGGTCATGTCATTTAAAACATTAGTTTTCTTGATATCTTCATAATAATTTACGTCTTTTTTTTTTTGTCGCGCTTCAACGTTGATGTATACTTGAACGTTTATATAGTCCTCAATGCATACCTACATTTTTGCTTTTGGGTACTAGTACAGTCCTTTTATGTTCATCAGATGGTTCACATTTTGATCTACTCCCAAGGAGTAGGTGATTACAGGTAATACTACCTGTTCAAATGTAGTTATGATTGTGAAAAAAACGTGGGAGTTTTATGCGATATTATCGTAAATCGAGAGAGAACTTATTTTAAAAATTATTTTTAATTTTCTAGTCAGATGTTCTTTGAAAGCGTGTTTTTAAACTATGATTATTGTATATCTGTTAAGCTCAATACCCGAATTCGGGCAATGTCCGAAAAAACTACGCAGAACTAGTTTTGAGCAAGGAATATTTGCCAAACCCTAAATATGAATTTTATACGGCTATTGAGCATTACCAAATAGGCAGAACTAGTTTTGCGCATCTTGAAATGCACAGAACTAGTTTGACGCAAATTGAAATGCACGGGACTAGTTCTGTATATTTTGGCATGGTGGCATTCAGATTTGTAGAGGAGATTTTTTTTCGATACATTGGATGATACATTTTTTATTGCAGAGACATGAAGGTTAGGTCAGGATCATTCAATATAGTGAGGTAATAATGTTTTGTCATGAGATTATGTTTTTGTGTGCTTGGAGCTTCAAGTAGCCGAACTAATTCGGACTCGAATTTAGCTTGCATTTTTTCCACAAGCATAAACAAAAAACATTCAAAGCAACAACATAAACATAACCTTACTTTCTTAATATAACTGCTGCTGGCCATTCAGTACCACAGAACTAGTTCTGATCATTTAAAGTTACACAAAACTAGTTCTGTGCTTTTCAAGATGCGCAAAACTAGTTCTGCCTATTTGGTAATGCTCAATAGCCGTATAAAATTAATATTTCGGGTTTGAGAAATATTCCTTGCTCAAAACTAGTTCTGCGTATTTTTTTCGGGCATTGCCCGAATTCGGGTATTTAGTGTAATATGTCCACCCTTCTTCAATCAAGCCACAGGACTAATCCTAGATACCAAAAGAATAAGGAATCATAGAAACCAATTCATTCATCAATTCATTAAATTTCAGCAGAATCCAATGTTCAGTTTTGATAAGTGTTCTAAACATTAACAGCATGTTTGCTGTCAGTGGCGGCTCGTGGTCATTGAAGAAGGGGGTTCACTGCCCCCTTCCCTCAATGACAATTCGTTTTTTTATTATCCAAATATATTTTGGCTTTAAATAGGTAGATATAAATGAGGAAGAGAATATGAGAAACATTTTGATTCAAAACATATTCAGGTCTGAAATAAAATAAAAGCTTATAGATGTACAATTACTGTGTACACGGCTTAAATGTTTAACGGTTTAAATATTGTTCAACCCCATTGTGCTTTTCTTATTTGAGGCAACTTTGTCAATAACAACTTTATTAAGGTTTGGAATCCTATCTATATTTCTTTCCAATTTTGTGCTCTAAACTCATAGAGCTAAAATTGTTTCGTAAATACTCCACCGTAAAACGGTGTATATTTAATATAATATACCCACGAATAGTTATTACAAGGTAAAACCCTGCAATGGCACTTGAAGGCGAAACGAAAGGCGTCAAAATAAATGGCCTCCCTATAAATAACCTGAGATACGCTGATGACACCGCATTAGTAGCCGACAACATAAAAGACCTAAATTTTATGGTGAACAAAATAAATAGAATTGAAAAAGAGTATGGCTTGAAGATCAATATAACAAAAACTAAATTAATGATTGTAAGCAGAAAAGAGCATACCAACGAACAGATTTTCATAGACAACCAACTGATCGAACGAGTAGATAAATTCAAATATCTAGGTTCAACACTAAATGCAAAATGGGACTGTGACGAAGAAATCAAAATACGCATTGCGATGGCCAGGACTACTTTTGTAAAGTTTAACAGCTTTCTTTTACGCCGAGAAACGCCACTAAATCTCAGACTGCGAGTGGTAAAATGCTATACATATATGACCAATACTAACATACGGCGCTGAAACTTGGTCCCTCAAAATCAAGTCAATGAATAGAATAGAAGCCTTCGAAATGTGGACGTTACGTCGGCTTTTGAGAATCCCGTGGACAGACCATGTTTCGAACCAGGATGTATTGAATAGAGCCTCCAGTCAAAGAGAGTTACTGGAAATCATAAAAAGACGCAAAGCAAAGAAGCTTGGTCACATGCTTAGATGCCCCAAATATAGGTTGCTAAAATAAATTTTAATGGGTAAAATTGAGGGGAGGAGAGGTCCAGGTCGCAAACAACTATCATGGCTCCGAGATATCAGAAACTGGTGTTACGTCAGCGACATCTCAACAATAGTGAGAAGAGCAGAAGACGGCACTATACACATCGTTGGTCACGAGAGAAGATAACCGCCTACACGCTGCAAAGCGTATGGCACCCAAAGAAGAAGAAGAAAACCCTGCGAACGGCACTGAGATTACTTGAAAAGTAGACGACGGAGCACAAGAATAGTGTGCGCCTCATCCTCATCCTATTTAGATTTGCGGCACCCTCTTTCCTCGCTGGTACCTGGAGTATGTGTAAACCACGCCTTCAGCACTGCACGTGCGATTGCCTAACGGCCGTCGCTTCGGCTAGGTAGCTGGCTCTAGTTGAGCCACGACCATTAGCGTACAACAAAATATTAGGAAGGTTCCGGCACGATAAAAAATAAATACTGATTTTTTTATTTTTTAAATTTTCGGGGGTGCACGTGCCTTGTGCTCTCATGGACGAGCCGCCCCTGTTTGCTGTAAGTATTCACGATCATACACTACGTACAATCCTCTACCCTAATATGCCATTTCGTTTGTTTCCAAAGCCAACCGCCTTTTTCCACCTGACTGAACTCCGACTATCGCGGTGTCACAACAGCTCGTGTCATGCGTGTCATTCCTTCGAACGCCGCTAGGGGGCGCGACGGGCGGTCGCTTTGTCGGCCGTCGTTATTAGCACAGCCGACTTGAAATTAGCCGGACGCCCGCTGATCTGCGGCGAAAACAAAAACGCACCGCCAAAATCCTATGGGAATTTGGGATTGGTTTTGTGGTGGAACGATGGGGTTTCTATATATTTGAAAGTGAGCTGGCGCTTACGAAGAACTTGAATAGAGCGATAGGGGTGATAGTCCGAGAGATCGCACATGAACTTCACTTCCACTGTGTCTCCAGTTACGATGGAAATACCTCAAGGTTCATCACTTAGGCTACTCATCTTCATTCTGTATCTGTAGCAATAAGACTGAGTGTAGCTGAAATGGAATGCTCATGCCGCCTCTTTGGAAAGCAAACTATCTTCTGCGGTATTTGTAATTAGAAAACTAACAACCTTAGTTAGCCTACCTTCACTTTTGGCTGTATACTACTCTCTGTTCTATGCCCACTTATCTTATGCAAATATTTTGTGGGGTAACTCCTCCCACATACTGCCTATTTTTAGGCTGCAGAAAAAGGCTGTAAGGCTAATTGCTGGTGTTGAATTTCGAGAACATTGTAAGCCACACTTTATTTTTTTCAAAATCATGACGTTGCCATCCCTTTACATATTTCATCAATTGATAGATATTCACAAGCACAAACGAGATTTCAATTTAAATTCAAATTTTCATTCTTATGAGACTCGCTCAGCTGGTCTGATTAGAAAACCCAGATTTCGACTAGACGAGTCCAGAAAAAAGTCTCCTGAACTTGGTCTATACAACCTCCTCCCAGAAACTGTCAAAACTCTCTCGTTTTATCTATTTAAAAAGAATGCAAAAGCTTTTCTTCTTAGAAATGCGTATTATTCATTTGAAGAATGCTATTTAGCCTTGAAGAACTCTGAAGTGAATGTGCTGTAACCTTTTAGGCTATTTTCTGCATATGCATATTTTAATGTATGTTGGTATTGTTCATTTAATTATTATTTGTTTTTATAATGGGTCACTATACTATGACTTGTCACAATTGAAACTGCTGTTAAAATGTGATGAATTAAACTATCTATCTATCTATAAAATAAACAACATAAAACAGCGTATGGATAAGAAGTGTATCAAATGTAGACATGAGCTAGGTAAATGAAAAGAGTAGAGATAGGTATATTGACATAAACAGAGCAATTTTATATAGAAGTATGTATATTAAGTTTGCTTTTGGGACAGCCGTCACTTCAAGCTTCTCAGATTATTCTGTTCAATTATCTTCCTCAAAGTCTTCTCAATAAAGCATCACGCAGTAGATAGATGATTCGATTCACCACATTTTGCCAAGCGTTTCAATTATGAGAAGTCATAGTACACTTCTCAAAAAATAATATAAAAAAAGCTACAGCACAGTCACTTCAGGGTTTTGGCAGGCTAAATCGTATTCTTCGACTAAATAAAACGCCTTTCTCATGAGAAAACTTTTTATATGCTTTATAATAAACTGAGCGGGAGAGCCTTGACAGCTTGTGGAAGGAGGTTATATAAGCCAAGTTGAGGAGAATTTTTCTTGACTTATCTAGTCTAAATTTGGGTGCTCTAATGAGAACAGCTGAGCGAGTCTCATAGGAATGAAAATTAGAATTTAAAAGCTCTTTTTGTGCTTAGGAACGTCTAACGACTGATGTACATGGATGACATCGTCATAATTTTAAAAAATGACACAAAAATAACACCAGCAATCAGCCTTACAGTCTTTTTCTGTAGGCTAAATATAGGCAGTATCTGTGAGAAGTTTTCCCACAGAGTAATTGCAGAAGATAAGTGAGCATAGGACAGTGAGGAGTATACAGTCAAAAGTAAAGATAGGCTGACCAAGGTTTTTAGTTTTCTAATTACAAATACTGCAGACGACAGTTTACTTCCCAAAGAGACGGTATGCGCATAGAAGACGAGAAAGTGATTTCTTGTGTATTATCTTTGTTAGATCTCAAGTAGTTTTGGTTGGGCCATCTGTCTGTCCTTACTCACATCTGAACTCATCTCAGCTTTTAGCTCATCGAGTGACTTGGCCCTGCAGCTCAGGTAGTGTCATCAACATAACATACACGCGTATGTGTGCAACAGGTGGCCAAATAAGTGGTTAACATATACTGTGGAGAGCAAAGATCCCAAAACAGAGCCGTGAGGCACACCACTGTCCACAGCACATGCTTTAGAGATACTACAGTCCCAGTCAAGACATTGAGTTCTGGAAGTTAGGTAGGAGCTAAGCAAAGACAGAGACCCTCGTATCCCATAACGTGACAGCTTTTTTCGAAGAGTTAATATCTTATTTTGTTTCCTTCCTCGCATGTTTCGGCACCTATATAACCAGGTTTTCGACAAATGACTTTAAGGGTACGCGCACATAAATCGGCATCGGACGGACGGTACGGATGGAACGGCCGGTACGGTACGGATTTTTCATTAGGGTATCGCACATAGCTGATCGGAATCGTCAGAAGAATTGGAAATCAGTTGCAAAGTATGCAAATAATCTGCATGCAGTGTTGCCAGGCAGATCAAATTGAAATTCGCTACTGAGCCGCCTTGAATGTCGCTACGTTGTAGCCCCATACAAATAACGTATAAATCAGCCTGTATATTAACTTTGTTCGTGGGGGGGTGCAATTGATGTTAGGTATATGTATAATATAATGTAACATTTCATTCAAAAATAGTCGATTACCCGATACATAGGCTCGACACAGCATGGTAAACAACCAGCAGATTATCTCTGAGGATTTCCTATATAAAAATGGTTCTCACAGAATTTGACCTTCGGATAATTTCACGGATGTGAAATCTGGGTAGAGATGCTAAAATAAAAATATCGATACCGGTACCAATTCGACATTTTTTAGCCAAGTATAAAGCTGTACACGCCAATGGAGGCGCGTTTGGTTCGTAATTTGGTTCGTAATTATTTTCGATACCGATACCGCTACAAAAGTAGCGATACCAGCTTGGAATCGCTCAAAGAGTATCTAAGACAAAAATATTCGATATTAGTGCAGAAGTATTGATACATTTCAAGTATCGGAGTATTGTTAGCATCTCTACAAATAAACATCCAAAAGGGGGGATGCGCATGTAATTGCCGCCAACCTGAGATACTGTGCTGATTGTTTACTATGCTGTAGTCTCGATACCAATACAAGACAGTCTGGGCAAAACCGAAAAGAAGAATAGACAAGCAATAATCAGTGGCGAAAAAAAAAGATAGTAACAGAATTTTTCAAAAAGTCGCTACAAATCGGTTTATTTTGTTAAATCGCCGCTACGTCTCAACGTAATCAAAATGTCGCTATTTTCGCGACAAGTTGCTATGAATAGCAACACGGTCTGCAGGCAGTAGAGGTAGAAACTTGGAAAATGCCGACGGTGCCTCGGCAATCGCCGATCAGCATCGCACATACGTCGGTATCGGCACGCACGGCACGCATCGGCCGGCTTTATTTCTAGTTGCTATATTTTCGCCGGATTTTGAAAATCCGATGCCTACTGTCCCGACGTATGTGCAATGGTCCATTAAATTTAATAGAAAGTAGCTTTTTCCGATCCGTACCGTCCGTCCGATGCCGATTTATGTGCGCGTACCATAAGACATAAATACTGAGGAAAAAGATCTTGTGCTTAGATCGTTCAGAACAAGAATAGGGCACGAAATTGATAAAATTATTAATTGCAGTTCAGTTACGGCCATTTTAGCATCATGACAATGACTTTATTAACTAATTGTAGCTAAGATTATCAAAAAAAATTAGAGACTACCAATACCCTTAAACAAACTTGCATGGCGATTCTAGGTAGTTTGATAATATCTGAAAAAATGCTGAACACATTTTTGGTTTAATGGTGTTTCAACCACTTGCTGCAGTGAAATATTGTTCGAGTAGCCTTTTTCCGCCGAATGTGGATTTGCATTTTTTAGAACGCTTTCCGATCCCAGTAACTCATGAAATAAAAAGCAACAGGGGGAAACGATACGCGCGATGTAGCGCTACCTTCCGGCGTCGCATCCTATTCAGCTGCTGTTGAAATCTTAGTCCAGTCACATTAGGAACAAGCTGTGGAGGAAAATGGAAGTGTCAACGCTTTCACAGCAGTCGTCTGCAGAGAGTTCCAAGGTGTTATTCGGGTCTCCACGTTTCACAAACACGAGTATCTAGCAACTTCAAAGCTATGTGTTGAAACCTTAGTCCAGTCACATTTGCAACAAACTGTGGAGGAAAATGGAAGTGTCGAGGCTATCACAGCAGTCGTCTGTAGAGCGTTCCAAGGTGTTATTCGGGTTTCCACGTTTCACAAACACGAGTATCTAGCAACTTCAAAACTATGTGTTGAAACCTTAGTCCAGTCACATTTGGAACAAACTGTGGAGGAAAATGGAAGTGTCAAGGCTTTCACAGCAGTCGTCTGTAGAGAGTTTCAAGGTGTTATTCGGGTTTCCACGGTTCACAAACACGAGTAGCTAGCAACTTCAAAGCTATGCTATGACCTAAAAAAGTGGCACTATGGCGCAACACTAACAAATAGTATACACTCGCTAAACAGGTTTTTTTCAAACCTGACCCGTGTAACTGTTGTCTCTTCCACGGGAAGACGTATACTGCAAACTGTAAAAGAGCCTCTATAACTTGTCCTAGGAGCACCTCAGATAACCATGTAATCTTTAAGAATCCAGAGCAACGAGCGGGCTATTTGCTACTTTTATTGATTACGTTGTCCAACCTTCCTTTATTTTCCAAACCTTCATATACGCCTAGTTCCTCAAACTAAATTACGAACTAATTTTAGATTACTTTCTGCCTGTTCACTTTTGAACAAGTGTTCAGCATACTATTCTACCATGTCATAAAGTTGTGATGCAATGAATGCTTGCTTAACTACTTACACTGCATAACTATCATGATGCACAAACAGATATACACTACTTTACCTAGTTACTAAACTATACTATGCTACCATTATAACCTTGTCTTTTGGGTTGCGTACTAAATCTTTAGGTTTCGAACTGGACTCATATAGAGGTTTCAATCGTAGACTTATAGAAACTTTTTCAAGACTACATGCATATTTTGGATCAAAGTGCAATGTAACGTTCTTCTAATACCATTACCTTTCGACTTGAAAGGTGGTGGATCAGCAAACTGTTCGCTTTGTTGTCTAACTAATTTTTGAATAATATCTGTGCCAATAACATAATAAACAAAAATAATATCTGTATCATAACCATTGACCATGAAATTTTTTATTATTTTTTTCCCGGTCATGATATCTATATTGTGTTGAGAATTTCAGTCTACTAATTCTTTACGAAACATCGTTCTTTTAAAAAAAAAGGATGTGTCAGAAGGTTTTTAGCATCTTAGCCATAACAATTTAGATGTAAATGCAATTTTGCAATTAGATCCATACTTCTCGTCAAATTGGTAACACAGCACAATTATCAAACATCAACATTCTTTTTATTCCTATCCCCTATACTGTTTCTGCAGTACGTCAACGAACTGCTGGAAGTAACAGCCATCGAATCTACAGCTTCTGAAACGTCAGTACATTAATAACGTGCATGGAACCAGGCAAGCCACTATCATCCCAGGAGATGGTACGTTGACGACAGCAACATGCCTCACAGATCAACGTAAATATCAAAACAGTTGTCGAGTGGGGATTAGTAAATAAAGCACAGTTTAACGTACAGAAAGCTCAGGCAACAACACTGACAAAGAAGTCTCACGTTGGCTTACCAGCTGTGGACATGGAGGGTCACCCAACAGTCGAGTCACTTTCCGTCAAGCTTTTAAGGATCAACATCAACAATAACATGTCCTGGTATGACCACGTTGGCAGTATTGCTTAAATGGCATCCCAAAAGCTTGGAGTTTTGTTTCACTGTAGGAAACTGTATACATCAGAGCAACTACTGCTGCTCTACAAGGCACAGATCCTACCATCGTTGGAGTATTGCTCCCATGTGTGGAGTTGCTCTCCGAAGCACTCTTTAAAGCTTCTGGACACTATACAGAAGAGAGCAGTTAGACTAATCGATTCAGCGAACCTCACAAAGTACCTCCGCAGCCTGGAACATCGAAAAAGGGTGGCTGGCCTGTCTCTGTCTTACAGATTTTATCACGGAAGATGTTCGAGTGAGCTCTCAGATAATAACACCAAAGGTCGTCCAAACGAGGAGCACTAGAGAGGCTCTGCGAGCTTACCCTTACCAAATCGAGGTCCCTACTCCCCATATCAGTCTCCCACAATATTCCTTCTTTAAGAGAACTTCGACGCTGTGGAATGGACTGCTGGGGCATTTGTTTCCCGACGGCTACAGCCAGCAGCATTTCAAATCTTACGTGCACCGACACTACTTGTCCTCTCGCAGCGCTTCTTCAGCGCCCTAGGCTTTCAGCTTTTGCTGGAGGCTCTGACCATAAAAAAATGTTGGTGGATGTGTAGCCAGTCATTTTCATTTACCAATTTTCCCGTACTATAACGTGATGCTGAGTCCCTTCCGGCATTTTACGTAGCAGCATCAGCGTAGGCCGGTTTTTGCAGTCGTTCGCAGAGGCGGAAAGCGCCGAATGACCGATCGCCAGCTTGCTTTTTTTTTCAAGGCAATTTTCAGTTTAGAAGTTATAATTAGCAAAGAGAGGAAGAGGGGGGCTGAGTTTTTAATACCGGTCGGCTTCGTTTCCCGACTAGCCTTTCCGGAGGTTTTCCTCTAAGGAATCAGATTGGAGCAACAGTTTTGCCCTGCACCACAGAGGTTTATGAAATTTGCAGGGGTTAAGTTAGTTAGATCTGGAAAAGCGTGCTGATTTTTAAAGCTATACATGTCAACTTCCAGCTTTTGTTGCTGCTACAGGGGGTCCCATGACGATTAAGACAAGCAATATATCGGAACTGGGCAGTAGTAGCGAATTATAATTTTGGGGGTGTAAATTAAAGCAAATGTAGTACATTTTCTTATTATTGTGTCACCCAATGAGGTACTTGTTTTTGGTCACGTGACGTCTGATTCAAAATGTTTAATGGGACACCCTGTATATTTGTGACTTTTTGTGTTCCTCTCGATAAAACAATTCCAACAAACTAGCACACTTGGGGTCTAAAGTGATTAAATCAAGAACTACACTGCTGGTACTTAAACGACTGTACCACTACAATTATTATGAAACACTACCAAAATAATTTAACTGTAGGGGTACATGTTATAATCAATGGTAGTGGTACCATCCTTTCAGTACCTGTAGTTCTTGAATTAATCACTTTAGACCCCAATTATGGTAGTTTGTTGGAATCGTTTTATCGGGAGGACCACAAGAGTAGTTAGAGTTAAGTATTAAAAATTTGGAATCGGACGTCACGTGACCAAAAACAAACACCTCATTGGGTGACACAATAATAAGAAGAGATGCTATATTTGCTCTAATTTACACCCCTACAATTATAATTCGCTACTACTGCCCAGTTCTGATATATTGCTTGTCTTAATCGTCATGGGACACCCTGCATTTTTCTGAAATTTGGCATTATATTTAGATTGGCGTAGTAAGAAGAAACATTTGAGACAGCAAAATTGTGTATTTTTATCAACAAAAAGTCTTGAACAAAAAGTAATCTTATATAAACAATTTCCCTACATAATTTATATGTACGAGTATAAGCCGTTTTCTGGTTTGAAATGCATTCATTGCCGTTAAATATTTTTTTTCAATATTTTTTTCAGTTACATAACATTAATACATTCAGGTGAAATTTTAGTTAACTATATAATTCAGTCTGTATCACTTGTATTGATATTGAGGTTTAATAGGTGGCTCAAATTACTGATCAATTAATGAGTCATATATGAGTAGCGTCCTCTCGTTAACAGACATAGATATCAAGAAAAATAACTTACATAAATTTCGTGGCCCAGATCATGAACTACGTTATTTTATAAATTTGTAAAAAGCCTTACACATAGTGATCAATGTTATAGAAAAGTTTTGAGTTAAACGCCAAAGTGTGCGTTATGCACTGACCCTTTACAAAGGTTTCTTACTTTTAAACAAATTTTAGTACAACTTAAAGCCACACAGAACCAAATACATCAAGGTTTTTTAAATTTATAATTTTTATTTCTTTTTGTTTCAGATTCTTCCTTAAGTTTTTTCTAAAGTGTAACCAGAATTGTTTGAAGAATGCCGGAAACCCTAGAGATATGAGAAGGTTTCAAGTAAGTAACTTGATAGTCATAGTCAATATCCAATGCATGTCACATTAGATTCAAAATTGAATGCATGAAACTGTTATATTTAGATAACATTTGACTAATGTTGACTCCTACTGTTTTGTAAAACAATTGTTAGGCCAAAAAGCTGTACCAGTAACGGTAAGTGAAGATTCTTTTCGAAGCTATTGTTTCAGGACGCATCCACCATAATTTGAAACACTAACCACCACTAATCTTATTTACTGGAATTTTTTCTAGAATATTAGTTCAAGTGAAGTGGAGTTCAAACTATGGTTCAAACGAAGTGTTGCCGTCCAGTTTGATACATAGCACTAGTATAGTTATATTAGAATTTCAGTGCATATGAACTTGTTACCATCTCCTTCAAGCACTGTTAAAATTGTCAGTTATTATTTGCTGTAAGTTCAGTTTATCTCCCCATTTCTAAGTAGACCGCTGCTTAAATTAGAACTAAAAGTACTTTGTTTACGTAAACGATATAGAAATTGAAATTCGTTGGTTAACATGAATTCTTTTTGTAATTTATCGTTTGTCTTGTACCTTCACCACAGTATATCCAATCATACAGTAGCGCAACTCCCTAGAAATCATGCAGACAATTTGTCTCCGAAAAACTGGCCTCTCATAACCCGACGCCGGCTCCTCAACACGAGCCGCGAGTACTGCCGTTTTCATTTTCAGCACAGGATCGGCTTAGCAATAGCGAGTGAAGAAACGTAATTGTGATGCAATAACTTTAATGGACGTGATATATAACGTAAATAGAGTAAATTTTGAAAGCAGTGTCATAATGTTGTGATATTCATCGAGATTAGGAATTCTGAATTACAATTTGTAAGGTATATCCATGCATTCGCATTTATTGTACGTGAAAATGTTTTGTACTAATTCTTCCAGTTCATCATGGATTCTTTGCACATAATTAGGGTGTAAACATTTTTTTTAGAAGCAAAACAAGAAATAGTCGGTGTATGAAAGAAAATTGTTAACTCCGAGAAAATAGGTGGTTTTATTGCTTGTAAGTTACAAAAATGCGAGATTTATTCAACTTTATTTTATCTTATCTTACTTAACCATAAACATTTAAATAAATATAAACACTTTATAATATCTTATATTATTCAAATATGGGTATATGTAACGACGAAGCGTCCAAAATAACATTTATGTCTAGTTATCCCACAATCTCTAAATTTATCTTCATCAGTCATCATAAACAAACCTTTAAGGTACGAAAACGTGGCAAACAGCAAAACCGATGAAAACTTGTTAGGTTTGTGCATAAAAAATAATGATCAATATACTTATAACAACGATAAAATATACTAAACTAGTCGTTATTCATTAAAAACATCGCAAAACTTTTTTTTATCTAGTTTACCAAGACTACCCTACCTTCTGTATTTGTATATTACATATGAATAGGCATATTATTGTAGAAAAGAGTCCATGTTTATAGAGGAAAATTATATATTTTTGAAACTAGCATGTTGATTCTTTTTATTGTAAACTTGAGCATCCACTAAAATGGACTTTACTTCCTGCTTAAAATTTCATAATGTTGGAATGCATAATCACATTCATTTTGTTATATGTATATGTCGTGAAAGATCCTTTAAACGTTATGGTGCTGTGAGGAAACAGTGAGAAATTATTAGGAAAGCTAATAATAAGTGGCTGTATGTCATGTTATGTATACTATTCGAAAACATATGATTTTCAGAATGCAATCCACACAGTCTGTATGATAGTTTGTACAGATCATCTTTTTCTAGATGCCATAATCCAAATTCTTGCCCTGTAAGGTTAAAATAGTACCAATATGAAACATTAATACATAGACTAGAGCAGATTCAGCTGGCTGACGCAATGCTTAGTTGTAGAAAATAAATAGTTCATGAAATTAGGTTTTAGAATAGGTCTACCATTTATTTCAGGTTCATAATTGGCGGACACAACGTGGCTAAATCCGCTATATCGGATGTCCCATTTCGAATTTTGTGATTCTGACTTTAGGCTCATAATTAAAGAACGACTTTCCGTAACGTCTAACTATTCTAAAAACTGAAGAAAAAAAACACAGCTCCAGTAATACCCGACAGACTTTGTTAGAGACAGATGGGGCTATGCTATCACACTTTAATATTATTAGGTAATAAAGGAGCATATTAAACATTGGAGGAATCACTTACCTGGCAGCATCTTGAGGAAACTTAAAAAACGATAGTCACAGTTTTTGGAATTGTTGATACAGCCTACAGCGGCGCAATATTTGACTCCAGACGTCCCGATATCCATATGAGCGTATCACCAAATTCCTTAATCCGGTTCTGTCAAAGACACTACCTTCACTCTCATAGACTGAACACGACTCAGGCGATCGCCGTTCGCAGGATGCTACGCGCGAACCACCAAAATTCTGGAGAGTCGCGCTACTGTGTATTTGAATATACTGTGCCTTCACCATAGTTCGGCACTTTCACCATAATTTTAATAATAGGCGTTTTTGTCATAACATCCACCTTTTTTTGTATTCTGTGTATTGATACACAAACGGGCTTCAAACAATTAATAGATCTTACAAAAAATGTTTAAGCCAGAATGTTCAGCCAACCTTTAAAAAAGTGTGGACATAACATATATCTCGGAGACGACGTGAGATCTACCTTAGGTTATTCGAAAAAAACCTTGACGTTGTATCTTACTCCCCAGTCAGAAAGTATTAACTGTGAAAAGGGTTTACACTTGATTTGATTTTCAATTGTTTCACTTTTCTTGAGTTGTAATTAAATCAAGTTCAGATCAAATAATTCTCTAATGCCTCTCGAAAACACGTTGACGTTGCATTTTACTCTGTGATTAGGGAGATAAATAATACTTGACTTCATTATACTTCTCACACCGATAGGCGAGGTAAGGTATTACTGCCTTATGGCCTAAACTGTGGGAAATCCTCATCTTTATGGGTGTTCCTTATCAACTAGTGTTTCTCATACAGCAACTCTATGAGTCTAATTCGGCTCGTGTTAGAATTGATGGTAACCTGTCTGGTCAAACTGCAACCAGAAAAGGAGTTCGTCAGAGATGTGTATTATTTCCGATGTTATTTAACATTTACTGTGAATTTGTGATGAGACAGGTATTGGACAACTGGAATGTCGGTATAACTATTGGTGGAACCAAAATATCCAACTTAAGGTTTGCTGACGATACAACCCCTATTGCTGCTTCTCAGGAAGAACTAGTAGCTCTATTAAAGATCTTAGAACAACACAGTGCAGCGCATGGTCTTGGGATTAACTACAACAAGACCAAGGTTATGATCGTAGATAGAGAGCACGATAATCATCGAGCCAATAAAGTCACTAGGCCGTTGTGAAGTAGTTCAAAGTTTTGTGTACCTCGGTTCTTTGATCGACAATTCGGGTAGCTGTGAAAATGAGATTCGACGGCGCATTCAACAGGCACGTGTGGCCATGACAAAGCTTACTAAAATATGGCGTGACCATAACATCACTAAAGCTACCAAAATGTCGTTGGTTCAGTCCCTTGTGGTCTCCATATTTTTGTATGCCTCAGAAACTTGGACTGTTAAAAAGGCAGATCGAGCTCGCATAGATGCTTTTGAAATGTGGACGTGGAGGAAAATGCTGAGAGTTCCTTATACCGCCCATCGAACTAACGTTTCCATACTGGATGAGCTCGGTAATCCAAAGAGACTATCGTCCATTGTGTCGACGAAAATGCTTACATTCCTCGGACATATACACAGAAACGATAATATGGAGTTCAAGGTCACGCCCCGAGTGGGCGGCGCCGTAGCCGTTCCCCTACATGTTGGGTGGATACGACGAAACAGTTGCTGGATACGAGTATCAAGAGCGCTACTGAACTGACAGTAAATCGCGAAAGATGCGAGCTACAGTTCTAAGAACTATTGATAGTATTCGTATCGGCAATACTCTAGCTCCGATTTAATGCATTTTAAGAGTTCACAACGTGTCTGTTAATACATTTTGATTACGATGATGATTACTATCTTAGCAAGGATGGAAAACATAATTGTGGTTTTTAGAAATCAGTGGCGGCACAGCAGTAATAAAAACAAAAAAAATATAAAAGCAACTTAAACTTCATTTTTGGGTGTTTTAGGTGTTCCCGATCATTGTCTACTTCTTTTGGTGGGGGTGAAATTGGGGTGGCTATGGGGTAGGGGTTACAAAACTGAGAAAGTTTTTGTATTGATAATTGGCTCCCCATTGATCTGCTAATGAAGGACCTAGCGGCATAATACACTTTTTTAGGTCCATCGGAGCATTGTCTTGCCTATATGTATATGAGAAACCAAGGGACTTACGTACATACGAGTATTGCATTAAATAGTTCTGTATTGCCCGAAATTGATTTTAATGAAACTTCAACACAGTATTACTACCGTGGCGAAAATGGAAAATGCGTATGATTTTTAGAAATTGTGTCAGTGGCGTCGCAGAAATAATAAAAAGCTAAAGATATAAAAGTAGCTCAAACTTCGATTTGGAGGTTCATGATCGTTACGTTTCATCCAGTTGAAGCTTGCGTACTAAAAACTGTGTCATCCTAGTACCTACAAAGGTGCAAGAAATTATTTACGAGAGTTTCTGTGTTGGATGTTTTTTCATTTTTGAGGACGGACGGGTGGGTAATGATTTGGTGACTGAGTCAATCAACTTGACACCATTTTTTAGAACGTATTCTATTAAATGCATCAAAAAAAACTTATCTGAATGTATCTTGTCCATCAAGAAACCTTTATTATATGACTGGTATCATCCAAGATTCCCCACAACATCTCGTCCTACCCTCGTAACGGCGTCCGGTGCCCGACAACTCCTCGACGTCTGGCGTCGCGACGGCGATGTCGGCCTAGCAGGTTGTCGGCCATTTTGCGGTCGCAAGGTAAGCATCAGAAGTGCATCGGAAGACAGAGCCACGATCGCAGCAGCTGACTCCTCCCTAGGGACGAGCGAACTCCCGGGGGAGCTGCGGACGACGCCGCTTCCCCCCCGCTCTCCACCCCTCCCCTACGCCGATCGCTCCCTCGCGCCGTTCCCATGGGGACGGAAAACTCGGGGGGACAACGACGCCATTGCCGGCGGCGTGCCGCCATGGCCTCCTGCCTGCTTAAGAAAGGTCAGGCAGGCTACTAAGAGGACGTAGGAGGAGAGTCATACTTGCTGTTTTTTGTTGGTTGATTTCTATCCGTTCATAAAAAATTGAGTCAAGTTGATTGACTTAGTACTTACATGAACCCTTAACTGGTAACGTGCCGTCTGTGAGACCACAAGCAATCTTAGATTCGACCCTACAACAAAACCTTACCGCATTTCTGGTAAATGACCTCATCTAATCTATCTGCCATCGGTATCCCTTTTATATCCCATTTATCAATAAGTTTGCATAAACTACATTCCAGATGTGCTTAGTTGTTAGTTCGGTTCAGTCTGTGAGACGGAACGTTACGGTTTACGTTATAATTTTTCTCAACTGGTAGTCATGGCAGGTCCGTCACTTTTTACCAAAACGTTTTTATAGGTGTATTGCTTTACTTATTATCAATCACAAAATATATAGATTTGAGTGTGGTCAAAGTTTTTTTTATTATCTTGGTCCTACAAATTTGTGCTGCTAATTTGTGTTCTAGTTAATAATTATCATAACTTTTTTTCTTTACATCACATGTTCTGCTACTTTATACAAAATTATTATTAAAGGATATATACCCAACAAATCTTCATGCATTTTTTCCAAAAAATAATTAGGAGAGTTTGATTTTTTAAGCTTCAAAGAGGTTACAGTCTCACAGACTGCACGTTATCAGCTATGCCCCGAACTTGCACGTTACCGTTTAAGGGTTAAGGTGATACCAGTTTATTATTTTCCCATAGCATGAAGCTTAAGCCTAAGATCCCCTTGCAACGAAATCATCGCCCGCCCGCCAGCAAAAAAAGTGTGTTATGCCGCTAGGTCTTCCTTTCACAGGTCAATGGATAGTCTGGATAGTATGAATACAACAAATTTTTAAGTTATACGACTCTCCACCCCCAACCATCAAAATTTCATCCCCACTTGAAAAAGTAGAAAATGATCAGAAACCCCTAAAATGAGGGTTGCTCTATACCTCCGTCAATCCATCAGTACGCAGACAGCTGTTTCACGCTTATTTGCGATCATCAGTGCGCCATAGGTCCATTGACGGAAATAGAGAGCATCAGGTCTTTTATATTGACCAAACATGTGAAACATGTGTTAGCAGATGACCTTCGGGTACCAGATGGCGCACCGGCAGAACTTTTTTGTCATCTGCTAACCCCTAAAACAATTTGAAACCAAGTTTGAGATTGTTGCTCAAAATTTAATTGAAATCAATTCAATAGTTTCCGCGTTACATAATACAGAACGATATAAAAACAGTTCTCGTATGTAAATGTATGTAAATTCTAGTCCCTTGGTTTCGATAATAGGCAAAGCAATGTTCGGATGGCTCTATAAAAGTGTACTATGCTGCTAAATTTTTCTTTCGGAGATCAGTGGATAGCCTATTATGAATACAACAAATTTTTCAGTTTTACAATCGCCCACCCCAACCACACCAAATTTCACACCCATACACCCGAAAAAAGGTAGAAATTGATTAGAAACCATTAAAGCTCCTAAAAATGAGGTTTGAGGAATATTTGAATGTTTTTGTTTTTTGGTAATTATTCCGCTGTCCATGCACAGCATTACTTACTACGACCCTACAGCATATCGCTACTCAAATTTCGTCACAATACATGCAGCAGTTACTGAGATTACGAGGCTAGAAAAACGCCAGCAAACAAAAAGACAGACAGACTGACAGCCCGACGGAAATGAGTGATGTAAATTTTCGTTATGTAGGTATCCTAAAACGCCCAAAAGGTGTATTATCTCAAAATCGAAAATTTTCTCGATTATTGTTTTGTACCAGTGAGCTCTTATTGGTTCCCTACAGGTGACGTCACGAGCTGGGCGGGAAGTGTATGGATTCAAAAAATTCAATATTTAGAGCAATTTTTTTCGGTTATAAATACGATAGAAAAATTTTGTAAAATTATTTACGGCATTTACGTGGTGTCAGGGTTCGTTTAAGCCAATAAACCAAAAATATGGTATAGGCTCATTTCACTCTCCTTGAAGAGTCACTACAGTCAGAGTGTCAATGGGCCTATACCACATTTTCTGTTTATTGGCTTAAACGAACCCTGACACCATGTAGATGCCATAAGTGATTTTACAAAAATTTTCTATCGTATTTATAACCGAATAAAATTGCTCTAAATATTGAATTTTTTGAATCCATACACTTCCCGCCCAGCTCGTGACGTCACCTGTAGGGAACCAATAAGAGCTCACTGGTACGAAACAATAGCATCCGCTCGTAGTCATCGGACGACGAAAGGATGCTTCCCATTGGTTCCCTACAGAAAGGACGCTTCTCATTGGTTCCCTACAGGTGACGTCATCATCGGCTATTTCAAATTACAGTACAATTTTCTTTTTAGTGTTATTCTCATTTGGATCAAGTTTTCTGCTGACTTTTTACAGTAAACGGTCCTATGTATCATCAAAAATAATACCGCAGTAAATAAATTGATCAATTTAAGATCACGGTATAGGCTCATTGCAGAAGGGCAAATCCAATGAAATGGAAGTTAGAAATAGCCAAATATCGCCAATCCACTGTGCGCTTTGGGTCGCCATTGACCCGGCTTTGATTTTTGGTCGCCGACTTGGTTTTGAAACCGCGACTTCGGCAACTCTGCCGGAACGCATGTTATAAAGGACGGAATAGGAGGTAGGAGATACTGTATTTTCTCTTCAACCTGTTAAAGGCTATCGGCTGTCTCTGTCCGATGTGTTTATGTCGGCATCCTAGGTCGCGGCTTGCCAATCATGTATATGTACAACCCAAAGCAATGTAAACAAATGTTACATCTCTGGGCAGTGCTATACCTGCAAATTGGATCTCAGCTATTCCTCAGGAATAGCCAGCGCCGTTAAATATTTAACAAAGCAAAAGTTCGATATGAATGGCGGCCGGTGGGGCCGCGGACGAAGCGAGTTTCCTTCTTCCGGTGCTCTTGCGAAATTGGATATAAAGAGGCAGTTTTCTGCTCGGCCTATGCTTTCTCGGATGAGATCAGGGGAAATAAATGAACGTCGGGAGAAACGGACAGGGACGAACTCAACATATCCTCGGTATACTGCACAAAGTGATCAGGTCAAAAAAACTTCTTTTCCTTTTTTGTCTTCTTCTTCTACTTATTCTTTTTCTTCTTCTTCTTTTTCTTCTTCTTATTTTTCTTCTTCTACTGCTTCTTCTTCTTTTTCTGCTTCTTCTTCTTCTTCTCCTTCTTCTTCTTCTTCTTCTTCTTCTTCTTCTTTTTCTTCTTCTTAAGGTACCATCTCCTTATAAAAGTCTGGCTACGACTTCAGCAAATCGTTCCCTGTCTTTCGCAATTCTGAGCAGTGTATTTAGACCAGTCCAGTCTCTCACATTGTTGAGTCATGAACACTGTCTCCTACCCGGACCTCTTTTACCCTCGACTTTGCCCTTCATTATTAGTCTTATTAACTCATATTTAGGACCCCTGTATATGTGTCCCAAATAGAGAGGCTGGCAGCAATGAGCATAACAGGTGCCACGAGGACAACACCCACTGCTGCCCTGGAAATACTCTTGGGCTTGCTGCCTCTGCACCTCTGGATTAAGAGAGAGGCGATGTCAGCCTGCCTGAGAATGCGTGACGGGGGAACGTGGGTAGCACGAGAACCATTAGTTGGCCACACCAGAATAGAGCGATTCGCGGAGAGTAATATCCCGGTATCGTCACTCAGGGTGGGAAAAGCCAAAGAGGTCTTAAATTTAGATAAGGGATTCTCACTAGTCATCCTGGAAAGAGACGACTGGATGAGAGGGGAAAGTCAAGTTTCCGCCCAATAGTCTGGTATGCTTCACTGACGGATCGCTCTTAAAGGAGGCAGGATCCGGGGGAGCGGGCTTCAGTCTGGAGTTTTAAGAAGTGCGGCGGAGCTTCGCGCTGGGAACCTGCACGACTGTCTTCCAGACGGAAGTGTATGCGATATTGATGGCTCAAGATTAAATACAGAGGTAGTGCCCTCACCGGTACTGCTACCTGATCTTCGGCTTTTTTCCAGCATCTTTTTTACTATTCTCTACATTATGTATTTTTTTTTCTTTTGATTGTTGGAAAATAAAGACCTATTATTATTATTATTATCCGACTTTCTAAGTTCCTCTCGCATAATTGCGGTAGTGACAAGTGTTGACGGGCTGTGCCAAGTCAACACCCTGACTATTGATCGGAATTTAGGAAGGATCGCACAATATTACAGGTCTTTAGGATTACAGACTTTTTGAATGTTTTGTGTAACTCTCTACATCCAAAAAAAAGTAGAAAATATCAGAGACCTAAAAAGGCCTAAAAATGAAAGTAATGAAATTTTTTTGTTTTTTGCTAATTACTCCGCCGTCCATGCACCGATTTTCAAATGTATGCAGCATTACCTACTACCACCCCCATTTCTAAACCTCTTCCTATTCTTATACTAAAAATATGAACATCTTAGTTGTTCGTTCATTATAGCATCAGTTATCCAAATCCAGTCCTGTATCCAATTCTTTTGGTTCCACTATATCCTCCCTCAATCTACCCCGTGACAGGGTAGAAAATAAAAATCTTTTCTATTTCTGCTCCTCACCGGAAAATCCACAGTATATGGAAATTGAAATAAATGGCATCCAACGGCATCCTGGTACCGTGTAATTTTACAAAAACGCTGTGGCAGAAACGCTGCTTCTGGATCTCGCTACATTTTGAGCTTTTATAGAGATGCGCGAGAAAAGGTCACTTTCCACTCAAAGTATGTTGTCTAAGATCACGTTTAGAAGTCAGGACATAAAATAAAATGGGAAGAATCAAGTTTATAGACTCAGTACTTGCCACACATCCTCGTTTTGCACAGAGTACCGCTATACTGTGTTTGCCTTAGATTTTTAAAATACAGGAAAATCTTCATATCTCTATTGGAAACATTTTCAGAAAATCTAAAAAAATTTTTTTTTCATTTTGATTGTTTTGATAATTCTGGAAATTAACAAAATGTTAAAAATCTGAAAAATCTTAACTCTAAAAATTCAAAAAATTTTTAAAATTTTTGTACATCCTTTAGTTTCTAAATGTTTAAAAAAATATGAAAATGTTTACGGTATTCCTTAATTATTATATATTCATTTGTAAACAATAAATTAGAGCACGCTTGTCGTTCAAATATCGTACAAGAGTAATATTTTTTTATACAGTATCCTGCTCCTTCACCAGATTTTTGGCTGCAGTTATGTATACAACAAATTTTTCACTTTTACAACCATCCACCCCCTAACTACCCCAATTTGATCAGGGACCCCTAAAACATCTAACACCGACGTTTGAGCTGTTTTCATATTTTTGTTTTTTGATTGCTAAAGCAATACTCGTGTGTTTACACCACATAAAATTCCAAGTCGTTTGTTTCTGTAATAGGCAAGACAGTGTTCAGGTGGACCCAAAAAGTTATTTATGTCGCTAGGTCCTCCTTCACAAGTCACTGGACACTCTATTACGAATACAACAAATTTTTCAATTTTAGAGCCTCCCAACCCCCAACCCCCGTGTGGGGGCGGGTTAGAACATCTCCCATCGTATATCCTGCGTGTCATAAAAGGCGACTAAAAGGAACCGAACTACTGTCGGTGTAAGCAGTAACCTCTTCTCAACCAACAGCTTTGGGTGGACGGGTTGAGAAGGATCTTGTCCTTGGGATGAGAAATTTCTCATAAAGGCGGATGAACTAGTAGATACTATCGGCATGAGGATGCAGAAAGCAAATGGTAAACTACTGCATTAAAGATCTTAGAGATATCCCAAGAGAAACTCATAAAATGAGTTCACAACATGTTTACGAGTTCACAGCATGCCTGTTAAGACATTCTGACAATGGTGATGAACCTTCAAGCACCCCAAATTTTACCCCCATCCAAAAAAAAGTAGAAGGAACACATAAAATGCATAAAAACGAAGTTTGAGGAGTATTTAAAATACTTCGTTTTTGGCTAATTACTCCGCCGCCCATGCACTGATTTTCGCAATAATAGCAGCATTACCTACTACGGCCCCACAGCATATTGCTGCCCAAATTTCATCATAATCCATGCAGCGGTTACTGAGATTACGAGGCTAGCAAAAAGGCGTACAAACAGGCAGGCCGACAGGCAGACAAACCGATGGAAAAGAGTGACATGGATTTTCGTTATGTAGATAACATGCAACGCCCAAAAAGCATATTATCTCGGAATCGAAAATTTTCGCGATCAATTAAATATAAATATAGTTTAAAAAACGTGTGCTTGACTGCAATAACTAAGATCGACTCTATTTCGTTAATTTCCTAAAAATGAAAACATATACTACCTTTTAGATTCATTTTAAAGCTTGAAATCTTCTAACTCCCCATTTAGTCTCTGTAACGATATCTCCCATCCCTACATCCCGCAAACTCCGCGGTGTTGTGAGTATTAAAGTTGCTCTCGTCGTATTGCCGGCAAACACCGTTAACACTTACTTTTTAAGGGGTTGTAATTTGTTCACCCGCTCTCGCGTCAGGCGAAAGTTAATTTTCACTCCCGGTTATATTACCTGAGCGGGTTGCCTCTTGAATTAATTTAGTCATACATTCGTTTGTCATCCTGCTTATCACGTCGAAATCTACGCTCTGAAGATTTGGCAGCTCCAAGAAGCTGGTTTGTGTATACTTGAGGGGCCTGGGTATACACAGTTATACATGTATTGGCCACGTAGAACACTGATTCCCATTTCGAACAGAAGTCACTTGTTTTTCAAGCTATATACAGAAGGTGATAGTTAAAACCTTAATGAATGACAACTATTTGCGATTTTCTCAAAAAATTTTTTTAGTGTGCAAAAAAAAGTCGCAATGCAAAATCATACATTCTTCAAATGTCTGTAATTTAACAACCAAACACGATATCAAAAAAGGCCAAATAGGTGACAAAGCGCAAGCTTTCTCTTGAATTTGCTTTTTGAATCAGTACTGCGAGTTTAAAGATAACGTCAGGATCTTGGAAATGCGAAATTTTTATGGTGACCTTTGGACCTTAACGTTGAACCTTTTGACCTTGCCTTTGGATTTTTGGACTTATCTCC
Organism: Callosobruchus maculatus; assembly: GCA_951848785.1. Classification (NCBI taxonomy): domain Eukaryota; kingdom Metazoa; phylum Arthropoda; class Insecta; order Coleoptera; family Chrysomelidae; genus Callosobruchus; species Callosobruchus maculatus. Next base: position 446,243 of record CATOUR010000227.1, read on the forward strand.
CCTCATCTTAGACACACACATTGGAAAAAGGGAACAGGCGGCCACCTCCTTGCTAACACGGGAATATACGTATTTTCTTGGATTCTCAATTTCGCACGCTATACCCTAGACCCTTAAGGAAAGACTTGATTGTACACTCACTCTTTCAAAATCAGCCGTTTCGATCGATCTGTCAGGTGGTTGTCCAAACAGTCTCCGTACCACATCTCTAGAGGGAATGTGGACAACAAAATGCACAGGTCGCTGACCAGCCAACATGTAACCGAACTTTTGACAGCTTGAGGGCATTACCGATTGTGGCGTACGATTTTATATTAAAATTGGATGCTCATTAATAGATTCAATTATTACTGTGATGTTACAAACTGATACAATAAGTTGTATTAGTATTTAGCTATACTGAATTACTCTTATTATAACTTGATTGCAACAGTTGATAATTTATTATTACCATGAAGTGTTTCCCCATATTTTACGCTACTCAAAACCAAAACAAAACCACTAACCTGTGATAAGTGGTGCTCACCGATTCGTCGCTATTGCAGCAAACTATGCACTTTTTATTTCGTCTCATCATGCAATTATGACAATATTGTTTATAAATAATTTAATTCACACCACAAATAGTCACAAAGTCACTCAAATATACACTAAAACAACAAAAATCTCAACATACGCAATAACCACAACTACAATGACAGCCACATGACAGCTTTAGGGGACGCCGATTGTAGGTTGCCAGATTTACGACATATTAGAAGTTATTGCGACATTCCGCTATGAAATTTACCATTTTTGAGATTTCGTGAAATCAATACAAATTATCTTCACGTGAATCAGTTACATTCCAAGTATATTGGGATGTATAGTTAAATACCCAGTTAAATACTTTGAGGAACATGTGTTCAAACTGCGGAAACTGCCAGATTTTGAAGAAACTGGAAGGTCCTTAAGCGGACGAAGAAGAGTGGCAATAGCACTATAGATGTTGGCTGGCCAATATTCAAATTAGGCTCCCTCTAGAGATGTTAACTCTGTGCCCCGTACTCAGTCACAGTTACCAGTGGCGACGTACACCACACTGCACAATGAAATTGTGAAAGTTCAGCTATTTATTTGCCCATTACTGTCGTAAGCAGTAGTAGTTTCACTGTCCGAAGTGTCCTTCTGGCATGAAGCGTGGCTGCCTTTATCAGTAATGCCCATATCCATCTCAGCCTCGTCACTTATTTGGTTTTCGTTTTACGATTAACATGTCCCTTCCCACGGTCCAAATATTGTACTCATTCTAACGATAGTTCCACACTCACAAAAAAACTGGTAGCGTTGATATACCTACCTTACCCTCTCATCTCTCATGCAGCCGTTAAAACTGTCTAGAAACGTAATAATCCCCAAAGCCTACTCTGGCCGCACGCGCAGTGAACGTTTTTTACCTAAACCGACCGACCCTTTTAAGCACCCACCGATACCACAGTCCAGTAAACACGTATGTAGATTTAACGGCGCGTCAACTGGTATCAGTATATTATCTGACCAGCGGATCTGAAGCTACAAAAGGAATGCGGATAAAATGTTCGATGTTACCAAGTTTATTTATAAAAAAAGCAAAATTAACGGTAACAGCAATTTAAGATTTTTTTATAGCTACTTTAATATAGTTGTTGTTGTATTTTTATTTAATAACTGATATTTTTATATATTTTTTAATGTATTTTTATTTAATAACCGATATTTATTAATCTGCCTGTTATAAAATGTATTTTCTGACGATATCATCAACTTCAGGTGAATCGGCAACAACCCACGAATCCTGTTATCCAACGTCTTGTCAGGGAACCATATTGGTTGAGGATCTGCTACCATGCCGTTGCCATGGAGATTAAATCTTGCTATTGGCCGCCCTGCCACCAACTTTATGTTCCTGTCTCTCTCTCTCTCTCTCTCTGTCTGGAAATATCGAAATACCAGTGGCGTTTTGTATGTCGTGCTTATAATCTTTCTACAGATTGTCCCAAACTATTTGAATATCTGTTTTGTCGAGTTAATTCAGCTTGTTAGGTACACTGTTTTTCGTCGTTATTATTGTTATTATCTTATTTAAAAATGAAGATTTATACAAAAGGAAAGACGCTTCATAGCCCTGAAGTATTCACGTAAAATTCGCATGCCATGGCTATTTTATGAATGAAATCGGCCATGTTTTTTTTACAACTATACCCCTCTTATCGATACCCCATAGCTTCAGAACCGTTGGCCAGATGATACTTAAGATTAATAATTTATTTTGCTTGATTCAAAACTAGTATTTTGAACTATTAGTGCCTTATATGTGTTTGTGCCTTACTCAGACGTATGTCTTGTAATTATAAATCACTATTTAACGTTACTCATACATATACCACAATGTGACTGTACTATTGTAGTGGGGGCGCTCGGTAGGAGTACAAAAAATTTAAACAACCCTTATATTTCTATATTCTGACGTGTACTTATACCACATTCTTCATCAACCTTAAACTTTTTTTTGTTGCAGGTTGTGATATCGACGCAAGTAGCTGTAGACGGACCTCTTTTGGCCATTTCCGACAACATGTTTGTACATAATAACTCGAAGCATGGACGGAGGGCGAAAAGGCTGGACCCTACAGAAGGTATGTTCTGTAAGTTTTGCAAATTTATAAATTATTATTAATCCATAAATTATATCTCAGAAGATGCCGATGTCTGATAGGCTGTTGTTTCGACACGTTTTGATAGACATCAGTGTGTTTATTAATAATTATTTTTATTTATTAGCCTTGGCTAGCCAATTGTTGTGTTTGAGAAATGCTTTCCGGTTACTTCCTCTGTCATTTTGAAATAGATTACTTATTTTGAATTTTTGAACAATACCATCAGGCAAAACTTAAAGCTGACACACTATACATATACTCAGTTTTCTACGTGAAAATTAAAGAACCAAGCAGCTATAGCTGATTCACGTTATTGACTGACTTATTAAACTATTATTTATTATTCTTATTTACAGTACATTTTTTACAATCAAACCTAAACAATACCGAATACAGTAGATTTCTTATATTCTCTGTATAGCCTAAAACAAAGTTATTTTGGGTATCATCAAATCTATGTGTAACAACTTATCTATTCAAATTTTGGGACATGATGTGATCGAAGTACGTACTATTTATATAGGGTGTTAACCAAACTTACCGCAGTGCAAAAGTTGATAATAACCGAAGCACAAGGTGTCGAGTCTTGTGATTATCATTTTATTTTTACTCAATAATTCATCAACAGGATGGCACGAAATGACGAAGTCGGGGGTCTTTGAGGCAAGAAATTCAAATGCATTAAACGCTAATTCAGACAGTGTACATATTTATGTTACTGCCGGAAGTGAGGTTACGTTTTCAATGATTCGTAATTATTTATATTTAAATCGTACTATTTATTGCTTCGTTCGTAGATAAGGTAAAGTATTCAACTCGCTGTAGTGATAATAACTCACTTGTTGAATACTCCAAACTTGAAATGCGTGAGTTATTACCGCCATTATCGCTTGTTGAACAATGTACTATTACCCTCCTATTGACCTGGGCAGCAAAATGAACCCAAAAGAGACTGCCATGTACAAGCACAGCTCCTGAAATACCTGGACAACAAGAACATCATAAATGATCGCCAGTATGATGGCTTCCGTAAGCATAGATCTCCTGACCTACGTCACTCACTTGTGGAACAGAGCAATTGAAAATCATGGCGAATACCGTGTTGTTGCACTTGACATATCGAAAGCCTCCGATAAAGTGTGGCATGAGCGACTTCTGGCCAAGCTTGCTGCCTATGGACTATACCAACTGGTCTGTGCCAGTGGCTGAATAGCATTTTTTCTGTTTGTTGTAGTCAAAGGCTGTTAATCAGATGAATTTTCAATAAACTCCAGTGTTCCTTAGGGATCTATCGTATCCCCTACACTGTTTCTGCTGTATATCAACGAGCTGCTGGAAATAACATCCAATCCAATCTACAGCTTCGCAGACGCCAGTACATTAATATAGTGCATATAACCAGGCAAGCTACTATCATCCCAGGGACGGTACGTCGGCGACAGCAGCATGTCTCACAGATCAATGTAGATATCAAAAAAAAATTATCGAGTGGGGATTAGCAAATAATGAGGTGCAGGATCGCCCTATAGTCGAGTCACCTTCCGTCAAGCTTTTGGAGATCAACAATAACATGTCCTGGCTCGAGCACGTCGTCAGTATTGCTAAAACGGCATCCCAGAAGCTTGGAGTTTTGTTCCGCTGTAGGAAGCTGTATTATACACTAGAGCAACTACTGCTGCTCTACAAGGCACAGATCCGACCATCGCTGGAGTATGGCTCCCATGTGTGGGAATGCGCTCCGTAACAGTCTCCAAAGCTCCTGGACGCTATCCAGAATTCAATACGCCTAACCTCACAAAGGACCTCCACAGCCTGGAACATCGAAGAAGGGTGGCTGACCTGTCTCTGTCTTACACATTCTATCACGAAAGGTCTTCGATTGAGCTCTCCCAGATAATAACACCAAAGGCCGGCCCAACGAAGAACACTAGAGACGCTCTGCAAGCTCATCCTTACCAGGTCCAGGTCCCTACTCCCCAAATCAGTCTCCTCCAACATTCTTTCTTTTGAAGAACTTCGGCGCTGTGGAATGAGCTGCCGGGTAATCTGTCGCCCAATGGCTACAACCTGCTGCGTTTCAAATCTAACGTGCATCGACACTTATCGTCTCGCAGCGCTTTTACAGCGCCATAGCAAAATCATGCTGTCCATGTAAACAGTGTAATATTTACCCCACTCTCCCCCACGGCTCCGTAAGTTTCGATTTCTTCTTTGTCGCGTCGCGTCGTGTGCGTGGAGCGTAGCGTGGAGTGGCGGCGTCTTTTCCTTGGCGAGGCTCGCCTCCTACGATCCTTGACATTTTCACTTCCTTCCTCCACTGAACTGAATCGCGAACCAATTTTAGAAAGTTTTGGAGCCGACCCCACCGTCGAGGGGACCCGTAGAATACAAACGAGATCCTTCCGACAGAGATATCCGACAGTGGCGTGCCAAAATTGGGAGGAATATTAAAAAAATGTCAAATTACAGGACTACCTACTACTATCATCCCAGGAGACGGTACGTCGGCGACAGCAGCATGCCTCACAGATCAACGCAGATATCAAAACAATTGTCGAGTGGGGATTAGCAAATAAAGTACAGTTCAACGTACAAAAAACTCAGGCAACAACACTTACAAAGAAGTCTCACGATGGCTTACCAACCGTGGAAATGGAGGGTCACCCCGTAGTCGAATCACCTTCTGTCAAGCTTTTGGGAATCAACATCAACAATAACATGTCCTGCCACGACCACGATGCGCTCCGAAGCAGTCTCTAAAGCTTCTGGACACTATCCAGAAAAGAGCGATTAGACTTATCGATACGCCTAACCTCAACAAAGGACCTCCACAGCCTGGAACATCGAAGGAGGGTGGCTGACCTATCCCTGTTTTACAGATTCCATCACGGAAGATGGTCGAGTGTGCTATCTCAGATAATAATACCACAGGCCGTCCGAACTAGGAACACTAGAGAAGCTCTGCGAGCTCATCCTTACCAGGTCGAGGTCCTTACTCCCCGAACTAGTCTCCTCCAGCTTTCCTTCTTTTGGAGAACCTCGACGCTGTGGAATCAGCTGCCAGGAAATTTGGTTCCTTACGGCTACAACCTGCAGCGTTCCAAATCTAACGTGCACCGATACTTATCCTCTCGCAGCGCTTCTACAGCACCATAGGCTTTCAGCCTTTGCGAGAGGCCGACCATAAAAAAAAATTAAAAAAAAAAAACTCCCAATTACCCCTCCCCTGTACCCGTATACTTCCATCCACGGATGGCAACGAACTTTAAACATCATTGTTTTGCCGTGGATATCTTTCTGCTTGAAACGAAGCTGAAAAAGTAATGGCCATCGTCCAAATTCTTATATTGTTCAAGAGTCAAAGCTCATATTATATGCTCTCGTTGAGATCCCATAACATTTACTCTAAATTTGTGATGAGACAGGTATTGGACAACTGGAATGGCGGTATAACTATTGGCGGAAGCAAAATATCTAACTTAAGATTTGCTGACGATACAATACCCTTATTGCTGCTTCTCAGAAAGAACTAGTAGCTCTATTGAACATTTTAGAACAGCACAGTGCAGCATATGGTCTTGGTATTAACTACAACAAGACCAAGGTTATTATCGTAGATAGAGAGCATGACAATCATCGAGAAATAAAGTCAATAGGCCGCTGTGAGGTAGTTCAAAGTTTTGTGTACCTCGGTTCTCGGATCGACAATTCAGGTAGCTGTGAGAGTGAGACTCGACGGCGCATTCAACAGGCACGGGTGGCCATGACAAAGCTTACTAAAATATGGCGTGACCATAACATCACTAAAGCTACCAAAATGTCACTGGTTCAGTCTCTTGTGTTCTCCATATTTTTGTATGCCTTGGAAACTTGGACTGTTAAAAAGGCAGATCGAGCTCGCATAGATGCTTTTGAAATGTGGACGTGGAGGAGAATGCTGAGAATTCCTTATACCGCCCATCGAACTAATGTTTCCATACTGGATGAGCTCGGTAATCCAAAGAGACTATCCTCCATTGTGTCGATGAGAATGCTTACATTCTTCGGACATATTCACAGAAGCGATAATATGGAGAAGCTTGTAGTTCAGGGTCACGCCCCGAGTGGGCGGCGCCGTGGTCATTCCCCTACACGCTGGGTGGATACGACGGAACAGTAGCTAGATACGAGTATCAAGAGCGCCACTGAATTGACACTAAATCGCGAACGATGGCGAGCTACAGATCTCAAAACTGTTGATAATATTCGTGTCGGCAATACTCTAGCTCCGACATAATGCATTTTACGAGTTGTCTGTTAAGACGTTGTGACTATGATGATGATGATAAGATCCCGTCAGTTGATGAGATGATCAACATCGTGCTGCCATCAGTGATTGCTAGGTATAGCTACCATGTTAAACGGACTAATTACTGTTTCAGGCCAGAAATTTCTTGAATACCTTGTGTTTTTTTCCTTGTAATAGAGGGTTATTTGGGTTCGGGAAGAGCAACAATGATCTTGAAAGAGCAATGAGTAATATTGACCTTGACGGAGCAATGAGCAATCTTGACCTTGAAAGAGCAATGAGCAATCTTGTTCTTGAAAGAGCATGAGCGGCATTGGCCTTTGGTTTCAACCTTGACAGTGACAAAGTTGTTAAATCATAACAGAAAATTATCGGTATTTAAAAAAGAGATAGTTTTGTATTTTGTTTGTTTACATTATAGCAGTAATTGTGCAATCAGTTTCCAAAAGAAGTGCCATGATCATATGAAAACAATGTTGCGTGGGCCATGAGTGATGATATTCTATGAATGTTCTCCGTATCATTGGTGTATCAAAATAATCGATCTTTTATTTTCGATATATGGATGCCATCGAGTTAATGGAGGCGATGTTTATCGATGTTTAAGGATCGATGTTTTATTAAAAATTTCCATCCCTAGTTCTACCAATAATCAACTCTAGTAATTTAAATATGATCGATAGGGACCAATTAATATGCTGTAAGAAAGTTCTTAAAGAAGCATAATGTTTCGTAAAAAGAAGGCAATATAAAAGAAAATAAAAATCGAAGATTGAAGTAAGCACTATGTTTTCTTAACCTACAGCATTCAGAAGAACTCAATCCCCACATAGTGTATGTAGGTGACCTAGACACTGAATTAGTATTAAAAAATTGTCCAGATAAAATATATTTCAATGACGGGCACCTATATAGGCACATGATAATCTATTTTGTTCAATGTTAAAGGACAATCTGTAAAATAATTCAGTATTTTATAGAATAATCGGAACGCTCATCTGAGGTGAATAGGTTAGATATTAAATAAATTAACAGCAAAAAAAAAACTTTTTTTTAAAAGCTTTTTTTTAATGCTCTAGGAAGAAGAAAATAACTGTCAACTCATAGTCTCATTATACACAATATACAGGGTGGTCCAACAAGCGCGCGGTGCTCTCTAGCGGCAATACCGTTTAAATTAGACGAAAATGTTTGAAATAAAAAACGTTTCTTTTCAAATGCTCTACATTAAGAAAATAATTTCAAAGATGGCGGACTTCCGGATATACCGGAAGTAGGCATCAACTTCCTTATTTTAAATGGAACACCCTGTATATTATTTCATTTTTCAATTCAGCATCGATTTTTAGGTCCAGTTTATTAACCATTGTTTATGTCTACGAAGCCGATTTTTGGAGTTATTCAGCAATTTTTACAAAATTTGACGTTTGTGGTATTTTACAAGAAATGTTAATAGCACGGAAACTGAACGCGATAGAAAGATGCGGTGTTCGGTTTTGAAACAAGCAAGGAACGTACTTGTGTTTCAGTGAGATCAATGTTTCAAAAGAACATTAAGTCAATAGACTATCAATTTTCAAATTTGAAAAGTTAAAAACGTTAAACACTATTTTTTTCAAATGGGATGGTATCATAAATTTAACATCGCTGGATGTGAAATTAAATTCTCTTTCACTTCTGTCTAGGCAGATGTGGTTCTATCTTTGATGGTTTTCAAGATATTTACGGTTTTGTAATTATGGCGTAGGAATTGGAAAAATCGTAGGTGGCGTGGCTCGCAGACGAAACAATTGGCAGGAAACCTTTCATCCAAAGTGTTTCGACCTCTAATACTAAAATGTGCTTTCGCTCCATCTACCTGTAACCACATCATTCTTAAAAACTCCAGAGGTAAATTTTCCATCAGGTTTTCCAAATGTTCATTGAGAAAATTTGAGAAAACATTAGTTTAATATGCGGTTTCCAATAATATCACCCCAAACGCTTGGACTCCATGCTGGTTGTCAACAAACCTCTCAAAATTTTATTTGATCAAGATTTCACCCAAACATAACGTATGTTAAAAGCTTGTAAAAAAATACCGAACAACGTAAAATCATCAGAAAACCTCATTTCAAGACAGTCTCCAACCACTAAAATACAATTGTTTTATAAATTATCTTCGGTCTATCGAAAAATCTCACATAGAAAAATTCTGAAGTTCGTATCAGTCAATCTGGAAAAAACACCATTCTTTGGAAGTTCATCCGTTCCTACTCGCGATGACAGATGCGTACTCCATTGGAAAATCAAGATAACGTCTGGAAGGAAAACAAAGCGGGAAATGAGGAAAAGCGGGGAAAATTTATTCTCTCGACGACAGGACTCCGGGTGTGTACAGTTTATGGAAACAATTCGAACAAATTTATCCTGTTCCTTGAGTTGAGAACAGCTCTGCGCGGCAGGTGAGATATTAGCTACAAATCATCGAGCTCATCAGTACGCGCTGTTGCCGGTTTTACTTTTGATACGGTCGAATCGGCAGCAGTAGCTTTAGCTCTCAGTTACTACGTTGACATGGGAGTTCAGTTCGAATTGAATACGATACCACATTCGACGTTTCACGTATTTACACGTTCAGTTTTCAGACCGATTTAAATCATTTTCTTGGCGAGCAACATGTCAAAACTGTCCTAACCTACAAACCTCACATAAGTTTCGATTGGTTGGGCTCTTGTGCTGACACCTCAATTGAAGCTTATTCAATTCATGTATTTATTTCAATACATTACCCATGTTTAGACATGTACATACATGTCAAAACAGAGATAGAAGGTAAATCATAAACATGTTGAATCTAATATTTATACATGAATTTAGAAGAATAATGATAATACAGTGTTTGTCAAGCAGAATAAATATAAATAATTCAAGATTTTGAAGGGTTGGTATCAGACATTAGTCGTTTTGCCACAAGGCATTTTTACAAAAGTATGTAACAGTATTATCAAAGATTACAGAATAAAATATATTTTATTCTGTAATCTTTGGTATTATACAGATTCACTTCATATGCCACTTGTATGTAATGGGGGTGGCAAGCGACCCAACGTTTGCACGCCCTGGTGTGGATGAAAAGTCCTTGGCACACATTCTACAGGGTGTCCAGTTAGTGTGTAATTCTTCGATATCTCGCAAGGTGTACTTGATAGAAGAAAATGTTAAATACAAAAGTTATTTGGTTACTTAAGGCACATATTCTAAAAATGTTCTAAAATATACAGGGTGTTGCGGGAAAGTAGAATAGTGATCAACTTGATTTTTTTATATGGAACTATAACTTTTTCTTGAATGTTTCTAGTTTCCATCATTGTTCTCTATTCAATCCTAAAATATTTTTGGGATCGGCGGAGACGCTGCCAAGTTATAATTTATTTTCTATTAATTTCCGGATTTGCAAGGTCACAAGTAATACGTCCAAATTGATATATGCCTATAACTTTTCTCAATAATATTATACAGCGGGTTACTTGAATATTGGGTGGATATTATTTTGGATGTAACCAGCACTTTTTATCTACAGGGTGTTATAGGCAGAATTTTAAATTACGGCAATTTGAAGGTCATTTTACTTTGTTTTTTAAATGTAACACACTGTATGTTTTATTTTAAATCGGAATATGTACTAATACCCTGTCTCTCCTTGTAACTTTTTTTCGCGTTTGCGGCGTTGCCAAGTTATAAATTATTTTTTAAAATTTTTAAACAAATATCCCCGATTTTAATTTATTTTAAATAGAATCCTCTACTTATTTCTTTGCAATGAATTGCACAATTGAACTTAGTAAGATCTCACAATTTCAAAATTTTGTTTCTAATAATTACTGAGATACGGCAACACCGCTTTTTTAGTAAACGGTATCGGAACGCCTAAACATTTCCAAAACTTCCACAGCTGGAGAGGTGAAATTCAATACTTAAGGGTTTTTAAATATACAGAATTCAAAAACGCTAACAGCAGTGTCGTCAGATTTACCAATTTTACGTCATAATTTTGAATAGAATGCCCTATTTATGAAGTCTAACGTAAAAGTGGTAAATCTGACAACATTGCTGGTAGCGTTTTTGAATTCTGTATGTTCAAAAACCCCCAAGTGTTAAATTTCACCTCTCCAGGTGTGGCGGTTTTGGAAATATTGAACCGTTCCGGTACCGTTTACTGAAAAAGCGGTGTCGCCGTATCTCAGTAATTAATAGAAACAAAATTTTGAAATCTTACTAAATTCGACATTCGCAATTCATTGCAATAAAAATAAGTAGACGATTCTATTTAAAATAAATTAAAATCGGGGATACCTGTTTAAAAAATTGGAAAAATAATTTATAACTTGGCAACGTCGCAAACGCGAAAAAAAATATTACAAGGCGAGATAGGGTATTAGTAGATATTTCGATCTTAAATAAAAAATACAGGGTGTTACATTTAAAAAACAAAGTAAAATGACCTTCAATTTGCTGTAATTTAAAATTCTGCCAAAAACACTCTGTAGATACCAACTGCTGGTAACATCCAAACTAATATCCACTTAATATTCAAGTAACTCTCTCTATAATATTATTTAGAAAAGTTAAAGGAATATATCAATTTGACCGTATTACTTGCGACCTTGCAAATCCGGAAATTAATAGAAAATAAATTATAACTTGGCAACGTCGCAACCTATCCCAAAAATATTTTAGGGTTAAATAAAGATCAATGATGGAAACTAAAAGAATTAAAAAAAGTTATAGTTCTATATGAAAAAATTAAGTTGGTCACTATCCTACTATTCCGCAACACCCTGTAATCTGAGTAATCAAATAACTTTTGTATTTGATATTGTCTTCTATCAGGTATACTTTGCAAGATATCGAAGAATTACCCACTAACTGGACACCCTGTATATGTCGCTGTTAAGCCCTTGGGTATCACAGGCAGACTATACTGGATTCAAGGGGTCCTTGAACCTGAAGCCATAAGATAAGCAGGACTCAATGCCATCCTTACCTCTGCGATGAGGGCTGGACCGGGCAACGAGCAATGAGTGACACAGAGGGACCTACTTGTAGGTCTATGCGCTGGTGGTTCTGGTCACCAGATAGCGTCTCTCCTTCTTCAACCTAGAGCTTCGTCTTGGGATATTTGCTTTATACTCCAAAGTCAGATAAACCCTCCGCCGTTTGTGTACCAGACGAGGCACTCATTCATGGGGTGGAGGTGAACTGTAAAATTCCTGAGAAAGACCACCTCCCTGCTTATTATATCTGAAGCCATGTCAAGCATGGGGATGTTTGCCACAGCATCAGTGACAGAGCAGTGGCCCTTTCTAGACAGAGCTTTTTGCCCAAAATTTAAAATCTCACATGATTTACAGCCTAGCCATTTTTTGGAGTAATCCAATTTTGGAAACTTTGTGCGCGAAAGAGTCTGTATTTACTTGTTTAGAAATGAGATTTTCACATTCAGGCGGCAGTTTTTATAAAGAAGATGAACGAAGACAGTTGTGAAAAGGAAAACAAAGGAGACGATAATATATTTTTGAATAATAGTGCATTTATTAATGGACAAAATACATACATAATATGATACAAAAAATGAAAGAATGTTCTTGTAAAACACAAAAATACCCACTAACCTCAAAGGAGAGCTCACACAAGGTGCTATTCCACTCACCCTTGCTAATAATAATATCTATTCATGTAGTGGCATCAGTACCTCATCCTCTTTCAATAATTTTTTTACTTTTATACATACACATATTAATCTCATAAAATTAATGTAGACATTTTATTTTTGACCGGAAGGTCAATTTCCAGGACTGTACCCTCCCCTCCCCGTAGCAACCCCCTGTATAAAGGCGATCAGTCCCAGTGAAGGATGGACGGCAGGTGGGTCGACAGTCATCATAGTTGGTGATAACTTCTTCGATGGACTTCAAGTGGTCTTTGGAACTATGCTGGTGTGGAGTGAGGTAAGGATTCACTTGGTTTTTATTTTCAATCTGAGGGTGATCGTATTAAGTTTGAGTCAGTCTCCATACCAATTATTTCATAATATATTCCTCATTTCAAAACTTCCTCATTTCAAAACTTCATCATTCCCCAATTCTAATAGTATATACAAATAATAAGAACACCAACTCAATGAAAACTGAAATATTGATTTACAATTATTTGACGGACATAACGTTTCTCACGACCCTCTGTCAGATATGGCAATCATGACCAGCTCTAACATACCCAGTATCTGTCAAAGACAAATAGTTGCGTATCTGTAACACTTAGGTGCAGGTAGGTTTCACAAAAACGAAAGCATTTTGTGAGTAGCTGCTGAAGACGATATAAGATACATCCTGTTTTTTTTTTCATCTGAGTTTTTGTTCATATTTCATGCCCCCTAGGTTGCTTAGATTTAGGAAAATTAAAGACCAAGCGACTGAAAATTTAAAATAAAATGAAGACTAAACAAGACTGATACGATTTTGAAATAATCAAGTTACCTCTGGTTGCAGTTCCCTTAATTAATCTACCGATTTTTCCAAGTACAAAAAGAATTCAAATTTGACCGTCCAAAGTGAGTTCCATCGTTAATCTCTTAGTCTCAAATGCTTTTTATACGCTGGATGAGTATTTTCAGAAACAAAAATTAAATGCGCTTGTAGCTTTGAACTCTCTTTTAATTTTAATATGTGTATGTTTGTTGTTTTGTATATATACCACTATTGTTTGTTTTATTTAATTCTTTTTGGATGTAAAGCAGCTGCTGCTGCTATTGACAATTTCCCATACTATTTTTACAGTGAAATGGAAAATAAAGTTATCATTATTAGTCACAGCGATATTCAATTTTTTCTGATATCTATTTGCTTATACCAAAAATAGTGATCCGCGCTAAATGGTTCGTTTGAAGTCTCATGTCTAATTGATAAAGCCACCCTAGGATTGACTAATCAAGGAATCTGAACATGCAACAATATACAGAGGGCTTTATTTAAAAAATACAGTTTTGATATGAATCATACATCAAAATTTAAGCAAAAATTATTTAACTTTGTACTCTCAAGGCGCTCTACCATGAATAATTGACTGACATACTGCTGAAATATGATTTAGTAAGCCCACTATCTTCCGTCCATCCACCTTTGGCCCAACCTGTATGAACCTGGAGTCTGGCACATTTACCTCATTTAAACTACAGCTACGTAAGGACTGAAAAATATTATATAATATATTCCAAAATTCTATGATCCTATTAGGTACTGCATCAACATAGATCAATAGGTCAGGTATTGATTTGACACAGCTCATCAATACTTGGTTAGAATGTATTGATGCGAAAAAAATCTACTATGATGATAATGACAACATGTATTTATTGGATAATTTTTTGTTTTCAGCTGATAACACCTCACGCGATACGAGTTCAAACCCCTCCCAGGCATATACCAGGAGTTGTAGAAGTAACGTTATCCTATAAGTCGAAACAGTTCTGTAAAGGAGCGCCAGGACGATTTGTATACGTATGTAAGTTATAATTAATATTTTCTGAGATGATTTGAGACCTAATATACTATATCTTTTTAGCATTAAACGAACCAACGATAGATTACGGTTTTCAAAGACTGCAGAAGCTGATACCAAGGCACCCGGGTGACCCAGAGAAACTACCAAAGGTAACAAGACTTAAACAGCCTCCTTCTTGGTTGCTTATAAATTATTATAAAAAATACAGCTGAAATTGCAATGAAGCTCTAGCCTCTAGAATATCTAGGACTCCTTCCTAATAAGTTCATAGATTTAGTGGCTCAGTTTTGGGAAATTTAATAATTTAACAATTCTTTTTGTAGCTAGTTCTTTGAAAATAAATTAGTAATGATGAAGCTAGATTCACAATATTCACAGTATCTTTTCTGTAAGTCTAAACAAAAAGTTCTTACAATATATTTTCAGGAGATGTGATAGGTACATATTAAAGTAAATTAGCAAAAGGAGTTGAATACAATATTCAGGATAACAGAAAATTATGTTGATACCTGGTTCATCTCCGAAAGAGGTTATTCTACCTTAGGAAATCTTTAGAACCTGTTTTTTGACAACTACGCAGTCTATACTTTGTGTATATTGAAAGACGAAATACTTCTTCACAATACTTGTGTCATGTCAAAAGTTATACACGTCAAAATTTAGAGTCTGTAAAATCTTATAGAGAGTTGGAAATGTACAAGCGTAGTGAGTTGTAAGAAGGGCCCACGATATCATCTGTGGATGGTTTTACCACAGGACAATAAATTAACAAGAAAAATCATGAAGAACACATATTCTTGTATTTAAAATTTACCGTTCTTGACGCTAAGTTGATGACATTCTTTATACTGAAACCTCAAAACATTAACGACAATATTTTTTCAACAGGAGATAATTCTGAAGCGAGCAGCAGACCTGGCAGAGGCGCTGTATTCGATGCCTCGCAACAATCAACTGTCACTATCAGCTCCAAGGTCGCCCACGATGCCCAACAATGGAATGACGTCGACGTTCAACGCGTATGCTGGACAGCTGGCCGTCACGGTCCAGGACACCGGAAACGGTCAGTGGAGCGAAGGTGCTTATTCTCCTTCATCCTTACTATCTTACTAGAGATTCATTATAAAGTTCCTTGCACGATTCACCACCTTATTTGGTTACCTCAGTGACCTGCTATGTTCCCTGAGAATATATCTCTCCCAATGGAAGAAAATTCCTACCTCATTGAAATAGGCAGTCACCTACCAAGTTTCTAAAAGCAAAATTCCCTAATTATTGGAAGCAGCTTACAGAGTCCGTTGTAATTACTTCAAATGTGCTTGTTATCCTTAATCCTTAGAAATTTGTTACAAAATTCCTAGGCTGTAGAATCACCCGACATGCTCCCATCCAAAATAATAAATGAGTAGCTGATTCCTTGAAACCTGTAATAACGTAGAGCCTCCTTCTATTCTGTCAGCAGTTCCTTCCACAGATTATCCTTTGATAGACTTTAGTTCATTTGCAGCTAGCTGAAGGTGCCTGCTCCTCTAAATCATATTAAATATTCTCTTTATAGAGTTCCTCGTTCACCCAATGGAGATTGAGATTCTTTAAAGGGCCAAACTGCTTATTCAATTTCATCCCTACTATCTTATTACGATACCCATTCGAGTAGTTCTATCAGCGGCTCGTACCTAGAGTCCTGAGCCATATTTCCAAAATAATATTTTGACGTTTTTTCCAAATACAGCCATAATTTCATATACGTTTTCCATTTAGCAGAAAGCGCCGAAACAATTCGATAGATTGATTTTAGCAAAAGCAGCATTGATCTAAATATAACCCTACAAAAATAACCATAGTCCACTTGAGTTCATACAAAATAAACATAGCTTCGACAAAAGACTAACCTGGACTATGGCTGTATTTGCAAACAACACTTCTATTCTTTGCCCCAAGCCATCTTTCTTAAAGAATTTTTAATAGAATTCTTACAATCAACAGATATAGGATCATTTCACATTCTATTTCTCTTAGCTGTATCTCAAATCCATCTTTCGAATCCAATTTTCCATTCGTACTGTAATATCAGAGGCTAGTCAAAGAATGCATTTCATAAGTAACACCTAGAACCTGGCAGCTTTCGCAAATATATATTATATTTAACTTTGCACGCATGTCTACACACTTTAGGCGAAATAAGAGACATTCAAAAACAGTTATAATCCCTGTATTAGCTTCTTGCCAGTGACCATTTCTTATGTTTTAAAGACAATAAAAATGAAAATAGGTCTTTTGATGGACTTAAGCTTCTATACACGCAATACCTCCAGGCCATACTTTGTCACTTACTTTTCCTATCAAAGCAATGTCATTCTCTAACGCTCTCAGTTTTTGTTTTGGTTACCTTTGCTTAGTAGAAGTAAAATACAGGTATCCAGCTGCTTTTTTTAATGTTTTGTGCTATAACTATTATCTTCTGTATCTTGACACAGATAGTCTTGTTTATTGAATTATTCCATTAATATTATATTTGTCAACCATCAACATGCTAGTACTACATAGTGGTTTTGAGCCAATTTGAGCACAAAGGATGACATTGTCTTCTCCCTAAGTTCATGAAACACTAATGGAGTACACATCTAAAATTTTCACTACATATATTGAAAATTGTAACAACATCAGCTGCTGTTATGGTGTGTAGTTGAGGACTAAAATACAATTTATTAGATTGTTGTTGTTGTTGTTTTTCTACGTAATGCTATTGAACTTCAATTGACACTTTACGATAATATACAGTCTATTCATTTTCTATTTTATTCTATTCAGTGTATAGTTTCATTTAATTTGAAGTTAATAGAAAGGATGTAACTTCAAAGTAGAATCTTTTGTAGCTTCGGTTGGAAGAAGAGGATTTTGAGGATCGCTAAAATTTAGTTTTTAGTTTTTCATTGCGAGGATGGAACAAGATATTCAAAAGAAACATTTAACCGATTGATTTTTTAGCAGACTTGTTGGCAAAAAGGGCTGCTGAGTCCAAAACCTTGTGAGCCGAACTTGTTTGTATCTTGCCTTCTGGAGCTATGACGAGACTGTTGCACCCACAAGGCTTTTAGAGCCGCATGAGATTAGACTCCTGGCTACTCAAGTGCTAAACAACTCCTCAACTACCCTAAGTGAGGAAATAGTTAAATAGTATGATGGACCATGTGTCTCACCAATTCGAGTATCCATTCTGGAGAACGCTGGCGTTCCATGGCTAGGTTAAGAAGAATCCCGCTGAGGTGAATGAATGAATAAGGACCAGAGGCTATCCAGCACGGAATGTGGCTGGTGCATAGGCCACACGATGGGCCCTTTTGAGCCTCTATCCGCGCTAGTTCCTAAGACCTGCCCTTTTGGCAAAGGCAAGTACATTCTTAGGTCCTATCTGTTTTATCTCTATTGGTTCCAAGGTCCTTGAGCCCAGCATAGTCTGCCTGTGATAACCCAGGGTTTCACAGCGACACAAGATGTGTGCCGAGGATTCTTCCTCTTCACCACACCACGTGCACGTTGGGTCGTTGACCACCCTCATCACAAACAAGTGACGCCTGAAGGTGTTGTGACCCGTTAATAAGCCTACTAGCAATCTCAAGTTACTCCTATCCAGAGAGAGACAAAATCGTCCTATTCTCTCTGCAGGCCCTGCTAATAGCTCCCGAGCCTGATGGAGATGGCCAGAGATGTTGTTCCATCTCAGAGAGTGTTGATTCTGGATCCACTCTCCAGTTGTTTTCCTCATCAAGTTTGCAGACAGTCCTAAGGCTGGTTCCAGGCCCGCTGAGATACAGAATACCGAAAAACTTGGTCTGGACGATTACGAGGATATTAAGAGACTTTTGACTTTGTCGACAACAATTCTTAGTACTGAAGCATATCATTGACGATTTTTGCTTGCTACAGTACGTCTGATGTTCCCCCTTTACTCCAGCTTATGTTAACAGGTACAAGAAGGGTACGTTTGAGCAAATTAGTAGTAAATTGTTACTGTAATTAGTGAAGATACATGAGATCTGTTAAGTGAACTTATCTGGATCCTTTCCGCTACACACCAATCGGCAGCCCACCTGAGCTCAGTGCCATACTGACCGGTTGCCTTCACCTTAGGCTTTTTCTTTTAGACGACTACGGGGGAGGAGGCGGCACAGGCGGGGGAGGGGGTCGAGCGCAAAGCAGCAGCGTCTCCCCAAGGGGCGGGTACTGCTCGAACGCGTCTACCCCCCACTCTACAGGAGGCGGGTCTTACGCCAGCGGAGGCGGGATGAACGGGTACGGAGGAGCTGCCACGCCCACTAGCACCACCGGCTGCGGGAACGGGTCACCGACCGCCGCTGGAGCGGCTGGAGGAATCTTCAACGGTGAGTTATGACACCTTTTATCACCTAGTGTATTGTCTAGTTACACACTGAACGATACCAATGCAAGGCGCGGAGACAGGCATGCGGAAATGCAACGATGCTCGCTTTTTTGTATGGAAAAGGTTTAATTTTCAATGTAAAAATGGGATCTATGCGATAAAATTTCAAATAATATACAGGGTGTCCCTGAATTTCCTTGACAGGTGATATTCTCGTAAAAAAAAGTTCAAACCAAAACGGGGTGGAATCTTTCTAAGTACTATCGGGTCTACCATACCATGCATAAAAACATTTTTTTTGTACTTCAACCCTTATAACTCACCCCAACTTTTTTTTCAAATAGCACCCAACAGTTTTTCCTACACAAATTAAGTCCTTATTTTATTTAACACACGGTTTTAAATAAAATACGGATATCATTTATGTAGGAAAACCTATGGGGTGCTATTTGGGAAAGAAAAGTTGGGGTGGGTTTTGAGGGTTGATGTAAAAAAATGTTCTGAAAGCATGGTATGATAGGCCCCATAGTACCTACCTTCAAAAGTGCCAGTCAGGCTTCGTTCAAATTTTTTGTTTGTTACGAGAATATCATGTGTCAAGAAAATTCAGGGTATTTTGGATGCACTGTACAGAAGTATACATGAATACGAGGTTTTTTGTTAATTTGCATGAAATCTCATGTTCTCGATGGAATATGATTTTTTGGTGTACATGCTTTTAGAAGTTTACTATATTGCAGTTGCATGAGTGATGTCATAATGAATCTTCGCTGACTTTTAGTCTACAAATGCAGTCCTTTTCAACGGACATCTCTCAAAAATTAGTTTTATCACCAAGCACTTATAATTGTTGGATCAGAACTCACAAATAGGATACAGTTCAACATTCAGAAAACCTCACAGCATTGACACACTCACCACTCAGTATCCTATAGCTCATATGTTTGTACCTCAGTAAGAGGGTGGACAAACTTTCATCAAAATAAGGGGATCTAAGAGTCAGTTCTCTAAAAAGGTATTGTATCGTTTCGCATTTAGATCCTAGATTTATCATATAATAAGCGTAATATAATATCAAAAGCTTTATTCGCTTACTGAGAATGACACGCTTTTCTAACCACCTTCAGCTTCCTGCCACTACACGAACACTAATAGCAACACGGACTGCTCCACGAGTTCTTCTGACCTGACCAGAGAGAAGAGCGCGTTTGCTCCAGTATCCAGATCAGGGGAACACACTTCTACACACACTTCACACCACCACAACCAACCTGCACCTGCTATGTTCCATAATCAGTCAGTAAATGGCTGGCACTACCTGGCTGTTCAATGTTAGTATTGTTTTGGGTGTGCTTTTTTATTTTCCGTAATCGTAGCTTGATTCGCATGTACCCTAACAACGAATACAGATAAGACAAGAAAGGTCACTTGGAGTCGGTCCCATAGAGGCAAACCGCTTGAAACCGCAGTTAAACAGCCATCATCACCAATCTGTCAAGCCATCTCGTTTAGATAGTGAGACTCGTTCAAGTTACATCTTGTATGAGGATTGGGAAAAATTCACAAACACATCAAATTTAATGTAAGAAGCTTACATACAATGCTTAAAATATCAGTTATTCTTCAAGTACCCCGATATGTCCAGCCGCTGATCTTGTGCGATTCGTGAGCCTATATATCTACCCTGTACTTCAATGGAGATGAAAGTTGCTAAGATTTTCTGAGGAAGAGTACCATCAGGGAACGAGCGAGAAAGGCAACATTGAGGGCGAACCTTAGAGT
This sequence comes from Callosobruchus maculatus, assembly GCA_951848785.1. Lineage (NCBI taxonomy): Eukaryota > Metazoa > Arthropoda > Insecta > Coleoptera > Chrysomelidae > Callosobruchus > Callosobruchus maculatus. The sequence goes on from CATOUR010000227.1 coordinate 466,911, forward strand.
GATCTTTCTTGTTGTGTCTATGTGTCTATGTTCGTTACCTTACTGATTCAACTCACACCAAAGAATTCGAATATGTTAGAAAAAGCAACGCCCATGCTTTAACAGGCATGTGTGTGTGACAAGATCCCGTACTCACAAACATGTTGTTATTTTTTACAGAAAATCGCAGGATTTAAACCTGTTGGAATTGTTTAAAATAATCTTTTGTAGCTTGTGCACTGGTAAAACCCAAAATTCACTCAAAACTATAACAACAAACAAAGTTACTATTGTTTGGCAAGGGAAAGAGTGTGAGGCAGAAGAATGCGGAGAAAAATAGGGCTGTTGTCAAATGTTCCGCTTGAAACATAGTTCATCTGCTATTTTCAGTATTCTCTTATAATTTTACTGAACGATAATAAAAATACTCTACATCACGTACTTCCATAACATGTACTGCTGTATAATACATGTACTGCAATATTTTCATTAAAATATATAGTTAATAAAGAACAACAGTATAAATATTTCGGAACAAGAAAAGGGTTGAAAAGTATTTGAGATAATCTGCTACTTCCGGCAAACCCCATAGGCTGTCATCAGCTGAATATCCTGTCAGGTTGGTTGTCACATGTCGGTTTTTTCATAGCATGTCTGGGTAGGCCCCAAAAAGCTTTTTTTGCTTAATTTCGTATTGAGAATCAAAATAAACATTTTTTCAGTGTACGATTGATACAATTCGAGTCAGGACATCAAGTTGAGTCAATTGCCTCAACAATTTGGTTATGTTATGTTGGGCAAGGTACTGACATTTCCAAACTTCAAAGTGGCGTAGATTTTGACCGAAATGTTATCTTGGTCTGGGAGTGGTCGAGTTCGACTCAGGAGGTTAAGTCGAGATGAATAGCACCCATTGTGACCTCGACTACTCAACCGGTTTGGTTAAGTTAGGACATTTGACACCATTATCGACCCCTATTCATGTTTCTGCTAAAACGAAGCTTTACCTGCCGTGTAATAACAAATACATTAGAATGTTACCCTTCTTCGTACCAATAGGCTATTTTGGGTTCTTCCTCACATGCGTTTTTAGCTATTTTATTACGACTGCAATGTCTGCAATATATACTCAAATCAGCTTTAATATTTATATAGCTGACTAGTATATAAGGAAAATACTATGTTATGGTTGGTTCAAACAGACAAAATATTTGTTTACTTCTAACGTATTCGAATTCGTTGACTTACATTCTTGCTTTTAACCGTACGCAGTAGTCAAAAATAGGCAATCTGTTCATATTGGGCCATGATGCATTTTTGTTTGGGGTTGAGTTTTATACCAGTATATATCAGATAGTAGTGGGACTGGTGCTATAGTATAACACTCAAACATTTATTTAAAAATAATCAACTCTCCATTACGTTCAATACACCGCATACCATCAACTAACAACCCCGCATATTAAAGTGCCCTTTCT
>CATOUR010000229.1:0-65545 GCA_951848785.1 Callosobruchus maculatus
ACAAGCGCTTCTCCACGCTGATGTGGCAATCGGTCATTAGCTGCCTGCTGGCCGGGCTGATGATGTGGATCCCGGGGCTGTTTGACGTCATGTCGGTCTGGACGCTACTCGTCCCGGCGGCGCTGTTCTTCTTCGGCGCGGGCATGCTGTTCCCGCTCGCCACCAGCGGCGCGATGGAGCCGTTCCCGTTCCTGGCGGGCACCGCGGGCGCGCTGGTGGGCGGTTTGCAGAACATCGGTTCCGGCGCGCTGGCCTGGCTGTCGGCAATGATGCCGCAGACCGGGCAGGCTAGTTTAGGTTTGCTGATGACCCTGATGGGGCTGCTGATTTTGCTGTGCTGGCTGCCGCTGGCGTCGCGTGTTTCGCATCACGAGCAGCCGGTTTAACCGCACGATGGCCCGGCTTCTCGCCGGGCTTTTCACAGACGGGCGCAATCATCGCCTGTAATAACGGCTCTGGCGCAGGCCGCCAGGCACCCTCTTCCCCGTCGTAAAACTGGAAATCGGCGTTCAGCGCATACGGAATTTTCGCCTGCTGCAGCTCGCAGGCCATAAACGTCGCGAACGCCATTTGCGAGGCGGTTGGCGTCAGGCTTTGTGATTCTCCCACGCCCCAGCCGCCAACCCAGCTGACGTGCCCGGTTTTTTGCTGCCAGCGCAGCGCGGTAGTGATGCGGTTACGGATCGCCGCTTTCTCCGCCGCCGTGCCGGAGGTCCACGGGTATCTGCCGTTAATTTTCAGCGGCCCCCACGGAAAAATATGCCACTCCGCCAGCAGGTAGTTCTGACTATGGGCAGGCAGCTTCAGGCTGGATAAATCCTCCGGCGCGGCCCGCAGGCGCGGTGCGATGAAGATCATGCGCTGCGGGTCGATGTCGTGGATTGCCTTAATGCTTTTTTCATAGACGCGGTTTAACGACGCGAGGTTGTGGTTCAGCCTGTCGGTTGGCTCGTAAATGAGGTCAAAACCGAGCAGCGGGTAGCTGTGGCTAAAATAGTGCGCCACGGCAATCCACCAGCCGATCGTCTCTTTCTCGGTATCGGCTTTCGGGTCATTTTTATATTCATCGGCCTGATAAGCAACGATCGGGATCACGCCGTACTGCCTGCAGGCCTCCACCAGCTTGCGCAGGTGAATCAGCCGCGCTTCCGTCGGCTCGCCCGCCACACGAATACGCACGTGCGTTATGCCCTTCACCCGAAAATCGCGGACCACCAGCGGGTCGAACTCCCGGATGCCGCGCTCGGTGCGCGCCCAGTCCACGTCCATCCCCACGCCCAGCAACTGCGCGTATCGGGCAGCCGTGAGGGGCGGCTCAGCGGCACAGGCCCAGCCGGAAGCGATCGCTAACAGGGTGACAATAAAAGCCTTTAGCACGGTTTATCCAGGACACATCAATAGCATTACCTGTATTTAGCACGCTTTTTCACATTTGGTGTAGCGCCAAAGCGTAATAATTCTTCAGCCTGCCTGCTCCCTCAGCCAGCCGATAAAGGCATCGATTTTCGGCCACTGGCGGCCGGGAAGCGTGGAGATGTAATAGTGCTGATGGCATTTGAGAGCCTTGCTGCCAAACGGGGCGATGAGCTCGCCCCGCTCAAGCCGCTTTTGCACCAGCCGCTTTCTGCCCATCGCCACGCCCAGGTGATTAACGGCCGCGATAATCGCTAAGTCTGAGCGATCGAAACCCATCCCCGACGATGGCGGTATATTCACCGCAAAATGCTGCGCCCAGCTTAGCCATTCATCCGTGCCGGTATCATTGCTCCAGGCCTGGCGGTCGTGCAGCAGCGTGCAGTGGCCGAGCTGCGCCGGGTTTTCCTGCAGCGCATGCTCGCGGGCGTAGGTCGGCGAGCAGACGGGCATAATCTCTTCGTCCATCAAAAAGTGATGAGAGACGTGGTTTGGCGGCGTATCGTCGAAGTAGAGCGCCAGATCGATCCCCGTTCGCTGCATATTAACGTAATCATTGCCGGTCAGGACGGTGAGCGAAATCGACGGGTAGCGGCGGGTAAAGTCGCCCAGCATGGGTACCAGCCAGCACTGGGCGATGGACGGCCGTGAATAGACCGTCAGCGTGCCGGAGAGCGCCTGGTTTTTAATATCCAGGATCTCCTGATTCAGGGTGTCGAGGGACGATTTAAGGGTCCAGTAAACGCGCTTTCCCTCCTGCGTCAGCTCCACCTTACGGTGCGAGCGGATAAACAGCTGAATGCCCAGCTCCTCTTCCAGCAGGCTGATGCGGTGGCTCACCGCGCTGGGTGTCAGGGACAGCTCAGCGGCAGCCAGCGCAAAAGATTCATACCGGGCCGCCGCTTCAAAGGTGTGCATTTTTGACAGCTGCCAGCCGTTTAGCCGTCGCTTATCTTCCTCCATCGCCCTCATCTCTTCGTGGTTGGTTCAATCTGGTTCACCTGAAACGTAATTTATATCATTTGTCAGTATGCCTCTTTTTTTGCTTAATACCGGATGAAACCCCTTGCGAAGAGATGGACGATGAAAAGCGCAACGATCAACGCGTTAACCGCACAGTTTCCTCTGGTTGAGGACCTGATTGCCCTGAAAGAGACCACCTGGCTAAACCCGAAAACCACCACGCTTGCCGAAGGGTTGCCCTACGTCGGGCTGACCAAAGCCGACGTGGACGACGCGCACGCTCGCCTTAACCGCTTTGCGCCGTATCTGGCGAAAGCCTTCCCGGAGACGGCCGCCACGAAGGGGATTATTGAATCTGAGCTGGTCGCCATTCCGGCAATGCAGGCGCGGCTGGAGAAAGAATCTGGCAAATCCGTTCCCGGCACGCTGCTGCTAAAAAAAGACAGTCATCTGCCGATCTCCGGCTCGATTAAAGCGCGCGGCGGCATTTATGAGGTGCTGGCCCACGCGGAGAAGCTGGCGCTGGAAGCCGGGTTGCTGAGCGTGGAAGACGATTACAGCATCCTGCTGGAGCCGTGCTTTAAGGACTTCTTCAGCCAGTACAGCATTGCGGTAGGCTCAACCGGCAATCTGGGGATGTCCATCGGGATCATGAGCGCGCGCATTGGCTTTAGGGTGACGGTGCATATGTCTGCCGACGCCCGCGAGTGGAAGAAGGCCAGGCTGCGCGGCCACGGCGTGACCGTCGTAGAGTACGAGCAGGATTACGGCGTGGCGGTGGAGCAGGGTCGTAAAGCAGCGGAAAGCGATCCGAACTGCTTCTTTATTGACGATGAGAATTCACGCACCCTGTTCCTGGGCTATGCGGTGGCGGGCGAGCGCCTGAAGGCGCAGTTTGCCGCACAGGGGCGCGTGGTGGATGCGGAGCATCCGCTGAACGTCTATCTGCCGTGCGGCGTTGGCGGCGGCCCGGGCGGCGTGGCGTTTGGCCTTAAGCTGGCTTTTGGCGATAACGTGCACTGCTTCTTTGCCGAGCCGACCCACTCGCCGTGCATGCTGCTGGGGGTTTATACCGGCCTGCATGACGAGATCGCCGTGCAGGATCTGGGCATCGACAACGTCACGGCGGCTGACGGGCTGGCGGTAGGTCGGGCGTCCGGCTTTGTCGGCCGCGCGATGGAGCGCCTGCTTGACGGGTTCTATACCCTGTCCGATCAAAGCATGTACGACATGCTCGGCTGGCTGGCGCAGGAGGAGGGGATCCGTCTGGAGCCGTCGGCGCTGGCGGGGATGGCCGGGCCGCTGCGCGTGCAGTCTGATGCCGGCGTTACCCACCTGGTATGGGCAACCGGCGGCGGCATGGTGCCGGAAGATGAGATGGCGAAATATTTAGTAAAAGGCCGATAATCGCAGGCCCGGTAAGGCGTAGCCGCCGGGCTTACAGGCTCACTATTTGCTGAATATGCGTCACCGCAAACAGCAGCGACAGCAACAATACCGCCAGCGCGATCAGGAACTTGTCCCGCACGGCCTTCGGCTGCACAAAATCGCTCTGGGCCACGTCCATCAGGTTACGGCTGCGGGTGTAGCGCCATAAAACGAGGGCCACCAGCGCCAGCACCACCAGCGCGATCCAGAATGGCCCTCCCGTGCGGTGCCAGTTATGCTTTATCGCCAGGGCGATGAGCGCTCCATATCCCAGCAGGGTCCGCAACCACGCGAGCGAGGTACGCTCCGGCTGCAGGCCGGGATCGGCTTCGCGGCGCGCTTTGCGGCTATCCGGCATAGAACACCAGCACCATCACTACGCCAGCGACGGCCAGCAGTATCGTACTGATGATGAGCAGGCCTCGCGTATAGGGGAGATCCTGCTTCAGACGCATCGCCTTTTCATTTCGCAGCCAGCGCAAATAGCCATAAATCGCCAGTACGCCCGCGAACAGGCACAGCAGCAGGGCGAGTACTTCGCGGATCGCCGGGGTAGCAAAATCGGGAGCGAGCTGGTCAAGCCCAACGCCTGCGGCCAGAAAGCCCAGCGCCGTGCGGATCCACGCTAAAAAGGTACGCTCGTTTGCCAGAGAGAAGCGATAGTCCGGTGCTTCACCGAGGCGGGAAAGTTTCATGAAGGCTCCTTGTCTTGCTGCGGGCAGGCTTCAGCATAGCGTAAAATGGCAGGGACAAGGAGACCGGCATCGGGCGATGCCGATCAGCGAAACTAGCCTATTCCCCAGAACAGCACCGCCAGTAGCTGCGGGGTGATGATGCGCAGGAACATCACCAGCGGATAAACCGTGGCATACGACAGCGCCGCCGCGCCGCTGGTGGCGTGCAGATTATTAGCGAAGGCCAGCGCGGGCGGGTCGGTCATCGAGCCCGCCAGCATGCCGCACAGCGTCAGATAGTTCATTTTAGCGAACATTCGCGCCAGTATCCCGACCGTTAGCAGCGGGATAGCGGTGATAAAGATGCCGTATCCTACCCAGCTGATCCCGTCGCCGTTCACCAGGGTATCAACAAAATCGCCGCCCGATTTCAGCCCAACCACCGCCAGGAACAGCACGATGCCTAACTCGCGCAGCGCCAGGTTAGCGCTCGGGGGCATAAACCAGTAAAGCTTACCGATGGATCCGATACGCCCAAGGATCAGCGCCATTATCAGCGGTCCGCCCGCCAGACCCAGCTTGAGCGCGACCGGGAAGCCGGGCACGTACAGCGGAATGGAGCCAAGCATGACGCCAAGCCCGACGCCGATAAATACCGGCAGCATCTGCACCTGCTGAAGCTTCTGCTGCGCGTTGCCCACCATGTCCGCGACCGCATCAATGGAGGCCGGACGCCCGACCAGGTTGAGAATATCACCAAACTGCAGGCTGGCATCCTGGCTTGCGACCAGCTCGACGCCGGCGCGATTAAGCCGGGAGATCACGACGTCATAGCGCTCTTTTACCTGCAAATCGCGGATTTTCTTGCCTAACACTTTCTCGTTTGTGACCACCACGCGCTCCACGCGCATGTCCGTACCGCGGGTAGAGAGCGAGGTATCCACCTCCTGGCCAATCACTAGCCGCGCGTTGTTTAAATCTGCCGGCTGTCCTACCAGGTGCAGGAGGTCACCGTGCTGAATAAGGGTGCCGGGCGAGGGCACCATCAGCGTTTCATCCCGTTTCAGCCGCGAGCAGATAATGGTTGCGCTGTTCAGGATGGGTACGTCCTGAATCGCCATATTATTAAGGTTAGGGTTTTCGACGCGGATGTTTATGGTTTTGATCAGCGTATGGCCGTTGGTCAGCGTGCTTTCATGGTCCTTTGCCTCCTGCTCAACGTTAACGCGGAACAGCACGCGCACCAGCCACATCGAGAGCAAAATGCCGCAGATGCCGAACGGATAGGCCATGGCGTAGCTCATGCCCATCTGATCGACGACGTCGAAAGGGATACCCAAATCGCGCAGAATTTGCTGCCCCGCCCCGAGCGCGGGCGTGTTGGTGACGGCCCCGGAGAAGATGCCCAGCACCACGGGCAGCGGGATGGCGAAGAGCTTATGCAGAATGGCGGTGACCAGCCCACCCATCACGACAATGCCGAAAGCAAAGAGGTTGAGCCGTAAACCGGAGACGCGCAGCGAAGCGAAGAACCCCGGGCCCACCTGAATGCCGATGGTATACACAAAGAGGATCAGGCCGAACTCCTGGATGAAATGCAGCATATCGGCGCTGAGCACCCACCCAAGCTGGTCGGCAAAATGGCCGACGAAAATCCCGCCAAACAGCACTCCTCCGATGCCAAACCCGACGCCGCGGATTTTGATATTCCCCAGCCACAGCCCCACTACCGCGACAAGGGCCAACACGCTGACGGTTAACGCGATATCACTCATGATCCACTTCCTGTGTATAACCATAGGTATACTAAGGATTCTCTCAGAGCTGGCGGCGGCTGTATGGGCGATGGCGCACAAAAAAGCCCTGCCGGGGCAGGGCTTTAACTTTTCACCCTCTCCCTGGGGGAGAGGGTCAGTGTGACACAGCTATTAGCTGTTCAGCGCCGGACGCTCGCTAATGGCGATGCGCTGGGGCGCAATGGCTTCCGGCACGTTACGGGTAAGATCGATGTTCAGCAGCCCGTTAGTGAACGTCGCGCCGGAAACTTCCATATGGTCTGCCAGGGTAAAGCTCAGGCTAAACGGCTGAGTTACCAGCCCCTGGTGCAGCCATTTGGTCTCGGTTTCCTGTTTTTCCGGCGACCCTTTCACGGTCAGGCGCGTGCCCTCAAGCTGAATGTCGAGATCTTCCTGACGGAATCCGGCCAGCGCAAGCGTGATGCGGTAGTGGTTATCGTCGCTTTTTTCGATGTTGTACGGCGGAAACGTCTGCTGTTCGGTCGCGCTTTGCAGGGCGTTAGCCAGTTTGTCAAAACCAATCCACTGACGCAGCAGAGGGGAAAAATCATAGTTACGCATACTAAATCTCCTTCTGAGAAGCGAGTTCGGCACAGTTTAATTTTGTGCACAATTGTTCCTGCAAATCCTTATGGATTCGCATATGCTCCCGTTACGGCAAGCAGTTTCAGATGGGCCGCTTTCGCGACCCGCACAATTAGTTGATTTCGATACGGCGCGGTTTTTTCTCTTCCGGAATCACACGTTCCAGTTCGATAAACAGCAGGCCGTTGACCAGGTTCGCGCCTTTAACGTGAATGTTTTCAGCGAGCTGGAACTTGCGTTCAAAGTTGCGCTCGGCAATGCCCTGGTAAAGGTAGGTACGTTCTTTCTGCTCGGCCGTATGGGAGCCTTTCACCACCAGCAGGTTATCCTGCGCGGTGATCTCCAGTTCGCTCTCTGCGAAACCGGCAACAGCGATCGCGATGCGATAATGGTTTTCGTCTACCAGTTCAACGTTGTAGGGAGGATAGCCGTTGCTCTGGCTCTGATTGTTTTCTAAGTGGTTGAACAGGCGATCGAAACCAATGGCAGAACGGTATAGCGGAGAGAGATCGAAATTACGCATAGATTAAAACTCCTGAAATCAGCGAGAAAATGTAGCCTTCCACCATGGACAGGCTTCTGTTTCCCCGAACACCCATCAGGCGTGTTCGTTATCGGGTTACATTCTTAAAATGGGTCTGGTTACGGGCTTTTCAAGCGTATTTATGTGAGATTTTTTTGCACTTTGCTGGTTGTCGCATAGACTCAGGGGCAACAGCACAAAGGGTTAAATTGCGATGGCCTCCACAGTGCGGACGTTTTGCGCTGTCCATTTTGTACCAGCCTCGCTATAACCCTGAGTTGCAGGTCAATGCCGTGCTAATAATGATGACTGAGTGATGATGAGAAATGTTCTGATTAAGCTGGCGACGTTCAGCGGGGTTGTTTTACTTTGCGGGTGTTCGAGCGTGATGTCTCACACCGGCGGTAAAGAAGGAACATATCCAGGGACGCGCGCCAGCGCCGCAATGATCTCTGACGATGAGACGAACTGGGGCACCAAATCTCTGGCGATTCTTGATATGCCATTTACTGCGGTTGCCGATACGCTTCTGCTGCCGTGGGACATGTTCCGCACCGACAGCTCCGTGCGCTCGCGCGTGGAGAAAAGCGAGCAGGAAAATCTGGCGACCAACTCCGTCATTCCGCCCGCCGCGATGCCTCCACGCTAGTCCCGTGCGGTTTCCGTTAGCCACAGCTGGCGGAAACCCGCTTTATCCTCCATCCACGCAATAAAACGCCCGTCCGGCGAAAACACGACGGCGTCAGCAGACGGCGGGTTGCCATGATCGGACGTCAAAAACGTGACCTCTCCGGTCCGCGCATCGCAGCAGGCAATGCGGCCTTCAAGCACAAAACCCAGCGCGTTGCCGGAAGGATGCCAGTTGAACGCCGACTGAATGTCGCTCTCATTGTGGGTTAACTGGCGCGGCTCGCCGCCATCAGGTGCGATAAGCCACAGCTGCACAACGCCGCTATCGTCGCGCATTAAAAACGCAATCTGCGTCCCCTGCGGGTTGCTGCGCACCCAGTGACGCGGCACGTTAACCAGCCCCGGATACGCCTTGTGATGGGTGAAGGTTAAGCGGCGCTGCGTTATGCCCGCAGGAGGCGCGGGCATTGTTTCCGGCGTTCCCTGCAATGGCGCATCGCCCGCCCGCTTCCAGCCCTGCTCGTCCTTGGGCAGATCGACAATAAACAGTTCCGGTACCTTATCGCCTTTCGAAGACAGGGTATCGCCAATAAACGCCAGCCTGCCGTTGCCCACCCAGCCCTCTTCATAGGCGCGGCCGATCTCATCGCTGCCCGGTTTCGGATCCGGCGTGGTGCGGCTCACCAGCACGCTCCAGAATGTGCCGGCATATTCCCGCGGATGGTTCCCCTGCGGGTGCACCGGGCCAAAAGGCGTTGCCACCCCGACGTTACGCAAATCCAGCTTCGGATCGCGCTCGTGCAGCACGTGGTCGTTATAGGTAAAGCTGACGAACTGCCCGTTCGGGCTGAAGACGTGGACGTGACTGCCGCCGCGCAGCGCGCCGGCCGTGTAAGGCGCGGTGATATCCATCGCATCAAGGTTGCTCACCTGGCCATTGTGCGCAATCACCCCCTGACGATGATGAAAATCATACTGCCACTCTGCGTCCGGGTTTTTCGGGCCGTGGATAAAAACGTATTTCTCCTGTGCCGGATGAACGGTCACCACGCCAACGTGCGCGCCGTCAGTGGCCCGGTAGATCACGTCAACCTCGCCCGTAAAGACGTTTACCCGCTCGATGGTTTCACCGGTGAACGACGCGCCTGACGGGCGCACATCATAAGCAAGCCACTGGCTGTCCGGTGTCCAGGTATTGGTATTGGTGAGCTGGTGGTTGCGGGAAGCGAAGGTGATTTGTTTCATGGACGTACCCTGATGCGCGGTTTTCGCATCAGGGTAAAACATCCGAAGGGATTAGCCTACTCGTTTCACGTCGCCCACCAGCAGGATATAGGAGAGCGCACCGATCAGCGCCACGGCGGAGATGTAGACCAGAGCCGGACCAAAGCCGTAGTCCTGCGCCAGGTAGCCGATGACCAGCGGCACGGTGATCCCGCCCAGACCGCCTACGAAGTTGAACACGCCCCCGGTCAGGCCGATCAGACGCATCGGCGCCAGAGACGACACCAGCGACCAGGTGATGGAGGCAAAACCGTTTCCGAAGAACGCCACCGCCATCAGGGTCATAATCCATACCGGATCGTTGGTGTAGTTAGCGCCCATGATGCAGGTAGAGATCAGCAGCCCGCAGATAATCGGCGTTTTACGCGCAACGCCCAGTGAGAAACCTTTTTTCACCAGCTTGTCCGCCAGCCAGCCCGAAAGCAGCACCCCGAAGAAGGCCGCCAGGAACGGCACGGTGGTCATAAAGCCCGCCTTCAGCGCGGTAATCCCCTTCTCCTGGGTCAGGTAGTTCGGGAACCAGGTGAGGAAGAACCACAGCGTCGACGTGACCGCAAACTGGCCCAGATACACGCCCACCAGCTTACGATGGAAGACCAGCTTCCAGTCCGCGCGGGTTAGCGGCTGACGCGCCTCTTTTTTCACCGGGGCATCGCCGTCCACCAGACCGCCACCGTCGCGGATGTAGTCCAGCTCGGCTTTGGTGATGCTTTTGGTCAGACGCGGCGGCTGATAGACCTTAAACCAGATAAGCGACCAGATAATGCCGATCCCGCCGGTGACGATAAACACCCAGTGCCAGCTCAACAGCTCCTGGATCCAGATTAGCAGCGGCGTCAGGAACGCCAGGCCAACAAACTGCCCGGAGGTGTAGAAGCCCACGGCAGAGGCACGCTCATGCTCCGGGAACCAGCTGGTCACCATGCGGTTGTTGGTCGGGAACGCAGGCGCTTCAAACACCCCGGTGATGGCGCGCAGGCCAATCAGCGACATCAGCCCGGTCGCGAAGCCCTGGAACAGGGTCGCCACGGACCAGCCTAAAATAGCGATGAAGTAGGTCAGACGCGACCCCACGCGGTCAAGGAACCAGCCTCCGGGGATCTGGCAGAGCGTATAAAGCCAGGCAAACGCCGAAAAGACATAGCCCATTTCCGCTTTGGTGATCCCAAACTCTTCCTGAATATGGGCCGATGCCACGGCAAGGTTGGCGCGATCTACATAGCAAATGACCACGGTAATAAAAATCATAATTAGCGTCAGGTAGCGGCGACGCCCGGTCTTTGTAGCAGTAACTGGAATATCCATCGCAATCTGTCTCCAGATTTTGGGCATAGCGAAGCCGCTCACCATGCCCTGTAATTTACAGAGGGTGTATTTGGTTTTTTTAATTAAAAACGTAAACAGAATGCGCTAAGTAATTCGTGCTGGGGTAAGAAAACGCAGCCAACGCTTCACCAGCGCGAAGTATGACGCGCATTTACCATTCCGCTACGCTGCCATCTTCATGACGCCACAGCGGGTTACGCCAGTCCGGCGTATTTTTACTCAGCTCAATGACTTTGGCTTCGTCAACTTCCACGCCAAGGCCCGGCTTCGTTAACGGTTTAAAGAAACCGCCTTCCATGCTGAAGTCTTCTTTGTTTTTCACAAAGTCGAGCAGCTCCGCGCCCTTGTTATAGTGAATACCCATGCTTTGCTCCTGGAACACCGCATTACGGGAGACAAAGTCGACGTGCAGGCAGGCCGCCAGCGCAATCGGCCCGAGCGGACAGTGCGGCGCCAGCGCAACATCGTAGGCTTCCGCCATGCCGGCAATTTTGTAGCATTCGGTGATGCCGCCCGCATGGGAGAGATCCGGCTGCAGGATCGCAACGCCGCCCGCCTCCAGCACGCGTTTAAACTCGAAGCGCGAGAACATGCGTTCACCCGCCGCGATTGGAATGTGCGTCTGTTCTGCCAGTTTCGGGTAGTACTCTGCCTGCTCGGCCAGCACCGGCTCTTCGATAAACAGCGGGCGGTACGGCTCCAGCTCTTTGATCAGCACCTTAGCCATCGGCGCGCTGACGCGTCCGTGGAAGTCCAGGCCAAACTCAATCTCGTTGCCAAAGGCCTCGCGGATTTGCGCCACGGTATTCACCGCCCGGTCTACGGCGCGGGAGTTATCGACGATACCCATCTCTTCGCAGCCGTTGAGCTTAAAGGTATCGAACCCGATGCCGCGCAGCTTGTGAATGCCGTCGATCACCTCTGCCGGACGGTCGCCGCCTACCCAGCTGTAGGCCTTGATTTTGTCGCGCACCAGGCCGCCCATCAGCTGCCAGACCGGGGCATTCAGCACTTTGCCTTTGATATCCCACAGCGCCTGGTCGATACCGGCGATGGCGCTCATCAGAATCGGGCCGCCGCGGTAGAAGCCCGCCCGGTACATCACCTGCCACAGGTCGTTGATGCGCGCCGGATCCTGACCAATCAGGTATTCCCCCAGCTCATGCACGGCGGCCTCAACCGTGCGCGCGCGGCCTTCAATCACCGGCTCGCCCCAGCCAACCACGCCTTCATCGGTTTCGATTTTCAGGAACATCCAGCGCGGGGGTAAACGGTACGTGGTGAGTTTGGTTATTTTCATTGCACTGCCTCTCGATACGCTTTTACAAATGCTGCCGCCTGCTGCGCGGTACGCTCCACGGACTGTCCGGCGCGATAGAGATCGCTGCCCAGCCCCGCGCCCGCGCAGCCTGCCTTCATCCACTGCGCCAGGTTTTCTGGCGTTACGCCGCCCACGGCAAATACCGGCACGCTGGCGGGTAAGACCGCTTTCAGCGCTTTGATGTAATCCGGGCCAAAGGCCGACGACGGGAAAATTTTGAGCGACTGCGCGCCCGCATCGAGAGCGGTAAAGGCTTCGGTAGCCGTAGCGCATCCCGGGCAGACGGTCATGCCGTAGCCCACCGCCCGGCGGATGACCTCGGGGTTGATGTTGGGGGTGACGATGAGTTTGCAGCCCATCTTCGCCAGCCTGTCCACCTGCTCCGGCTGTAACACGGTTCCCGCGCCAATCAGTGCTTTATGACCAAACGCATCCACCACGGCCGGAATGCTTTTTTCCCATTCCGGGGAGTTGAGCGGGATTTCCACCGCGTCGAAACCGGCGTCGATAACCGCGCCGACGTGGGCAAGCGCCTCATCGGGCGTAATGCCGCGTAAAATTGCGATAAGGGGAAGACTAGTTTGCCACTGCATGAGCGATGCTCCTTATTCCTGCCTGAAATGCCGTGTCGCCTTCCACCGCAGCAACATCCCGACCGACGGCGCGAAACGCCTGCCGGTAACGAGACGTCAGCGATGAGCCCGCGACGAGGGTGATGGTCTGCTGCCCGGCGAACGCGTCGGCCAGGGAGGCGACTTCCGCGCCAATCAGCAGGCCGGACAGAAATTCGCTAACCTCCTCGCGCGGGAGATTTCCCAGCACGTGCGAAGCGCGAACCTCAAAAATCTGTGGCAAAACGGCAGGGGAGGCGATCCCGCGCTCAAGCCCGGCGGCAAACGCCTCCGGCGACGGAACCTGCTCAGGCAAACCGGCGCCCACCAGCGAATGCTTAAGCAGCAAATGGTGTAATTCGCCGGTCATCACGGTGCGAAAATCATGAATTTGCCCGGCATCGGTCTGCACCCATTTGCAGTGCGTACCGGGCATAACGTAGACGGAAGAGGGAGAGAGCGCGCGCGCGCCGAGCAGCTGTGTCTCTTCGCCGCGCATCACGTTATGGTTATCGTCGCGAGAGACGCACAGGCCGGGAATAATCCAGACATTGTCGTCAACGGACGTTAACTGCTCGCCAATGGCGGCAAAATGGGCCGGGACAGGCAGATAGGGGGCAACCTTCCAGCCCACGTTACTGCCGACCATTCCCGCCATCACCACCGGCGTAGCGCCGTCGCGCCAGTCTTGCGTCACTTCTGCTAACACCGCCTCCGGGGATTTACCGTTCAGGCGCGTCACGCCCGCCTCTGATTGCCTGCTTTCCAGGCATTGCTCGCCCTGGTACAGCCAGGCGCGCAGGTTGGTCGATCCCCAGTCAATTGCGATGTAGCGTGATGTCATGTGATTTCCTTCAACCTTCGTGTTGAGCTGGCAATCATGGTGAGAGCCGCCTGCTCTGCCGCATCGCCGTCCTGATGCCGTATCGCATCAAACAGCGCTTTATGTTCCTGGAGCGTTTTCGGCATGTTGGCCTCATCGCCCATCCAGGTACGTTCAAATACCGCTCGCTGTAGCGAGCTAATCGCCACGCTAAGCTGCTGTAACACCGGGTTATGCACCGACTGCAATACCGCCTCGTGATAGCGAATATCCGCCTCGTTGAACGCTTCCCGGTTCTGGTTATTGGCGATCATGTCGTTTAAAGCCGACTCAATCTGCGCCAGGTCGCCTGACGTTGCGCGCTCCGCTGCCCATCGGGCGATGGCCGGTTCCACCAGGTTTCGCACTTCACTCATCGCGCCGATAAGCCGCGGGTCGTAGTCGTTTTCCAGCACCCACTGCAGGACATCGGTATCGAGGTAGTTCCACTGGTTACGCGGCGCGACAAACGCGCCGCGATAGCGTTTCATTTCAATCAACCGCTTCGCCATCAGCGAGCGGAACACTTCCCGGATGATGTTGCGCGAGGTTTCAAACTCTTCGCAAAGTTCGGCCTCTGCCGGCAGCGGCGAACCGGGAACGTATTTACCACCCACAATCTGAGTGCCCAGCGTGATGACAATGCGATCGGTTTTATTGAGTGTCATGGAGAGTCCTTGTGCTCTGTAAGTCCATCACTACTTTACCGCGACCGCTGAATTTCGCCTCACTTTTGCAGTACAAACGTGAGGCTTTTCGCCTTTGCTGTGACGACAATGTAGTACAACCATTTAATGTTGTACTACAATCCAGATCACAAAAAGAACAATTCGATAAATTCAGGGCCAAAAAAAGCCCCGGTTGATAACCGAGGCTGATGATTACGGGCAGCTGCTAGGACAGGACAAATTTCTCAATTGCGTAAGCCACGCCGTCTTCCAGGTTAGACTTGGTGACGAAGTTCGCCACGTCTTTCACCGACGGGATCGCGTTATCCATCGCCACGCCCATGCCCGCATACTCGATCATCGCGATGTCATTCTCCTGGTCGCCCAGCGCCATAATCTCCTCAGGCTTAATGCCCAGCGCATCGGCAAGGGACTTCACGCCGGTGCCTTTATTGACGCGTTTATCGAGGATCTCGAGGAAGTACGGCGCGCTTTTCAGCACGGTGTATTTCTCTTTCACCTCTGCAGGAATGCGCGCAATGGCTTTGTCCAGAATCGCCGGTTCGTCGATCATCATTACTTTCAGGAACTGCGTCGCCGGGTCCATTTTTTCCGCTTCGCAGAACACCAGCGGGATGGTCGCGACGTAGGATTCATGCACCGTGTAGTAGCTGATATCGCGGTTAGCGGTATACAGCGTAGTGCGATCGAGCGCGTGGAAGTGGGATCCCACTTCGCGGGAGAGTTTTTCAAGGAACAGGTAGTCATCGTAGCTCAGCGCAGTTTGTGCCACCGTGCTGCCATCTGCGGCCTTTTGTACCAGCGCGCCGTTATACGTGATGCAGTAATCGCCCGGCTGATTCATGTGCAGCTCTTTCAGATAGCTGTGCACCCCGGCATACGGGCGGCCAGTGGTCAGCACCACGTTCACGCCTTTTTCGCGGGCGGCGGCGATCGCGTTTTTAACGGCGGGAGAGATGGTGTGGTCAGGCAGCAGCAGCGTGCCGTCCATATCGATTGCAATGAGTTTGATAGCCATGGGATCCCCAGGATGAATGAGTGCTACCTCATGCTAACGCGATTAAGCACACAAAAATAGAACTACATTGCGCAACGGAAACACCCCTTTTACGCTTATCCTGGGGAACGTCAACTTACTTGCGGGTAAGGACAATTTTACCAAACGCACCGCGATCCAGATGTTCAAGCGCCTGTTCAAGTTCATCAAAGCGGTAACGATGCTCAATCACGGGCTTGAGTTCCATCACATCCACGGCGCGGACGAAATCTTCCAGCGCACGGCGGTGCCCCACGCCAATGCCCTGAATAACGGGGGATTTCAGCAGCAGCTCGCCAGCAGGCAGGGAAATGTCCGTTCCGGCCAGCACGCCAATGACGGAGATACGCCCGTGAACGGCTACCGCGCGCAGGGAATGCTTCAGGTTCTCCCCACCTACGGTTTCGATAATATGGTCGATGCCGCGATCCTGCGTGAGCGCCAGCGTATCTTCTGCCCAGTCGCCCTTCAGCCGGTTAATACCCTGACTGGCCCCGAGTTCTTTGGCCTGCGCCAGTTTGTCATCGCTTCCCGAGGTGACAAACACCTCCGCTCCGTGCGCTTTTGCAATTTGCAGGGCAAAGATCGCCACGCCGCCCGTTCCCTGAACCAGCACCGATTGTCCGGCTCGCAAGTTCCCGCGCTCCACCAGCGCGAACCAGGCGGTAAGCCCTGCGCAGGGCAGCGTGCTGGCCTCTTCGTCATTCAGCGTCTCCGGGGATGCCACCAGCGCGCTTTCCTTCACAACCACATACTCGGCCAGCATCCCCGGGAAGTACCCTCCGCTCGTTTTATAGGGCAAATTACGGGCGTCCGCCTGCGGCTTACCGTCGATCCACTCCGGAAAGAAGGTTGAGATAACGCGAGCGCCGGGCTGGAACCGCGTCACGCCTTCACCAACGCTGTCCACCACGCCCGCCATGTCAGATGCCGGAGTGAACGGGAAGGAAAGCGGAATCGGCATCGTGCCTTCAATCACCATTTTATCGCGATAGTTGAGCGCAACGGCATTCACCCGTACGCGCACTTCACCCGGGCCTGGCTGTGGCACCGGCTCCTGAATTATCTTGAGGCTATCGCGCCCGAGGGCGTTCATAGACCAGCGCTGCATTGTCTCTGTCATTTTTTCTCTCCTGCCATCAAATAAGCTATAGGACTGACAGTCTACCGTTGACGCGTGGTCGCCAGTGGCGATAACTTTTCCCATAATTGATGACGCAGTGGATACAATCTATGACCGATACGCTGAAGGATATTCCTGTCTTTGTGGCCGCCGTTGAGGCGGGAAGTTTTGCTCAGGCCGCTGTTCGTCTGCACCTGTCGCGCTCTGCGGTAGGAAAAAGCATCGCCCGCCTTGAAGAGCGGCTGGGCGTACGTCTTTTCCAGCGCA
The DNA here is from genome assembly GCA_951848785.1 of Callosobruchus maculatus. Lineage (NCBI taxonomy): Eukaryota > Metazoa > Arthropoda > Insecta > Coleoptera > Chrysomelidae > Callosobruchus > Callosobruchus maculatus. The sequence goes on from CATOUR010000229.1 coordinate 16,532, forward strand.
CCACCCGCAGCCAGAGGCTTACCGACAACGGCGCTCTGTTTTATGAACGCTGCCTGCGTGCGCTGGAGGAAATTCGGGGCGCGGAGTCGCTGCTTGAAACAGGCAAGCAGCAGGTCAGCGGCCGCCTGCGCGTCGCCATGCCGGTACTGTTTGGTCGCCAGTGCGTCGCGCCGCTGCTGATAGAACTGACGCAGGAACATCCCGGGCTTGAGCTTGAAATGTCATTCAGCGATCGCGTGGTGGATCTGGTAGAGGAAGGCTTTGATATGGCGGTACGTAACGGCAAGCTACAGGACAGCAGCGTACTGGTCGCCAGAAGGCTGGGCGAGCACCGCATGGTGCTGTGCGCCGCTCCGGATTACCTGATGAAGAACGGCCAGCCAGAAAACGTTGCTGATTTACCCCACCACACTGCCATTAACTATCTGCGATCGGGCAGAGTGCTACCCTGGCAACTGATGGATAGCGAAGGGAGATCGCACACCTTTACTCCCCGCTCATCGCTCAATATGGATGATTTACAGGCAATCTGCGACGCTGCGCTGGCCGGACACGGCCTTGCGTGGTTGCCCTGCTGGATGGCTCGCAGAGAAATACATCAGGGAAAACTCATCCCGCTTTTAAAGCAGGCACCGGACGTGCGCTTCGACGTTCATGCAGTCTGGCAACAGACGCCGCATCTGCCGCTGAGGGTTAGAATTGCTGTCGATACGCTTGCCAGCCGTTTACCGTCAGTGCTGTCGCTGGATATGCCTGCGCCCATAAAAAAGCCGCGCTAAATGCGCGGCCTGAGTCGTGCAGTATAACAACGATTAAATATCGATATTCGCCGCTTTCAGGGCGTTCTCTTCGATGAAGGCACGACGTGGTTCAACCGCGTCGCCCATCAGGGTCGTGAACAGCTGATCCGCTGCAATCGCGTCTTTAACGGTAACGCGCAGCATGCGGCGGCTTTCCGGATCCATGGTGGTTTCCCACAGCTGATCCGGGTTCATTTCTCCCAGACCTTTATAACGCTGAATAGAAAGGCCGCGACGGGACTCTTTCACCAGCCATTCCAGCGCCTGCTCGAAGCTTGCCACCGGCTGACGGCGCTCGCCACGTTCGATGAACGCATCGTCTTCGATCAGACCGCGCAGCTTCTCGCCCAGGGTGCAGATACGGCGGTATTCCGGACCGGTCACAAACTCGTGCTCCAGCGGGTAGTCGGTGTCGACGCCGTGAGTACGGACGCGAACAATCGGCTCGAACTGCTGCGCCGCGTTCTGCTGAACGTCAAACTTCCACTGGCTGCCGTGCTGCTCTTTCTCGTTCAGCTCGCTCACCAGGGTGTTTACCCAGCGGGTCACGGCCTGCTCGTTGCTTAGATCGGCTTCGGTCAGGGTTGGCTGATAAATCAGCTCCTTCAGCAGCGCTTTCGGGTAGCGACGCTCCATACGGCCAATCATTTTCTGCGTGGCGTTGAACTCGGAGACCAGACGCTCCAGCGGCTCGCCGGCCAGCGCTGGCGCGCTGGAGTTTGCGTGCAGGGTCGCGCCATCAAGGGCGATCGCGATTTGATACTGATCCATCGCGTCGTCATCTTTAATGTACTGTTCCTGCTTGCCTTTCTTCACTTTGTACAGCGGCGGCTGTGCAATGTAGACGTGGCCGCGCTCAACGATTTCCGGCATCTGACGATAGAAGAAGGTCAACAGCAGCGTACGAATGTGCGAGCCGTCGACGTCCGCATCGGTCATGATGATGATGCTGTGATAGCGCAGCTTGTCCGGGTTGTACTCGTCGCGACCGATACCGCAGCCGAGCGCGGTGATAAGCGTCGCCACTTCCTGAGAAGAGAGCATCTTGTCGAAGCGCGCTTTCTCAACGTTGAGGATTTTACCCTTCAGCGGCAGAATCGCCTGGTTCTTACGGTTACGGCCCTGCTTCGCAGAACCGCCCGCGGAGTCCCCTTCCACAAGGTACAGTTCAGACAGCGCCGGATCGCGCTCCTGGCAGTCAGCCAGCTTGCCCGGCAGGCCGGCTAAGTCCAGCGCGCCTTTACGACGGGTCATTTCACGGGCTTTACGCGCCGCTTCACGGGCACGGGCCGCATCGATAATTTTGCCCACCACGATTTTCGCGTCGGACGGGTTTTCCTGCAGGTAGTCGCTCAGCAGCTCGTTCATCTGCTGCTCAACCGCCGATTTCACCTCAGAAGAGACCAGCTTGTCTTTGGTCTGCGAGGAGAACTTCGGATCCGGCACCTTCACGGAAACAACGGCAATCAGGCCTTCACGGGCATCGTCGCCGGTGGCGCTGACTTTCGCTTTTTTACTGTAGCCTTCTTTATCCATGTAGGCGTTCAGGGTACGGGTCATCGCCGCGCGGAAGCCCGCAAGGTGAGTACCGCCGTCGCGCTGCGGAATGTTGTTGGTGAAGCAGTAGATGTTTTCCTGGAAGCCGTCGTTCCACTGCAATGCCACTTCCACGCCGATACCGTCTTTTTCAGTGGAGAAGTAGAAGATATTCGGGTGAATTGGCGTTTTGTTCTTGTTCAGGTACTCAACGAACGCCTTGATACCGCCTTCGTAGTGGAAGTGGTCTTCTTTGTTGTCGCGTTTGTCGCGCAGACGAATCGACACGCCGGAGTTCAGGAACGACAGTTCACGCAGGCGTTTCGCCAAGATGTCGTACTCAAACTCGGTAACGTTGGTGAAGGTTTCGAGGCTCGGCCAGAAACGCACCATGGTACCGGTTTTCTCGGTATCGCCGGTAACGGCCAGCGGGGCTTCAGGCACGCCGTGCTGGTAGATCTGGCGGTGAATTTTGCCTTCGCGCTGGATAACCAGCTCCAGCTTCTGCGACAGGGCGTTTACTACGGAAACCCCTACGCCGTGCAGACCGCCGGAAACCTTATACGAGTTATCATCGAACTTACCGCCTGCGTGCAGAACGGTCATGATCACTTCCGCAGCAGATACGCCCTCTTCCGGGTGAATACCGGTTGGGATGCCACGACCATCATCGGTAACGGACACGGAGTTGTCCGCATGGATCGTGACCACGATGTCTTTACAGTGACCCGCGAGCGCTTCGTCGATAGCGTTATCTACCACCTCGAATACCATGTGGTGCAGACCGGTGCCGTCATCCGTGTCGCCGATATACATACCCGGGCGCTTACGCACCGCATCCAGTCCTTTCAGGACTTTGATACTGGAGGAGTCATAAGAATTCGACATCAACGTTTCTCGCTCATTTCAACTTGGGTTAATCCGTTATTTTACCCTTTTCCACGGTAAACATCTTCGAATTTTCGTCCGACATGTCCATAACGTGTTCAGCGCTGATAGCGCTGACGAAAACCTGCGACTGCGTGGCTTTTAAGCGGCTGGCAAGCAGCCCGCGCCGCGCGTCGTCAAGTTCCGAGGCAAAATCATCTATCAGGTACAGGCAGCGTCGTCCGCTTTCGCGGGTGAGGAACTCCCCCTGCGCCAGGCGCAGCGCGCACATCAGGAGCTTTAGCTGCCCGCGCGACAGCGTGTCTTCTACCGGTGCGCCGTCAGCACGAATGCGGAAATCCGCCTTGTGCGGGCCGTGCGCGGTGTAGGTCAACATGCGATCGCGCTCGAAGCTTCTCTCTAACACCTCGGCATAATCCGTCTCTTTCTCCCAGCCACGCTGGAACGAGAAGGTGAGAGAGAATTCGGGTAAAAACTGTTTGCAGGTGTCGGCCATGTCTTCGGCGATACCCGCGCTGTATTCGGCACGCCAGCGGCTGATTTGTTCCGCAAGAGGAATTAATTCCATGTCCCACGGGCGCAGCTGGGCGTAGCGCGTGACCTGACGCAACGCGGCGTTACGCTGCTTAAGCAGACGCTTCAGGTTGCTCCAGGCGTTAAAGAAGCCGGCTTCGTTGTGAAAGCATCCCCAGTCGAGGAACGCTCTTCTGTATTTGGGGCCGCCGTTGAGTAAAGTAAACCCCTCCGGCGTAATCAGCTGCATCGGCATCAGCAGCGCCAGCTCCGCCACCTTGTGGCCGTCGGTGCCGTCGATGCGTACCTTGCTGTCGCCCTGCTTGTCTTTGGTCAGGCCAATGGCGGTTTCCCGCTCAGCGCCCTGTAAACGCCCGTGCAGAATAAAGGATTCCTGCTCGTGGCGAATCACGCGACCAATCTGCAAACTGCGAAACGCCCGACCGTGGCCGAGCGTATAGATGGCCTCAAGCACGCTGGTTTTGCCGCTGCCGTTTGCGCCAACCAGAAAGTTAAAGCCAGGGGATAAAGCGAGATCCGCGCTTTCGATATTGCGAAAGTCGCGGATCAACAGACGGGTGAGCGACATTACAGTCTCATTGGCATGACAACATAAGCCGCGCTTTGGCTGGCCGCATCTTCAATCTGTACGCTCGAAACGGAGTCAGTCAGCAGAATGCGAACATTCTCGCATTTCAGTGCATTGAGCACATCCAGCACGTAGCTGACGTTGAAGCCGATTTCCATCTCAGCCCCGGCGTAGGTGACGTCCAGAATCTCTTCTGCCTCTTCCTGCTCCGGGTTATTGGCGGTGATTTTGATCTGGTTTTCACTCACGTACAGACGTACGCCGCGGAATTTCTCGTTAGAGAGAATGGCCGCACGGGCGAACGCCTGCTTGAGGATATCGCAGCCCGCTTCCAGCGTTTTGTCCGGGTTTTTCGGCAATACGCGGCGATAATCAGGGAAACGACCGTCAACCAGCTTCGACGTGAAGACAAAATCACCCACGTGTGCGCGAATGTTGTTGCTGCCAATCTGCACGCGCAGCGGCGTGTCGCCACCGTCGAGCATACGCATCAGCTCAATCACGCCCTTACGCGGCACGATCACCGAATGGTTTGGCAGTGAATCGCCAATCGGCATGGAACAGACCGCCAGACGGTGCCCGTCGGTGGCCACGGTACGCAGCTCTTCGCCTTCGGTTTCGAACAGCATGCCGTTTAAGTAGTAACGAACGTCCTGGTGCGCCATAGAGAACTGCGTGGCTTCAATCAGACGCTTCATCGTCGCCTGCGGCAGGGTAAATTCAACCTCGCTCTGCCAGTCGTCCAGGTTCGGGAAGTCCGCAGCGGGCAGCGTGGAGAGTGAGAAACGGCTGCGGCCAGAGCGCACCAGCATGCGGTCGCCCTCCAGCTGCACGGCAATTTCAGCGCCTTCCGGCAGCCCACGGCAGATATCAAAGAATTTACGTGCCGGAACCGTGGTCGCGCCCGCGTCGTGCGGCTGCGTCAGCGTAACGCGCGCGATCATTTCCATTTCCAGATCTGTGCCGGTCAGCGACAGCGTACCGTCCGCGACCTGAAGCAGCAGGTTTCCGAGAATAGGCAGCGTTGGGCGGCCACCTAATGGGCCACTCACCTGTTGCAGCGGTTTTAATAAATGTTCACGTTCAACGGTAAATTTCATAGCGTCACGATGATAATGTTCTGATTAAATTGGAAAAATCTTCTTTTATGTCGTGGCTTTCTTCGCGTAACTGCTCAATCTTGCGACAGGCGTGCAGCACGGTCGTATGGTCACGGCCACCAAACGCATCGCCGATTTCCGGCAGGCTGTGGTTGGTTAGCTCTTTTGCCAGCGCCATCGCCATCTGACGCGGACGCGCCACCGAGCGGGAACGACGTTTAGACAGTAAATCTGCCACTTTGATCTTGTAGTACTCAGCCACCGTCTTCTGAATATTGTCGATGGTGACCAGTTTTTCCTGCAATGCCAACAAATCGCGCAGCGCTTCACGCACAAAATCGATGGTGATCGCACGACCGGTAAAATTGGCGTTGGCGATAACGCGATTCAGTGCCCCTTCCAGCTCACGAACGTTGGAACGCAGGCGCTTGGCAATAAAGAACGCCACTTCACCCGGCAGGCGAATGTCGTTCTCATCGGCTTTTTTCATCAGGATCGCGACGCGGGTTTCCAGCTCCGGCGGCTCGATCGCCACGGTCAGGCCCCAGCCGAAGCGGGATTTCAGACGATCTTCAACGCCGTTGATCTCTTTTGGATAACGATCCGAGGTCAAAATGATCTGCTGATTGCCTTCCAGCAGGGCGTTAAAGGTGTGGAAAAACTCTTCCTGCGATCGTTCCTTATTGGCAAAGAACTGGATGTCATCGATCAGCAGTGCGTCAACGGAACGGTAGTAGCGTTTAAACTCTTCGATCGCATTGTTTTGCAGGGCTTTTACCATGTCCTGAACGAAGCGCTCGGAGTGCATATACACTACTTTGGCATTGGGCTTACGCGCCATAATGCCGTTACCCACCGCGTGCAGCAGGTGCGTTTTACCGAGACCCGTGCCGCCATAAAGGAACAGCGGGTTGTAAGCACCACCGGGGTTATCGGCAACCTGGCGGGCCGCCGCGCGTGCCAGCTGGTTCGATTTACCTTCAACGAAGTTATCGAACGTGTGCTTCACGTTAACGTTAGAGCGGTAGGTAGGCTCTGCGGGGGCCGGAACGTTATCCCAGCCCTGACGAGCCGGTGCAACACGCGGTGCAGGAGCGGGCGCCGCCTGAGCAGGGGGCTGCCACATTGACAACTTCACGAACGGTTTGGGTGACCGGCTTTGTGCCCACTTCAAAACGCAGCTGTGGGGCATCTGATCCGCAGAAATCGTTCAGCAGTCCATTGATGTTATTAAGGTATTTATCCCTTACCCAATCGAGCACGAAACGGTTTGGCGCATACAAAGCCAGCGTGTTATCGCTCAGTTCCGCCTGCAACGGGCGGATCCACATACTGAATTCTGTGGCTGGTAACTCATCCTGCAATCGGGCAAGACACTGCTGCCAAAGCGAAAGTGACACGGCGGACTCCACTCGAACAATAAAAGAAAACTATTGAATATTCATGATTGTTGGCGCACATCGACATGACCCTGTGCAAAAGGGGGACGTGCGAATTGCTATCTGCAATTAAATCCTGACCAGGATCCTGGGATCCCAATCGGGACCGCGGATCATAGCCTAAACTGAGACAGAGATCTTCTGTTTCTCACAGATTCTTCCCGATTTATCCACAGGAAGATCCGAAACCGGGTAAGTGTAAACGATCCTGACGCGAGTGCCCCGCGATTTAGCGCGCATATTGGAAAATTTAATGAGCACAGACCTTTTTTGGCTTAAATGATCTAACGAAGATCCGGGACGATCCTTGCGCTTTGTGGATGACGCCGTATAATCCTCGACCCGGCGCGTGAGGCTCATCTTCCTGCGTCGTTCGCTGCTCATTTTCCACGCAAAATAGTGCGGAAATACGCAGGAAATAAGGAAAGAGAATTGACTCCGGAGTGTACAATTATTACAATCCGGCCTCTTTAATCACCCACGCTGAGGCGTTAGTCGTTCGAAACTCGTTCGGGTATACGCAAAAGTCAGTGAATTTATTCAAGTTTAGGTAGAAATCGCCATGAAACGCACTTTTCAACCGTCTGTACTGAAGCGCAACCGTTCTCACGGCTTCCGTGCTCGTATGGCTACTAAAAATGGTCGTCAGGTTCTGGCACGTCGTCGTGCTAAAGGCCGCGCTCGTCTGACCGTTTCCAAGTAATAAAGCTAACCCCTGAGTGGTTAAGCTAGCATTTCCCAGGGAGTTACGTTTGTTAACTCCCACTCATTTCACTTTCGTCTTCCAGCAGCCACAACGGGCTGGCACGCCGCAAATCACCATCCTCGGCCGCCAAAATTCGCTGGGGCATCCCCGCATCGGTCTCACAGTCGCCAAGAAAAACGTTAAGCGTGCGCATGAACGCAACCGGATTAAACGTCTGACGCGTGAAAGCTTCCGTTTACGTCAACACGAACTGCCTTCGATGGATTTCGTGGTGGTGGCTAAAAAAGGGGTTGCCGACCTCGATAACCGTGCTCTCTCGGAAGCGTTGGAAAAATTATGGCGCCGCCACTGTCGCCTGGCTCGCGGGTCCTGATAGCCCTCATCAGGGTCTATCAACGCCTGATTAGTCCGCTACTCGGGCCACATTGCCGTTTCACCCCAACATGCTCAAGCTACGGAATTGAGGCATTGCGCAGGTTTGGAGTGATAAAAGGCAGTTGGTTGACGGTGAAACGCGTATTAAAATGCCACCCTTTACACCCAGGTGGAGACGACCCCGTCCCTCCAGGACCCTTTGATACCAGAGAACACTAACGATGGATTCGCAACGCAATCTTCTTATCATCGCTTTGTTGTTCGTGTCTTTCATGATCTGGCAGGCATGGGAGCAGGATAAAAATCCTCAACCCCAGCAGCAGACCACGCAGACCACGACCACCGCAGCGGGTAGCGCCGCCGACCAGGGCGTACCGGCCAGTGGCCAGGGGAAACAGATTACGGTTAAAACCGATGTGCTTGAGCTGACTATCAACACCCGTGGCGGTGATGTTGAGCAGGCGCTGCTGTTGACCTACCCGAAAGAGCTGAAGTCTACCGAACCGTTCCAGTTACTGGAAACCACGCCTGAGTTTATCTACCAGGCGCAGAGCGGCCTGACCGGTCGTGATGGCCCGGATAACCCGGCTAACGGTGCGCGTCCACTGTATAACGTCGAGAATGACACGTTTGTGCTGGCTGATGGTCAGAATGAACTGGTTATCCCGATGACCTACACCGACGCCGCAGGCAACACCTTCACCAAAACCTTCACCCTGAAACGCGGTGAGTATGCGGTGAACGTGGGCTACAGCGTACAGAACGCCGGTGAGAAACCGCTGGAAATCTCTACCTTTGGTCAGCTGAAGCAGTCCATCAATCTGCCGTCTCACCGTGACACCGGAAGCAGCAACTTTGCGCTGCATACCTTCCGCGGCGCGGCGTACTCCACGCCAGACACCAAGTACGAGAAATACAAGTTCGACACCATTGCCGATAACGAAAACCTGAACGTCAGCTCTAAAGGCGGTTGGGTCGCAATGCTGCAACAGTATTTCGCAACGGCGTGGGTACCGAATAACGACGGGACGAATAACTTCTACACCGCGAACCTCGGCAACGGTATTGCCGCTATCGGCTACAAATCTCAGCCGGTTCTGGTGCAGCCGGGTCAAACCGGTAAGCTGGCAAGCACCCTGTGGGTTGGCCCGGAAATCCAGGACAAAATGGCTGCCGTTGCGCCACACCTGGACCTGACCGTAGATTACGGTTGGCTGTGGTTCATCTCTCAGCCGCTGTTTAAGCTGCTGAAGTTCATCCACAGCTTCCTGGGTAACTGGGGCTTCTCCATCATCGTTATCACCTTTATCGTTCGTGGCATCATGTACCCGCTGACTAAGGCGCAGTACACCTCCATGGCGAAGATGCGTATGCTGCAGCCGAAGATTCAGGCAATGCGTGAGCGTCTGGGCGATGACAAACAGCGTCAAAGCCAGGAAATGATGGCCCTGTATAAAGCAGAGAAAGTGAACCCGCTGGGTGGTTGCTTCCCGCTGCTGATTCAGATGCCAATCTTCCTTGCGCTGTACTACATGCTGATGGGTTCCGTTGAGCTGCGCCACGCGCCGTTCGCCCTGTGGATCCATGACCTGTCCGCACAGGACCCGTACTACATCCTGCCGATCCTGATGGGCGTGACGATGTTCTTCATTCAGAAGATGTCTCCGACCACCGTGACCGACCCGATGCAGCAGAAGATCATGACCTTTATGCCGGTCATCTTCACCGTGTTCTTCCTGTGGTTCCCGTCAGGTCTGGTGCTGTACTATATCGTCAGCAACCTGGTGACCATCATCCAGCAGCAGCTGATCTACCGTGGTCTGGAAAAACGTGGCCTGCACAGCCGCGAAAAGAAAAAGTCCTGATTCGGTAAGTTAACGCTAAAATAAGGGCGGTCGATTGACCGCCTTTTTTATTTGTACTGAACGAGAGCAACCATGAGCCATAACGACACTATCGTCGCCCAGGCAACCCCACCGGGACGCGGTGGTGTAGGCATTCTGCGCATCTCCGGCCTGAAGGCGCGCGAGGTGGCCGAAGCGGTGCTGGGTAAACTGCCAAAGCCGCGCTACGCTGATTATCTGCCGTTTAAAGATGCCGACGGCACCCCGCTGGACCAGGGCATTGCGCTGTGGTTCCCCGGCCCGAACTCCTTTACCGGCGAAGACGTGCTGGAGCTCCAGGGCCACGGCGGCCCGGTGATCCTCGATCTGCTGTTAAAGCGTATTCTGACCCTGCCTGGCCTGCGCATTGCGAAGCCGGGCGAGTTCTCCGAGCGTGCCTTCCTGAACGACAAGCTCGACCTGGCGCAGGCCGAGGCGATTGCAGACCTGATCGACGCCAGCTCCGAACAGGCAGCCCGCTCCGCGCTGAACTCTTTGCAGGGGGCCTTCTCCGCGCGCGTAAATCATCTTGTGGAAGCACTTACTCACCTGCGAATCTACGTCGAAGCAGCGATTGACTTCCCGGATGAAGAAATCGACTTTCTCTCTGACGGTAAAATTGAAGCCCAGCTCAACGACGTGATGGCCGATCTCGATGCCGTTCGCGCCGAAGCGCGTCAGGGCAGCCTGCTGCGTGAAGGGATGAAGGTGGTCATTGCCGGACGCCCGAACGCCGGGAAATCGAGCCTGCTGAACGCCCTGGCGGGCCGTGAAGCGGCGATCGTGACCGACATTGCCGGGACGACCCGCGACGTGCTGCGCGAGCATATCCATATCGACGGCATGCCGCTGCATATCATCGACACCGCCGGGCTGCGCGATGCCAGCGACGAGGTTGAGCGTATCGGTATCGAGCGCGCCTGGCAGGAGATCGAGCAGGCCGACCGCGTGCTGTTTATGGTGGACGGCACCACGACCGACGCCGTCGACCCGGCGGAGATCTGGCCGGACTTTATCGCCCGTCTGCCGGCTAAACTGCCGATCACCGTGGTGCGTAACAAAGCGGACGTGACCGGCGAAACGCTGGGCATCAGCGATGTGAATGGTCACTCACTGATTCGCCTCTCGGCGCGCACCGGGGAAGGCGTGGACGACCTGCGTAACCATCTCAAGCAGAGCATGGGCTTTGATACGAGTATGGAGGGTGGCTTCCTGGCGCGTCGCCGTCACCTGCAGGCGCTGGAAGAGGCGGCTCGCCATCTTGACCAGGGTAAAGCCCAGCTGATCGGCGCCTGGGCGGGTGAACTGCTGGCGGAGGAGCTGCGTCTGGCGCAGCAGAATCTGAGTGAGATCACCGGAGAGTTTACGTCGGACGATCTGCTGGGAAGGATTTTCTCGAGCTTCTGTATCGGTAAGTAATTCCCGCTAGCACAGGGTGATTTCCTTTCAGGAAATCACCATTGTCCAAATGGCAACTCGCCTAATTACCGCCATCCCCCTATTCTGCATGCCTGCATCTATGGGGGATATATGGCTCGTTTTCTGTTTTGTAGTTTTGCGCTGGTTCTGCTTTATCCGTCCGGCATTGATATGTATCTGGTGGGTTTACCGCACATCGCGCGGGATCTGGGGGCCAGTGAGGCGCAGCTGCACATCGCGTTTTCGGCCTACCTTGCGGGGATGGCATCCTCAATGGTGTATGCGGGAAAAATCGCGGATAAGGCCGGGCGTCAGCCCGTCGCCATTACCGGTGCGATCGTCTTCGCGCTGGCATCCATACTTTGCTCTGTCGCGCAGGGAAGTCCCCTGTTCCTGGCCGGACGTTTTGTTCAGGGCATTGGCGCGGGCGGCTGCTACGTGGTGGCGTTTGCCATTCTGCGCGATACCCTGAGCGCCCAGCGCCGCGCCAAGGTGCTCTCAATGCTGAACGGCATTACCTGCATCATTCCCGTACTGGCACCGGTTATAGGCTACCTGATCATGCTCAAATTTCCGTGGCAGAGCCTTTTCTGGACCATGGCGGCAATGGGCGCCATCGTCTTTATCCTGTCCGTGACGGTGCTGAAAGAGACCCGCCCCGGTTCGCAGCAGTCCCCCCATACCGCAACCATCCATCCGGCTGAAAAATTGTTGAACCGCTTTTTCCTTAGCCGGCTGGCAATCACCACGCTTAGCGTGGCGGTGATCCTTACCTATGTAAACGTTTCCCCGGTTTTGTTGATGGAGACGATGGGCTTCGATCGCGGCGAGTATTCAGCGGTGATGGCGCTAACCGCGATGGTCAGCATGGCGGTCTCTTTCTCAACGCCTTTTGCGCTCAATATTTTCCGCCAGCGCACGCTGATGCTGACTTCGCAGGCGCTGTTCCTTGCCGCTGGCGCGATCCTGGCAACCGCCAGTTCGCACGCGCTGATGCTGGTGGGCATCACCCTGATTTGCGCCGGGTTTTCCGTCGGCTTCGGCGTGGCGATGAGCCAGGCGCTTGGCCCGTTCTCGCTGCGCGCGGGTGTCGCAAGTTCGGTGCTGGGCATTGCCCAGGTTTGCGGTTCGTCGCTGTGGATTTGGCTGGCGGCGGTGATCGGCCTTAACGCGCTGAATATGCTGATCGGGGTTCTGATTGGCTGTAGCATACTCTGCATCACCTTACTTATGGTCATTCAGCCCGCGGCGAACTATGAAGAAGCCCATCCGCAATCTCGATCTTAATCTTTTACTTTGCCTGCAGCTCCTGCTTCAGGAGCGCAGCGTCACCAAGGCCGCGAAGCGGATGAACGTGACGCCCTCCGCGGTGAGTAAATCGCTGGCGAAGCTGCGCGACTGGTTCGACGATCCGCTGTTTGTGAAAACGCCGTTAGGGCTGCTGCCCACGCCGCTGACGGTGAGCCTGGAGCAGGATCTGGCCGACTGGATGCAGATTGGCAATCAGATCCTCGATAAATTCCACCACGATTCGCCCGGCGGCCTGAACTTCGAGCTGGCCGCGGAAACGCCGCTGATGTTGATCCGGTTTAACGATCTGCTGGAGCAGGTTAATCAGCGCTATCCGCAGGCCACGGTGAAGATGCGCCACTGGGATTATGACTCGCTGGACGCCATCACGCGCGGAGAGGTCGATCTGGGCTTTACCGGCCGCGAAACGCATCCGCGCTCGCGGGAGCTGTTAAAGCTGATGCCGTGGTTTATTGACTATGAAATCCTGTTCAGCGACCGTCCCTGCGTCTATTTGCGGGAAGATCACCCGGCGCTTCAGGATGAGTGGAACCTCGAGACGTTTCTGCGCTACCCGCATATCAGCATCTTCTGGGAACGCAGCGATACCTGGGCGCTCGACGAGGTGCTAAGAGAAATGGGCCAGGAGCGCAATATCGCCATGAGCCTGCCCGGTTTTGAACAGTCGATGTTTATGGCGGCGCAGCCCGGCCATCACTATATCGCGACCGCGCCAGGCTACTGCCGCCATTACAACCAACTCCACCAGCGAAATCTGATCTGCCTTCCCATCCCCATCGATGAAGCGCAGGCAGAAAAGCTGACCGTGCCCTTCACGCTGATCTGGCATAAACGGAACAGCCATAATCCGAAAATTCTCTGGCTACGCGAGACGATAAAAGCGCTGTATACCGCGCCAGGTCAGGTTTTCGCCTAAGATAATGTAAAGTTCGGTTCTCAGGCTTCTCATATTTCCATTTACTGATTAAAACAGAAGCTGAGTTAAGCGATAATCATGTAACCGTTTAACCGAATACGACCATTATCAGGGAGCGAAAAATGGCTACGCACTTTGCACGAGGGACATTAACAGAAGGGCATCTCGTATCGGCCAGAGTTTCTTCAGCCTGCCACAGCGAGGCACTCAAGCTACCAGAACACCGCAGGACGCGGTTTTTAGCCTCCAGGGCACTCCTCGCTGAACTGCTTTTTATGCTGTACGGCACCAGCGAACTACCGGACATCATTATCCAGCCAGAGGGACGTCCGGTGTTTGCGGACTCGGCGCTGCCCCGTTTTTCCATCGCTTACACCGGCAATATTGTTGGCGTCGCCCTGACCACGGAAGGCGATTGCGGACTGGATATGGAACTGCAACGCGTGACGCGCAGCTTCCACGGTGCCAACGCGCTTGATGAATACCCGCTCTCCAGCAATGAAAAGCTGTGGGTACGTAACCAGAACGATCCCGTTGAAGCCAGAGCGCAGCTCATCACCCTTCGCCAGAGCATCCGTAAACTGAGCGGCGCGGCGTCAGACGACGCCAGCCTGTTGCAGCTGCTTCCCGGCTCCGGGCGCCTGCGTGCCGCGAAAGCGTCGCTGGTGGAGGCGCTCAGCGACGCTGAGGACGTGCTAATCTGGTCTGTTGCGGTTACCCCCGCCATCGAACGACTAAAAGTCTGGGAGTTTGACAGTATACGCGGCTGGCGTAGTCTTCCGGATGTACCCGAGCGCGCCAACGAGCCCGCCGCGCGCCTGATACGATTAACCAGTTTACCGGCAGAAAAAGCATATACCCTTAGCTGATCCGTTCAGGGTCATCATGATGAAACAGGAGTAATCATGTCTGATACGTTGAAAGTTGTTACGTTACTGGGGAGCCTGCGCAAAGGTTCGTTTAACGGGATGGTTGCCCGCACGCTGCCGCAGCTGGCACCGGCTGGAATGGAGATTAGCGCCCTGCCATCAATCGGCGACATCCCGCTTTATGATGCTGATGTTCAGCAGGAAGAAGGATTCCCGCAAAGCGTGGAGGCAATAGCCGAGCAGATCCGCCAGGCCGACGGCGTAGTGATCGTGACGCCAGAATATAACTATTCGGTACCGGGTGGCCTGAAGAACGCCATTGACTGGTTATCCCGCTTACCGGAGCAGCCGCTGTCAGGCAAGCCGGTGCTGATCCAGACCAGTTCTATGGGTGCCATCGGCGGCGCGCGCTGCCAGTATCACCTGCGTCAGATCCTGGTGTTCCTGGATGCGATGGTGATGAACAAGCCGGAATTTATGGGTGGCGTAATTCAGAACAAGGTCGACCCGCAGACGGGTGAAGTGGTGGATCAAAGCACGCGCGACCATCTCTCTGGCCAGCTGACGGCGTTTGGGGATTATATCAAGAGGGTGAAGGCGTAAGGTGAGGTGCGGGCTGATGCCCTCACCCTGGCCCTCTCCCACGGGGAGAGGGTACAAACACTAAAGCCCTTTTCTTCGAAAAGGGCTTGCTGTTTATTTCGCGTCGATGAACACAATCTTCAGCACAAACAGCAGCGCCACGATGATGACGCACGGGCTGAGTTCGCGGAAGCGGCCGGTGCCGATCTTCATCACGCAGTAGGAGATAAAGCCCAGCGCGATACCTTCGGTAATCGAGAAGCTGAACGGCATCATTACCGCGGTGATAAACGCCGGAACGGCTTCCGTTAAATCTTCCCACTTCACGCGCGCCAGGCTCGACGTCATCAGCACGCCGACATAAATCAGCGCACCCGCAGCCGCGTACGGAGGCACCATCCCGGCAAGCGGAGAGAGGAAGATCACCAGCAGGAACAGCAGCCCCACGACTACCGCCGTCAGGCCGGTACGACCGCCCACGGACACGCCGGAAGAGGATTCAATGTAAGCGGTAACAGACGAGGTGCCGATGAAAGAGCCGGCGACGGAAGAGACGCTATCCACGTACAGCGCCTGCTTCATGCGCGGGAATTTACCTTTTTCATCTGCCAGACCCGCTTTATCGGTCACGCCGATCAGCGTACCGGAGGAGTCAAACAGGTTAACCAGCATGAAGGAGAAAATCACCCCTGCCAGACCCAGGTTCAGAGATCCAGCCAGATCGACGTGGCCAATCACGGTGGAAACGCTCGGTGGCGCAGAGACGATACCGTTGTAATGCACGTCCCCCAGCATCCAGCCCAGCAGCGTGGTCACAATGATAGAAACCAGCACCGCGGCATGGATGTTGCGCGACGCCAGGATCGCGATAATAAAGAAGCCGAGCACGCCCAGCAGCACGCTGTGGGAGGTCAGGTTCCCAATGCTCACCAGGGTTTCCGGGTTCGCCACGATAACGCCGGCGTTTTTCAGCCCCATCATGCCGATGAACAGACCGATACCGCTGGTGATGCCCACGCGCAGGCTCACCGGGATATTGGCAATCATCCAGTAGCGCACGCGGAAGATGGTCAGCAGCAGCAGGCCAACCGCACCCCAGAAAATGGCGCCCATACCGACCTGCCACGGCAGGCCCATTGCCTGAACCACCACGAAAGCGAAGAACGCATTCAGACCCATTGCCGGGGCCAGCGCCACGGGCAGATTAGCGAAAATGCCCATCAGAATGCTGCCAAGGGCCGCGATCAGACAGGTGGTTACAAAGACGGCGCTGGTGTCCATGCCAGCCACGCCCAGAATTTGCGGGTTAACAAAAACGATATAGACCATCGTCAGGAAGGTAGTAAAACCGGCGATCACTTCGGTGCGTGCCGTTGTGCCGTGCTCGCGCAGTTTAAACACGCGCTCAAGCAGACCCTGACCAGATGTCTGGGTAGTGTGTTGTTGACTCATCATCAATTTCCGAACAAGGAGGGAAAATTCGTCGCTATCCTATACCAAAATGCGACAATAGTGGCGGTTACGGGATACTTTTTTCATTGATTTTGCTTATACGGCAACGATTGCGTCTCGTTAAACTGTCGTACGTAAACGTTAAACTTGTTAAAAGGGAAGGGCATGTCCGGAATTGAAGCGGTATTTTTCGACTGTGACGGTACGCTGGTGGACAGTGAGGTCATTTGTTCCCGCGCGTATGTCGCCATGTTCCAGGAATTTGGCATTACGCTCGATCTCGAAGAGGTGTTTAAACGCTTTAAGAGCGTGAAGCTGTACGAGATCATCGACATCATTAACGAAGAGCACGGTGTGGATCTGGCGAAAGCGGATCTGGAGCCGGTGTACCGCGCCGAGGTCGCACGCCTGTTCGATGCCGAACTGGAGGTGATCGCCGGGGCTAACGCGCTGCTGGATGCGATGACGGTGCCGATCTGCGTGGTCTCTAACGGTCCGGTCAGCAAAATGCAGCATTCACTCGGCAAGCTGGACCTGTTGCACCACTTCCCGGAAAAACTGTTCAGCGGCTACGATATCCAGCGCTGGAAACCCGATCCGGCGCTGATGTTCCACGCGGCGAAAGCGATGAACGTCAACGTTCAGAACTGTATTCTGGTGGATGATTCTTCTGCGGGCGCGCAGTCGGGAATTGATGCGGGAATGGAGGTGTTTTACTTCTGTGCCGATCCGCACAACAAGCCGATCGATCATCCAAAAGTGACCACCTTTACCGATCTGGCGCAGCTGCCTGCACTGTGGAAGGCGCGCGGGTGGGATATTACGCGGTAAATGAAAACAGGGCGGGTATGCGCTACGCGCCACCCGCCATAACCCTTACTCTTTCGGATCTTTACCCGCCAGCAGCTTGTCCAGCTCGTCGCCGCCCACGTGTCGGAAATCCTGACCCTTAACGAAGTAGAAGATGTATTCACAAATATTCTGGCAGCGGTCACCGATACGCTCGATTGAGCGCGCGCAGAACAGCGCGGTCAGAACGCTTGGAGTGGTGCGTGAATCTTCCATCATGTAGGTCATCAGCTGACGCACGATGCCTTCGTATTCCTGGTCAACTTTTTTGTCTTCACGGTAGATACGAACCGCTTCGTCCAGATCCATACGCGCGAAAGCATCCAGCACGTCGTGCAGCATCTGCACGGTATGGCGACCAAGGGACTCCAGGCTCACCAGCAGCGGCTGGTGCTGCTGAGAGAACTTCTCCAGCGCGGTGCGGCAGATTTTATCCGCAACGTCACCGATACGTTCCAGCTCGGCGATAGTTTTGATGATCGCCATCACCAGGCGCAGGTCGCTCGCCGTCGGCTGACGCTTCGCAATAATGCGCACGCAGGCCTCGTCGATGGCCACTTCCATCATATTGACGTTTTTGTCGCCTTCAATGACGCGCTTCGCCAGCTCGCTGTCCTGGTTATGCATCGCCGTGATCGCATCAGAAAGCTGCTGCTCGACCATGCCGCCCATGGTCATCACCTGGGTGCGAATGCTTTCCAGCTCTGCGTTGAACTGGCCGGAAATGTGTTTATTAAGATTGAGGTTGTCCATGGTTTCTCCACATGCACTGAGGCAAATCAACCGTAGCGGCCAGTAATATAATCTTCGGTTTGTTTCTTCGCGGGCTTGGTGAACAGATCGTCCGTGTTACTGAACTCAATCAGCTCGCCCAGGTACATAAACGCCGTGTGGTCAGAGCAACGTGCAGCCTGCTGCATGTTGTGGGTAACGATCACCACGGTGTAATCCTGCTTCAGCTCGGTGATCAGCTCTTCGATACGCCCGGTTGAGATCGGGTCCAGCGCTGAACACGGCTCATCCAGCAGCAACACTTCCGGGCGAATGGCGATACCGCGCGCAATGCACAGACGCTGCTGCTGACCACCGGAGAGAGAGTACCCGCTCTGGTGAAGTTTATCTTTGGTTTCGTTCCATAATGCGGCCTTGGTCAATGCCCACTGCACGCGCTCGTCCATATCCGCGCGGGAGAGTTTCTCAAACAAACGCACGCCGAACGCAATGTTGTCATAAATAGACATCGGGAACGGCGTTGGTTTCTGGAACACCATCCCTACCTTCGCACGCAGCAGGGCGATATCCTGGGTGTTGGTCAGGATGTTGTCACCGTCCAGCAGAATTTCACCTTCTGCGCGCTGCTCCGGATAGAGCGAATACATCTTGTTAAAGGTACGCAGCAGCGTGGATTTACCACAGCCTGACGGACCGATGAATGCCGTCACCTGGTTCTTCGCGATATCCAGGTTGATGTTCTTCAGGGCATGGAATTTGCCGTAGTAGAAGTTCAAATCACGAACCTGAATCTTACCCGGGGCAGTATCAACCATACTCATTGACTCATTTCCTCATTCGGCGCCGCGATGTGCCGCGCCGTAAAAATTTAACCGTGTTTCTTCTTCGCGAAAATGACGCGCGCCAGAATGTTCAGCAACAGTACGCAAAGGGTGATGATCAGCACCCCGGCCCAGGCCAGCTGCTGCCATTCCGCGAATGGGCTCATCGCAAATTTAAAGATCGTCACCGGCAGGTTGGCGATCGGCTGCATCATGTCCGTGCTCCAGAACTGGTTGGAGAGCGCGGTAAACAGCAGCGGTGCGGTTTCACCGGCGATACGGGCGATAGCCAGCAGGATACCGGTCATGATCCCGGAGACGGACGCTTTCAGGGTAATCGCCGAAATCATCTTCCATTTCGGCGTGCCCAGCGCGTAAGCCGCTTCACGCAGGCTGTCCGGCACCAGTTTCAGCATGTTTTCAGTGGTACGAATAACGATAGGCACCTGTAGCAGCGCCAGCGCGATCACACCCGCCCAGCCGGAGAAGTGTTCCATTTGTGCCACCACGATGGTGTAAACAAACAGACCTACCACAATCGACGGGGCAGAAAGCAGAATGTCGTTGATAAAGCGGATGACTTCAGCGATCCAGGACTTACGGCCGTATTCCGCCAGGTAGATACCCGCCATGATGCCCAGCGGCGTACCGAAAACGGTCGCCCACAGGATCAGCAGGCCACTACCCGCCAGGGCGTTTGCCAGACCGCCGCCCGCCGTGTTCGGCGGCGGCGTCATCTCGGTGAACAGCGCCAGGGACATTCCATCAATACCGCGGGTGATGGTGGACATCAGGATCCAGATCAGCCAGAACAGGCCGAATGCCATCGTTGCCATCGAAAGCGTCAGCGCAATGCGGTTTTTAATCCGGCGCTTTGACTGCATTTTACGGCGAGATTCCGCAAGCTGGGCGGTGTTTTGCATGTCGAGAGTCGCCATTAGCGTGCCCCCTCATTTTTAGCCAGACGCATAATCATCAGCTTGGAGATAGCCAGCACGATAAAGGTGATAACAAACAGGATCAGACCCAGCTCCATCAGCGCCGCGACGTGCAGACCCGATTCGGCTTCGGCGAATTCGTTCGCCAGCGCGGAAGTGATGCTGTTCCCCGGCATATACAGCGAAACGCTGTCGAGCTGGTAGGTGTTACCGATGATAAAGGTCACCGCCATGGTTTCGCCGAGCGCGCGGCCTAAACCCAGCATTATGCCGCCGATCACCCCATTTTTGGTGAACGGAAGAACGATGCGCCAGATCACTTCCCAGGTGGTGCAGCCGATGCCGTAGGCCGACTCTTTCATCATCACCGGGGTTTGTTCGAAGACATCGCGCATTACCGCCGCAATGTACGGAATAATCATGATGGCGAGGATCACCCCGGCCGCCAGAATACCGATACCGAACGCCGGGCCTGAGAACAGCGCACCCACAAACGGAACGGCAGAGAGAACGTTACCCACCGGCTCCTGGAAGTACGTCGCAAACAGCGGAGCAAAGATAAAGAGACCCCACATGCCGTAAACGATGCTTGGAATGGCCGCCAGCAGTTCAATGGCGATACCCAGCGGACGTCGCAGCCAGCCGGGTGCCAGCTCCGTCAGGAACAGGGCAATACCGAAGCTCACCGGAACGGCAATCAGCAGGGCGATAAAGGAGGTGACCAGCGTGCCGTAAATCGGCACCAGCGCACCGTAGATATCGTTCGGCGCATCCCACTCTTTGGTCCACAGGAAGGAGAAACCAAATTTCTGAATGCTCGGCCAGGAGGAAAAGATCAGGGACACGATAATGCCGCCCAGCAGCAATAGCACAATCAGCGCAGCCAGTTTGACCAGGGCGCTGAAAATCATGTCACCTTTTTTACCCGGAGGGTTAAATGCAGGCTTGGTTGCAGCCATAAATTACTCTTCTTTTTGAGACGTTTTACGAATATGCCCGGTGGCGCTGGCGCTTACCGGGCCTACAGTCTGAACCGTAGGGCGGGTAGGCGTTAACGCCGCCCGCCATCTTCGTTAACTATATCCTGTTAGTACAGTGCTTTACCGCTGCTGTCTTTCACGTTGGTTTTCCATGCAGCACGAATCTGCTCAACCACGCTGTCTGGCAGGCTGGCGTAATCCAGGTCATTAGCCTGTTTGCCGCCGTTTTTGTATGCCCAGTCGAAGAACTTCAGCACTTCAGCACCCTGCTCAGGTTTCTTCTGATCTTTGTGGACCAGAATGAAGGTGGTGGAAGTGATTGGCCATGCATCATCGCCTTTCTGGTTGGTCAGGTCCTGAGCGAAGGATTTGCTCCAGTCAGCGCCTTTGGCGGCGTTGGCGAAGTTCTCTTCGGTCGGGCTAACCGGTTTGCCGTCAGCAGAGACCAGTTTGGTGTAGGCCAGATTGTTCTGCTTAGCGTAGGCGTACTCTACGTAGCCGATGGAGCCAGGCAGACGCTGCACGAATGCGGCGATGCCGTCATTGCCTTTACCGCCCAGGCCGGTTGGCCAGTTAACGGTAGAGCCGGAACCCACTTTAGATTTCCACTCTTCGTTAACTTTCGCCAGGTAGCTGGTGAATACGAAGGAGGTACCTGAACCGTCGGCGCGGCGAACCACAGCGATATTCTGCGAAGGCAGCTTAACGCCCGGGTTCAGCTTAGTGATGGCTTCGTCGTCCCATTTTTTGATTTTGCCCAGGTAGATGTCGCCCAGGGTTTTGCCGTCCAGCACCAGCTCGCCTGATTTCAGGCCAGGGATGTTAACGGCCAGCACAACGCCGCCGATCACGGTCGGGAACTGGAACAGGCCTTCCTGATTCAGTTTCTCATCAGACAGCGGAGCGTCGGATGCGCCGAAATCAACGGTATTCGCGGTAATTTGTTTTACGCCACCGGAGGAGCCGATACCCTGATAGTTAACCTTGTTGCCGGTTTCTTTCTGGTAGGTATCCGCCCATTTGGCATACACCGGCGCAGGGAAGGTTGCACCAGCGCCAGTCAGGCTTGCTGCTGCGAAGGCAGAGAAAGCGCTCAGAGATAAGGTCGCGGCGACAACAGTTGCGACAGTGGTACGCATAACTTTCATAATGTCTCCTGCAAGGATTTCGTAAATCATTGTTTAAGTGGCTACGATGAGCAAAATAGGACAAACAGGTGACAGATAAATGTACGAATTATGACAGTTTTATGACAAAGAAAATTTCACTTAAAAACAAGTCAAACTCTCTTTATTTATCAAGAGATTACCAGATAACATGACAGCCTGTTTTCAGTAATATTTTCTTTATGTGACACTGATAAAATAGCTGAAAATGACGGATTGTCATAAAAAAGGCCCCACCGGATGGTGGAGCCTGGAAGGATTATTCTACGGTAACGGATTTCGCCAGGTTACGCGGCTGGTCAACGTCGGTGCCCTTGATCAGCGCGACGTGGTAAGCCAGCAGCTGCAGCGGTACGGTGTAGAAGATCGGCGCAATCACCTCTTCCACATGCGGCATCTCGATGATGTGCATGTTGTCGCTGCTGGCGAAACCGGCATCTTTATCCGCGAAGACATACAGAACACCGCCACGGGCGCGCACTTCTTCGATGTTAGATTTCAATTTTTCCAGCAGTTCGTTGTTTGGTGCCACGACAATAACCGGCATATCCGCGTCGATCAGCGCCAGCGGGCCGTGTTTCAGTTCCCCTGCGGCGTAAGCTTCAGCGTGGATGTAGGAGATCTCTTTCAGCTTCAGCGCGCCTTCCAGCGCAATCGGGTACTGATCGCCACGACCCAGGAACAGGGCATGGTGTTTGTCAGAGAAGTCTTCAGCCAGCGCTTCAATGCGTTTGTCCTGAGACAGCATCTGCTCGATACGGCTCGGCAGCGCCTGCAGGCCGTGCACGATGTCGTGCTCAACGGAAGCATCCTGGCCTTTCAGACGAGCCAGTTTTGCCACCAGCATCAGCAGAACGGTCAGCTGAGTGGTAAACGCTTTGGTGGAGGCCACGCCGATTTCGGTGCCCGCTTTGGTCATCAGCGCCAGATCGGACTCACGCACCAGCGAGGAGCCCGGCACGTTACAGATTGCCAGCGAGCCCAGGTAGCCTAGCTCCTTAGACAGACGCAGCGCCGCCAGGGTATCCGCCGTTTCGCCAGACTGGGAAAGGGTGATCATCAGGCTGTTACGACGCACCGCGGATTTGCGATAGCGGAATTCAGAGGCAATTTCCACGTCGCACGGCACGCCAGCCAGAGATTCAAACCAGTAGCGAGAGACCATACCGGAGTTGTAAGAGGTACCGCAGGCCACGATCTGAATGTGCTCAACCTTGCCCAGCAGCTCGTTGGCGTTTGCGCCCAGCTCGCTCAGATCCACCTCACCGTGGCTGATGCGCCCGGTCAGGGTGTTTTTAATCGCGTTTGGCTGCTCGTAGATCTCTTTCTGCATGTAGTGACGGTAGGCGCCTTTGTCGCCCGCGTCGTACTGCAGGTTTGATTCGATCTCCTGACGCTTAACCTGCTCGCCTTTGGTGTCGAATACGGTCACGCTGCGACGCGTAACTTCGGCAATGTCGCCCTCTTCCAGGAAGATGAAGCGGCGGGTAACCGGCAGCAGCGCCAGCTGGTCGGAAGCGATAAAGTTTTCGCCCATGCCCAGACCGATCACCATTGGGCTACCGGAACGCGCGGCCAGCAGCGTGGACGGATCGCGGGAGTCCATAATTACCGTGCCGTAAGCACCGCGCAGCTGAGGGATAGCGCGCAGCACCGCTTCACGCAGCGTACCGCCCTGTGCCAGCTCCCAGTGTACGAGGTGAGCAATCACTTCGGTGTCAGTTTCAGAGACAAAGGTATAGCCGCGCGCTTTCAGCTCTTCGCGCAGCGGTTCGTGGTTTTCGATAATGCCGTTATGCACTACCACAATGTGTTCAGACACATGCGGGTGCGCGTTGCCTTCAGACGGCTCGCCGTGGGTCGCCCAGCGGGTATGCGCGATACCGGTGCCACCGTGCAGGGAATGTTCTTCCGCGGCCTGGGCCAGCATTTGCACTTTACCGAGACGACGCAGACGGGTCATATGACCTTCTGCATCAACAACGGCCAGACCGGCAGAGTCATAGCCACGGTATTCCAGACGACGTAAACCTTCGAGAAGGATTTCAGCAATATCACGCTGCGCAACTGCGCCAACAATTCCACACATAGTTAGATTTCCTGATTATGGCGTTATGCCATGCGTTGTCGCTGACCTGTATTTGCCCTTTCCGGGCGCCCCGAGCCTTGTAGAGAGTGGGGTTATTGTTATGGGTACTGCCTGTGGGGGGAGGATTATATTATCCCCTCACCCCGGCCCTCTCCCCATAGGGGTGAGGGGTGTATATTGTCGTTACTTTTTCTTCACCGGGCGTTTCCAGCCCTGCTTGTGTACCTGTGGCACGCGGCTTAACACTAACTCGTTATCCGCTACGTCGCGCGTTACGGTCGTTCCGGCAGCAATGGTCACGCCATTACCTACAGTGACGGGCGCCACCAGCTGCGTGTCTGAGCCAACAAACACGTCGTCGCCGATGATGGTTTTAAACTTATTGGCACCGTCATAGTTACAGGTGATGGTACCTGCACCAATGTTCACGTTATCGCCAATTTCTGCATCGCCCAAATAGGTCAGATGACCAGCCTTGGAGCCTTTGCCCAGACGCGCTTTTTTCATTTCGACGAAGTTGCCCACGTGAGCGCCTTCCAGCAGCTCGGCGCCCGGGCGCAGACGCGCAAATGGACCGATGGTGCACGCCGCTTCAAGATGCGCATCTTCCACCACGCTGTACGGCTGATTTCGCAGTCGTCACCGATAATGCTGTTTTTAATCACGCAGCCGGCGCCAATTTTGACGCGATTGCCCAGCGTCACGTTACCCTCCAGGATAACGTTAGTATCAATTTCAACGTCGCGCCCGTGGGCCAGCGTGCCGCGCAGATCGAAACGCGCAGGATCGCGCAGCATCACGCCCGCCAGCAGCAGCTTTTCAGCCTGCTCGGCCTGGTAAATACGCTCAAGGCGGGACAGCTGCAAACGGTTGTTAACCCCGTCCGTTTCGCTGATGCGTGCCGGATGAACGGCGGCAATTTCACGCCCTTCACGGTACGCCATCGCAATAATATCGGTAATGTAGTACTCACCCTGGGCGTTGTTGTTGTCGAGCTTCGACAGCCAGCGCTTCAGATCGGCACCGTTCGCAATCAGGATACCGGTGTTGATCTCCTGAATTTTACGCTGCGCTTCGCTGGCATCTTTATGCTCGACAATTCCCGTCACGTTGCCGTTTTCACGGGTAATACGGCCATAGCCGCTCGGATCGTCCAGTACAACGGTTAGCAACCCCAATGCCGCCCTGCGGTTTGGCTTCACGCAGGCGAGTCAGGGTTTCTACAGAAATCAACGGGACGTCGCCGTAAAGCATAAGGATATCTTCGTCATCGGCGAAGAAGGGTGCAGCCTGCTGCATTGCGTGACCGGTACCGAGCTGTTCTGCCTGTAGCACCCAGTTGAGCTTATCGTCATGCAGCGTTTTTTTCAGCAAATCACCGCCATGGCCATAAACCAGATGTACCTGGCTGGCACCTAATTCATTTGCTGCATCAATGACATGCTTCACCATAGGCTTTCCTGCCAGTGTGTGGAGCACTTTAGGAAGAGTCGGAATACATGCGGGTGCCTTTGCCAGCGGCAAGGATGACCACGCTCATCGCATTATTCAACATACGCGTCCTGACTGTAATTTATGTGAGAAGTTAAACCCTTTGATGTTGAAAATTCTACATATTTTGCGCAAAAAAATGGAGTGGTGTTAAAACGTTCAACATCGGCCTGTAATGGCTATTTGAGGCCATCTTTAGGGGCTGAGTAAACCCCTTTTTCTCTGGAATATAGCATTCCCACGGTAAGTAACCAGCAGCGACAACAGGTTAGCTATTTTTTTGCTGCATGAATAAAGTTCAGCCCCTGGACGGAGCCATAAAAAAAGCCAGCCTGGGAACCAGACTGGCTTTTGTGCTTTTCAAGCCGGTGTTACATCGCTTTTTTGGTCAACTCGATAACGCGCAGTTTGGCGATCGCTTTGGCCAGCTCCGCAGACGCCTGAGCGTAATCCACGTCACCATGAGAGCTGCTAATGTGCTCTTCAGCCTTACGCTTCGATTCCAGGGCTCGCGCTTCGTCGAGATCCTGGCCACGAATAGCGGTATCGGCCAGAACGGTCACACTGCCAGGCTGCACTTCAAGAATGCCGCCGGACAGATAGATAAACTCTTCGTGACCGAACTGTTTAACGATGCGGATCATACCAGGCTTAATGGCGGTGAGCAGCGGTGCGTGACCCGGGAAAATACCCAGTTCACCTTCACTACCCGTTACCTGGATTTTCTCGACCAGACCAGAGAACATTTGTTGCTCTGCGCTGACGACGTCCAGGTGGTAAGTCATTGCCATATCACCCTCCGATTAAGGCGTTAAAGTTTTTTGGCTTTTTCCACGGCTTCTTCGATGGAACCAACCATGTAGAACGCCTGCTCTGGCAGGTGATCGTATTCGCCTTCCATGATGCCTTTAAAGCCCCGGATGGTGTCTTTCAGGGAAACGTATTTACCTGGAGAACCGGTGAATACTTCCGCAACGAAGAACGGCTGGGACAGGAAGCGCTGGATCTTACGCGCGCGTGCTACCACCAGTTTGTCTTCTTCAGACAGTTCATCCATACCCAGGATGGCGATGATGTCTTTCAGTTCCTGGTAACGTTGCAGCAGGGACTGTACGCCACGCGCGGTGTCGTAGTGTTCCTGACCAACAACCAGTGGATCCAGCTGACGGCTGGTGGAGTCCAGCGGGTCAACGGCCGGGTAGATACCCAGAGACGCGATCTGACGGCTCAGTACCACGGTTGCATCTAAGTGAGCAAAGGTGGTTGCTGGAGATGGGTCAGTCAGGTCATCCGCAGGTACGTATACCGCCTGAACGGAGGTGATAGAACCGGTTTTGGTAGAGGTGATACGTTCCTGAAGAACACCCATCTCTTCCGCAAGCGTTGGCTGATAACCTACCGCAGAAGGCATACGACCCAGCAGTGCGGATACTTCCGTACCGGCCAGGGTATAACGGTAGATGTTATCAACGAACAGCAGAACGTCACGGCCTTCGTCACGGAACTTCTCAGCCATAGTCAGACCAGTCAGCGCTACGCGCAGACGGTTTCCTGGTGGCTCGTTCATCTGGCCGTAAACCAGGGAAACTTTGTCCAGAACGTTGGAGTCGGTCATTTCGTGGTAGAAGTCGTTACCCTCACGAGTACGCTCACCTACGCCCGCAAACACGGAGTAACCGGAGTGCTCGATCGCGATGTTACGGATCAGCTCCATCATGTTTACGGTTTTACCTACACCCGCACCACCGAACAGACCAACTTTACCGCCCTTCGCGAACGGACACATCAGGTCGATAACTTTGATGCCGGTTTCCAGCAGTTCCTGAGAGCTGGACAGCTCTTCGTAGGAAGGTGCCGCGCGGTGGATAGCCCAACGCTCTTCTTCACCGATGTCGCCTTTCATGTCGATTGGCTGACCCAATACGTTCATGATACGACCCAGTGTTGCTTTACCTACCGGGACTTCGATCGGGTGCTCAAGGTCTTTAACTTCCAGACCACGACGCAGACCGTCGGAAGAACCCATGGCGATGGTACGCACGATACCGCCGCCGAGCTGCTGCTGAACTTCCAGCACCAGGCTCTCGTTACCATTCTGTACCTCAAGCGCGTCGTACACGCGTGGTACGGCGTCCTGAGGGAACTCGACGTCCACCACGGCGCCGATTACCTGGACAATCTTTCCAGTAGCCATCTTGAATCCTCTACGTAATTCGTAAACCTGGTTAAACCGCGGCGGCCCCCGAGACGATCTCGGTGAGTTCCTGAGTAATGCTGGCCTGACGAGCTTTGTTGTAAACCAACTGCAGCTCTTTAATCAGGCTGCCGCCATTATCGGTCGCGGCTTTCATCGCCACCATTCGTGCGGCCTGCTCGCTGGCCAGGTTTTCTACAACGCCCTGATAAACCTGAGATTCAACGTAACGACGCAGCAGGGTATCCAGCAGCGGTTTCGGATCGGGTTCATACAGGTAATCCCAGGCTTTCTGTTTCAGCTCGTCATCTTCTGATGCCGGTAAAGGCAGCATCTGAGTGAGCGTTGGCACCTGAGACATGGTGTTAATAAATTTGTTGCTGACAACGTACAGTCTGTCCAGACGGCCTTCATCATAGGCCTGCAACATCACTTTAACCGGGCCGATCAGTTCGGACAGGGACGGGTTATCACCCATACCGGTCACCTGAGCGACAATATTGCCGCCAACGGAGTTAAAGAAAGAGACGCCTTTAGAGCCAATCAGTGCCAGATCGCACTGAACGCCTTTATCGGACCAGCCTTTCATATCCGCCAGCAGTTTTTTGAACAGGTTAATGTTCAAGCCGCCACACAGACCACGGTCAGTCGACACCACCAGGTAGCCTACGCGCTTAACGTCGCGTTCTTCCAGGTAAGGGTGCTTATATTCCAGATTACCGTTTGCAAGGTGACCAATCACTTTGCGCATGGTCTCTGCATAAGGACGGCTGGCCGCCATGCGATCCTGCGATTTACGCATTTTGGAAGCGGCGACCATCTTCATCGCTTTAGTGATCTTTTGCGTGTTCTGGACGCTTGCGATCTTACTACGTATCTCTTTTGCGCCGGCCATGAGCTTCTCCTCAATGCCAGGCGGCTTGTCCTGAGACAAGCCGCCGGACGATTACCAGGATTGGGTTGCTTTGAAGGAATCGAGGATAGCTTTCAGCTTGCCTTCGATTTCGTCGTTATAGCCACCGGTCTGGTTGATCTCTTGCATCAGCGGAGCGTGATCACGGTCGACGTAAGCCAGCAGAGCGGCTTCGAAGCTACCGATTTTCGCCAGTTCCACATCTTCGAGGTAACCGCGTTCAGCCGCGAACAGTACCAGGCCCTGCTGAGCAACAGACATTGGAGCGTACTGTTTCTGCTTCAGCAGCTCGGTCACTTTCTGACCGTGGCTCAGCTGTTTACGGGTTGCTTCGTCCAGATCGGATGCGAACTGAGAGAACGCAGCCAGTTCACGATACTGTGCCAGTGCGGTACGGATACCACCGGACAGTTTCTTGATGATCTTGGTCTGAGCAGCACCACCAACACGGGATACGGAGATACCCGGGTTAACCGCCGGACGAATACCGGAGTTAAACAGGTTGGTTTCCAGGAAGATCTGAACCATCGGTAATGGAGATTACGTTAGTCGGAACGAACGCAGAAACGTCACCCGCCTGGGTTTCAATGATCGGCAGCGCGGTCAGAGAACCCGTTTTACCCTTCACTTCACCTTTGGTGAAGTTCTCGACGTATTCCGCGTTAACGCGGGAAGCACGCTCCAGCAGACGAGAGTGGAGGTAGAATACGTCGCCCGGGAATGCTTCACGTCCTGGTGGACGACGGAGCAGCAGGGAAACCTGACGATAAGCAACGGCCTGTTTAGACAGGTCATCGTATACGATCAGCGCATCTTCACCGCGGTCACGGAAGTATTCGCCCATTGCGCAACCGGCGTATGGTGCCAGGTATTGCAGTGCAGCGGATTCAGAAGCGGTAGCCACAACAACGATGGTGTTAGACAGCGCGCCGTGCTCTTCCAGTTTACGAACCACGTTGGAAATGGTGGACGCTTTCTGGCCGATAGCCACGTACACACATTTGATGCCGGAGTCACGCTGGTTGATGATGGCGTCGATTGCCATCGCGGTTTTACCGGTCTGACGGTCACCGATGATCAGTTCACGCTGACCACGACCGATTGGGATCATGGCATCAACGGACTTATAACCAGTCTGCACTGGCTGATCAACGGACTGACGGTCGATAACGCCCGGTGCGATAACTTCGATTGGGGAGAAGCCATCGTGCTCAACCGGACCTTTACCGTCGATTGGCGCACCCAGGGTGTTAACAACACGACCCAGCAGGCCACGGCCAACCGGCACTTCCAGAATACGGCCAGTACACTTAACCTTCATGCCTTCGGCGAGGTCAGCGTATGGACCCATCACAACTGCACCTACGGAGTCGCGCTCCAGGTTCAGTGCGATAGCGTAACGGTTACCCGGCAGAGAAATCATCTCACCCTGCATACAATCGGCCAGGCCGTGGATGCGGATAACACCGTCACTTACAGAAACAATAGTACCTTCGTTGTGAGCTTCACTCACAACACTGAACTGAGCAATGCGCTGCTTGATCAGTTCGCTGATTTCGGTGGAATTCAGTTGCATGCTCCAGTCCCCTTAAGACTGCAAGACGTCTGCAAGGCGCTCAAGACGGCCGCGTACGCTGCCATCAATGACCATATCACCCGAGCGGATGATTACGCCTGCCATTACAGACTTATCGATTTTGCAATTCAGCTTAACTTTGCGTGACAGACGTTTTTCCATCGCGGCAGTGATTTTCGCAAGCTGTTCGTCACTCAGTTCAGTCGCGGAAGTTACTTCAACTTCAGCGGTTGCTTCACTAAGGGCACGTAAGTGCTCAAACTGCTCGAGAACATCCGGGAGCACACGGAGACGACCATTTTCTGCCATTACCTTAATCAGGTTCTGGCCGTTGGCATCCAGTTGCTCTCCGCACACGGCGATAAACGACGCGGCGAGAGTTTCAGGTGCTAACGCACCGGAAAGCAACTCGGCCATTTGTTCGTTTTTCGTCACCTCAGCGGCAAACGCCAGCATGTTCTGCCAGCGATCGACATTTTGGTGTTCGACAGCAAAGTCAAAAGCTGCTTTGGCGTAGGGGCGAGCTACCGTAACAAATTCAGACATCAGCCCCTCCCTCCTTACAGTTCAGCGACAAGTTTGTCCACGATGTCGCTGTTAGCAGCTTCATCCACGGAACGTTCGATGATCTTCTCGGCGCCAGCAACAGCCAGAATCGCAACCTGCTTACGCAGTTCTTCACGAGCACGTTTACGCTCAGCTTCAATTTCAGCCTGAGCCTGTGTCACGATCTTAGTACGTTCCTGTTCTGCTTCAGCTTTGGCTTCGTCCAGGATCTGTGAACGGCGTTTGTTAGCCTGTTCAATGATTACCTGAGCTTCAGCTTTCGCTTTTTTCAGCTGGTCTGTCGCGTTGGCCTGTGCAAGGTCCAAATCTTTCTTAGCGCGTTCTGCGGAAGCCAGACCGTCAGCAATTTCTTTCTGACGTTTTTCGATGGCAGCCATTAAAGGCGGCCATACATACTTCATGCAGAACCAGACAAAGATAATAAACGCGATGGCCTGGCCGAGGATTGTTGCGTTCATGTTCACAGCACAATACCTCTTAAATTTCTGTGGCTTGGGGTTTTAAAACAACTACTACGCGACAGCAAACATCACGTACAGACCCAGACCTACAGCGATCATTGGGATTGCATCCACCAGACCCATAACGATAAAGAACTGAGTACGCAGCAGAGGAATCAGATCCGGTTGACGCGCTGCGCCTTCCAGGAATTTACCTCCGAGGATGCCGATACCGATCGCAGCACCGATAGCCGCCAGACCCATCATCACAGCGGCAGCCATGTACAGCAGATCCATATTCAGGTTTTCCATGACAGTCTCCAGTTTGTTTCAATTAAAACGTAGTAGTGTTGGTAAAAAATCAGTGCTCTTCAGACGCCATCGACAGATAGACGATCGTCAGAACCATGAAGATAAAGGCTTGCAGCGTAATGATCAGGATGTGGAAAATGGCCCATGGCACATTCAGAATCCACTGTGACCACCACGGCAGAAGACCCGCGATCAGAATGAAAATCAGCTCACCCGCATACATGTTGCCGAACAGTCGCAGACCCAGTGAAACAGGTTTGGACAGCAGGCTAACGCCTTCCAGGATCAGGTTGACCGGAATAAACGCCCAGTGGTTGAACGGCTGCAAGGTAAGCTCTTTCACAAAGCCGCTTACGCCTTTCATTTTGATGCTGTAGAAAAGAATCAGGATAAACACGCCCAGCGCCATCGACAGGGTGATGTTCACGTCCGCAGACGGAACCACGCGCAGAGCAGGCAGACCGAAGACATGCTCGCCGATCCACGGCAGGAAATCGATAGGCAGAAGGTCCATCAGGTTCATCAGGAACACCCAAACGAACACGGTCAGGGCCAGCGGAGCAATCAGCTTGCTCTTACCATGGTACATGTCTTTCACGCTGCCATGAACGAAGCCGATGATCATCTCAACGAACGTCTGGAATTTCCCTGGAACACCGCTGGTCGCCTTTTTAGCAACGCTGCGGAACATGGCCAGGAACAGAAGACCCAAAACCACCGAGAAGAACATGGAGTCGATGTTGATCGTCCAGAAGGTGGCCGGGGGGTGATGTGGATCCACCAGCGAGAATGTACGCAGGTCCAACTGAAGGTTATTCAGATGGTGACCTATGTAATCCTGCGGCGTCATATTTTCTGAAGCCATGATGCCTTTTACCCTTTGTTATTGATTACAGCTGGAGCCAGAACTTGTACCACCAGCACCAAAACCCACGTTGCTATCAGCGGCATGAATACCACTTTCAAAACCGCCAGCGCCATCACCAGCAATGCAAAGGTCAGCAACACCTTACACACTTCGCCGAGAGCGAAGGACCAGGCCACGCGGCCTTTGGCAGGTGTATGCGCCTGATGACGCCAGGCAAAAATCATAAACAACACGTTTGGCAGCACTACCGCCAAACCCCCGCACGCGGCGGAGATGCCCCAGAAGGGGTCTTTGAGGCTAAACAGCAGTCCACTTGCTATCACAGCCAGAAACTGAATGAACAGAAGCTTACGAGCAACGTTTCTACTCAAGAGCGACACAGACATCACGTTTTTACTCCTGCTCCCTTCGAGGTATGCCGCGTGTCGTATAAAACGTCCTTTAAGGCTCAGAGTCAAGCATCAAAAAGCGGTCAAATTATACGGTGCGTACCCGTGATTTCAAACATTAAGTAGCGAAAAGGTGAATAAATGTTTAAATATTTTTCCCCAGCGCTATTTTTCAACTTTTGACCAAAGCGTCGACCTTCAGGCGAAACTGCAAACAGCGCGAAAACGTTGATGATAAAGCGTGCACAAGATCACAAATTGCACATTTGCGATAAAGTTGTATTTATCAAAGACGTAAAACGCTTTATTCCATCTTTATGAAATTCAAGATAAAAATTCGCAACTATTTTTAAAACAGGCTTATCTACAACAAAAACCTTTTATTGACATTCTTAATAAATATTTAACATCACATTCTGGTTGCCAGCACCCACTTTTAGCAGGCTGATATTTTCATTGTTGATTATCTTCATGGTGAATGAATAAGGTAAGGTTAACCACAAGAAAATCCATAGTAACAACAAGGTTAAATTAACCCGCTTCCGTTCTGGCTGGAAGTGCTGTTTTTTAACACGATCAGAACAGCACAAATTCCACATTTTTTATTAATTTTTTAAAAAGAGTTTGGCTTAATTATAACCAGATGGCGCTCGCCATCGAGCTGAGGAATCTGGAGTTTCTCAATGGATTCGACAGTATAGCCGTCCGGAAGCAGCTCAATTTCATCCTCCGGGAGCAGCCCTTTAAGCGCATAAAAACGGCCATTTTCTGCCGGCAGGTGCTTACACCAGCTCACCATATCGTTGAGCGAGGCAAAGGCACGGCTGATAACCCCGTCAAACGGCGGCTCTGCCGGAAACGCCTCTACCCTGCTCTGCACGGGCGTAATGTTTTCCAGCTTCAGTTCATGCTGGACCTGGCGTAAAAAGCGAACGCGCTTGCCCAGGCTATCCAGCAGCGTGAAATGACTCTCCGGACGGACAATGGACAACGGAACCCCCGGCAGGCCCGGACCCGTACCCACGTCGATAAAACGTTCACCGTTAAGATACGGCGCCACCACGATGCTATCGAGAATATGGCGAATCAGCATCTCGTTGGGATCGCGTACGGAGGTCAGGTTGTACGCTTTGTTCCATTTGTTCAGCATATCGACATAGGCCACCAGCTGGTTTTTCTGGTGATCGGTGAGCGAAATACCTGCCTGTTCCAGCAGACGAGAGAGTTTATTGAGCACGGTGAATACCTGTTGAGATACTTAAGCGGCGGGTGATGCTTCGCTAACCAGCCCTACGGGGTTCAGTAAGCCCGGTAAGCGCAGCGCCACCGGGCAATATTCAGGGCATTACGCACTACGGCGCAGCATGCCCTGCTTTTTCAACCACACCAGCAGAATCGAAATCGCGGCGGGTGTGACGCCGGAGATACGCGAGGCCTGGCCAATCGACACAGGTTTGTGATCGTTCAGCTTAGCGATCACTTCGTTGGAAAGGCCCGTCACCTGACGATAGTCCAGCATTTCCGGCAGCAGCGTATTTTCGTTGCGCTGCTGTTTCTCGATCTCATCCTGCTGGCGCGCGATGTAACCTTCGTATTTCACCTGAATTTCGACCTGCTCAGCCGCTTCAGCGTCTTCCAGACCCGGCGCGAACGCCGTCAGTTTGACCAGGTTCTCATACGTGACTTCCGGACGGCGCAGCAGATCTTCACCGCTGGCCTCACGCGAAAGCGGCGCAGTTAAGTGAGCGTTTACTTCGGCAGCGGTTTCCGCCTGCGGGTTTACCCATGTGGTTTTCAGGCGCTGACGTTCCTGTTCGATACGCTCCAGCTTCTCGTTGAAGCGCGCCCAGCGCTCGTCGTCCACCAGACCCAGCTCGCGGCCGATCTCGGTCAGACGCAGATCGGCGTTGTCTTCGCGCAGCATCAGACGATATTCCGCGCGAGAGGTAAACATACGGTACGGTTCTTTGGTTCCCAGGGTGCAGAGATCGTCAACCAGCACGCCCAGATAGGCCTGAGAACGCGCCGGTGCCCAGCCCTCTTTCTCAGCAGAGAAGCGGGCGGCATTCAGACCGGCCAGCAGGCCCTGCGCTGCGGCTTCTTCGTAACCTGTTGTGCCGTTAATCTGGCCGGCGAAGAACAGACCCTGGATGAATTTGCTCTCCAGCGTAGGCTTCAGGTCACGCGGATCGAAGAAATCGTACTCAATAGCGTAGCCAGGACGAACGATTTTCGCGTTCTCCATACCCTGCATTGAGCGCACTATCTGCATCTGCACGTCGAACGGCAGGCTGGTGGAGATGCCGTTCGGGTAAATTTCGTTAGAGGTCAGCCCTTCCGGCTCGAGGAAGATCTGATGCTGGTTGCGATCGGCAAAGCGCATCACCTTGTCTTCGATCGACGGGCAGTAGCGTGGTCCGATCCCTTCGATCACGCCTGCGTACATTGGGCTGCGATCGAGGTTATTGCGGATCACGTCATGGGTTTTTTCGTTGGTATGCGTGATGTAGCACGGCACCTGCTGCGGATGTTGCGCCGCATTGCCCATGAACGAGAACACCGGCATCGGATTATCGCCGTGCTGCTGCGCCAGTACGCTGAAATCGATAGTGCGCGCATCAATGCGTGGCGGCGTACCGGTTTTCAGGCGGCTCACGCGCAGCGGCAGCTCGCGCAGACGGCGTGACAGCGGAATGGACGGCGGATCGCCGGCGCGGCCACCGCTGTAGTTATCCAGACCGATGTGGATCTTGCCGTCCAGGAATGTCCCGACGGTGAGCACCACCGCTTTAGCGCGGAACTTAAGCCCCATCTGGGTCACGGCACCCACAACGCGATCGTTCTCAACGATAAGATCTTCAACCGCCTGCTGGAAGATCATCAGGTTCGGCTGGTTCTCCAGCGCGGTGCGCACGGCCTGACGGTAAAGCACGC
This sequence comes from Callosobruchus maculatus, assembly GCA_951848785.1. NCBI lineage: Eukaryota > Metazoa > Arthropoda > Insecta > Coleoptera > Chrysomelidae > Callosobruchus > Callosobruchus maculatus. Next base: position 52,169 of record CATOUR010000229.1, read on the forward strand.
GGTCTGCCTGTGCACGGGTGGCACGTACAGCCGGACCTTTACTCGCGTTTAGTATCCTAAACTGAATGCCAGCGCGATCGATCGCTTTCGCCATCAGGCCGCCAAGTGCATCCACTTCTTTTACCAGGTGTCCTTTCCCAATGCCGCCAATCGCCGGATTACAGGACATTTGTCCCAGCGTGTCGATATTGTGTGTCAAAAGCAGGGTCTGCTGACCCATTCGCGCTGCGGCCATTGCGGCCTCAGTGCCTGCGTGACCCCCGCCAATGATGATGACGTCAAAAGGATCCTGATAAAACATGGTGGTCTGCCTCGCGTAAAGCGGTATGAAAATGGATTGAAGCCCGGGCCGTGGATTCTACTCAACTTTAGTCTTTCGAGAAAGCATTGGGATCCTGGGCTATTAAAAAGAAGATCTTTTTATTTAGAGATCTGTTCTATTGTGATCTCTTATTAGGATCGCAGACCTTTGTGGATAAGTCCGATCCAATAAATAAGATCATGCAGTTAGGAAGGATCGTTTGCTGTGAATGATCGGTGATCCTGGACCGTATAAGCTGGGATCAGATCGCCACTTTATACACAGGGCGAAAACAGTCTCAGGGTTATACTTTGGATAACTACGGCTTAATACGAGCTTTTAACCAGAGTTATCCACATCTGATCGCGCGATCTTTAATCGTTTTTGAGTAAATTTTTCCATTCACCCAACCAGATCTCGGCTGGATCTTCCGGAATGTCATGATCGAGGATGTTGATCTTCAGCGTTTCACCCAGCTGTTTTGCTCCGCAAGCGGTCACCGCAGCTTCGACTTTCTCTATTGCGCCACAGAACGTGTCATATTCACGGCTGCCGATCCCGACTGCGCCAAACCGGACGTTTGACAGATCGGGCTGTTGTTCCAGCAGTTCGTCATATAAAGGTTGCAGGTTATCCGGCAGATCGCCCGCGCCGTGCGTGGAGGTGATCAGCAGCCAGACCCCGTCAGTCGGGAGATCGTCAAGCAGCGGTCCGTGCAGGGTTTCCGTGGAAAAGCCCGCGTCTTCCAGCTTCTCGGCCAGATGTTCCGCTACATATTCAGCACCGCCAAGCGTGCTGCCGCTGATAAGAGTAATGTCCGCCATTGATCGCTCGCTCAGATAAAGAGGCGGACATTGTACGCTGTGAACGAGCTGGGATCTACCTGTGGAAAATGTGGGAATGAATTTGCCCGATCACGGGCGGATAGTACGCATGATCGGGTTTTGCAGGGAGATCAGCGTCTCGGTGGACTGAATTTCATCGATTGTTTGGATCTTGTTGATAAGTACCTGCTGAAGGGCGTCGATGGATCGGCACATCACCTTTATAAAGATGCTGTAGTGCCCGGTGGTGTAGTACGCCTCGGTGACCTCATCCAGCGCGTTCAGCTTCTCGAGCGCGGAAGGGTAATCTTTGGCACTTTTGAGAATAATGCCAATGAAGCAGCAAACGTCGTACCCGAGCTGCTTCGGGCTGACATCAATGCGCGCGCCGGTGATGATCCCTGCCTGCTTCATTTTCTCTACGCGCACGTGAATCGTCCCGGGGCTGACGCCAAACTGTTTCGCCAGTTCGGCATACGCGGTGCGCGCGTTGGCCATCAGCGCTTCCAGGATGCCGCGGTCCAGATTGTCGATCTGATAATTTTCCATAGCTTTTTCTTATGAAGATTAATGAATATGTCTATTCTAGCGCCTTATTTTAACGAATCAAAAGTGAACGCGCCTTTTTGTTGATGGGTTATTGAATCAGGTGCCGGTTCTGTTGCTTAATCATTACCAACAGGACGCAGGAGTATAAATAATGAAAACCGCTTACATCGCAAAACAACGCCAGATCAGTTTCGTAAAATCCCATTTTTCTCGCCAGCTGGAAGAGAAGCTTGGCCTTATTGAAGTTCAGGCTCCGATTCTGAGCCGCGTGGGTGACGGGACGCAGGATAACTTGTCTGGTTGCGAAAAAGCGGTACAGGTGAAAGTGAAAACACTGCCAGACGCCCAGTTCGAAGTGGTTCATTCACTGGCGAAGTGGAAACGTCAGACCCTGGGACAACACGACTTCAGCGCGGGCGAAGGGCTCTACACGCACATGAAAGCCCTTCGCCCCGATGAAGACCGCCTTTCCCCGATTCACTCTGTCTACGTTGACCAGTGGGACTGGGAGCGCGTAATGGGTGACGGCGAGCGCCACGTCGGTACGCTGAAATCTACCGTTGAGGCAATTTACGCTGGGATCAAAGCGACTGAAGCCGCCGTGAGCGAAGCGTTTGGCCTGGCACCGTTCCTGCCGGAAACGATCCACTTTGTTCACAGTCAGGAATTGCTGAGCCGTTTCCCGGATCTGGATGCCAAAGGTCGTGAACGGGCGATCGCCAAAGAGCTGGGGGCGGTATTCCTGATCGGCATTGGCGGCAAACTCTCTGACGGTAAACGACATGACGTCCGCGCGCCGGATTATGATGACTGGAGCACCGTGGGCGAGAGCGAGTATGCCGGTCTGAACGGCGACATTCTGGTCTGGAACCCGGTGCTGGAAGATGCGTTTGAACTCTCGTCTATGGGGATCCGCGTGGATGCCGAAGCGCTGAAGCGTCAGCTGGCCATTACCGGAGATGAAGATCGTCTGAAGCTGGAGTGGCACCAGGCGCTGCTGCGCGGTGAAATGCCGCAGACCATCGGTGGCGGTATTGGCCAGTCTCGTCTGACCATGCTGCTGCTGCAGCTGTCCCACATTGGCCAGGTGCAGTGTGGCGTCTGGCCGCAGCAGGTACGTGAAAGCGTCGGCTCTCTTCTTTAACTAGCGTCGCCAGCGTCTGAGCAGGCGGCTACGCAGCCCGGTATCAAAGCGCCAGATATGGTCGAAGATGCGCATGATGCCGGGTTTTCCATGGGCCGACATCGCCACCGCATGAAAACGGTGCTGGTGAACGCGCTGCATCTCCTTCACCTTATTCACCACATCGTCCGGCAGCCGCTGGGCAATAAAATCGGAAATCACCACCGCATCCGCGTCGTACCAGTCTCCCCCCTGCATACGTTCAATGATGCTGCGAAAACAGCTGGCCAGATCGGTGCCCCCGCGAAAGCGCTGGCTTAAAAAGCGGATCGCCTGCTCCAGTCCCTGTGAGCTGGTCAGTTCATATCCCACCACTTCGCTGGAAAATAACATGATGTAGCAACGACGGCGGTCGGCAAGCGCCACGCGCATCAGTGCCAGGCAGAACGCCTTTGCGCACTGTTCATTGAAGTCCCCCATCGATCCGGACGTATCCACGCAGACAATAAAAGGCCCGCGCGGCTGCTCGTCAAAGTCCTGACGCACTACCGGTCGCTGGCCGATCTTCTCGCGCCAGGCTTCGCCATGCAGCCGATAGGTGAGCAGCTGTTTTTCCACCAGCCGACGATAAAACTCGTACTCCAGTTCGGTCATTCCCAGCGTGCCGAGTTCCGTAGGCAGCAGGCGCAGGATGTCATCACCTTGCTGTAATCCATCCACCTGCTCCGGCACGGTGGAGGGTTCGCGTACCAGTGTGCGGAAGGTTTCCATCGGCGCATCTTTCTTTGGGACCGATTTGGCCTCCCGGGAGCGGCCCAGCTGTTCCGCGAGCTTCATCAGCTCCGGCTGCTGTGCCAGAAAGTCGCCGTACTTCACGATCAGCTGATAATCGCCACGCTTTAGCTGCCCGGCACTCATATCCCAGAGCCGTCCGGCAGCGTTTTCATTCTCCACCAGAACCTGTTCCAGCTGGCCGCTTAACGTCATCCGCTCCTGCACTTCGCTGAGCAGCTGTTCGCGCTCCTCCTCCAGCAGCTGCTGGTTAAGGGTCGTGGCCTGCACCACAAGGCTCAGCCGCCAGCGCTGTAAAAAGAGCGTGTGCAGCGCGGGCGTGAAGGTGGGGTTGTCCGTGACCAGCGCTCTGGCCTGGCCGGCAAACGGGGAGTGAACGTTATCAAGCAGAGCCAGGGTTTGCTGAAGCCGGGCAATAAACTGCGGCGTAGAAAGCCGCTGGCACTGCTGATAGCCGGCAACTTCCTCTGTCAGCTCCGGCGGAACTTCCGTCTCCTTGAACCGCTGCCGCAGGTTATCGCGCCAGCGTGGGAGATCGTCCGTCATTGCCCTTTTGAGCTTCGGGAATTTTTCAAAGAAGGCCGCCAGCTGCGGTGAAGCAAGCAGGGTGATAACAACCTCTTCGATTAAACCATCCTCGCTAACCGCCAGCATGACGTTGAGCGTGTCCAGCGTTAGCATTGACGCGCCTGTTTGATCTGCGCGCCAACGTCCTGAAGGCTGGCTTCAATGCGGCCCAGCCAGTCGCTATGGATAAAGAGGCATTTCTGCTGCTCGCTGAAGCGCGTGTGCTGCCGGTGCCATTCGGCATCCAGCGCTTCCAGCTGCTGTTTGATCTCCTCCGGGATACTGTCGGAGGCCGTGCCCGGCAGCGCAAGGCGCGATCCCTGAAGGCTGACGTCGCGGATCACCAGATGCTGGCTGCTGTCGACTTCCATCGTCAGCGGCTGGGCAAAGCCGATTCCGTTGAGCTTGCCGCGGATCTCGCCGCCTTTATCCAGCCACTGCGCCAGCGCGACACGTTCGATCGTCACGTGCACCACCTGCATATCATGCAGCTTCAGCGGCTGCTGTAGAAGCAGGGTGAGCGAGTCATCGGTCAGTTCGGCCGGCAGTTCATAGTGCGGCTTACGGGCGAACATCCCGCCGAGGCGGTTCACCTTTAGCGCGGTTTTATCGCTTTGCTGCTGCTGGAGCTGGAGGCGGCGTTGGGCAATCGCCCCCAGCTGGTTAAGCATCGACTGCTGGCCCCACGCGTGCCCGGTCATCAAAACGTCCAGCTGCTGCTGCATCAGGTTCATCCCTTCGGCGTCGTGCCACAGGCAGTCTTTAAGCAGGATCAGATCGACTGGCGCGACGGCATCGCGACCGCTGAACAGCGCGCTTGCCTGAAGCAGGCGAATCGCTTTTTTCCAGCGACGATCGGAGACATACGGCGCGGAAGGCAGTAAATCAAGCTGCTGGCGCAGCATGAAGATCAGCTCAAATACGCTATCCGGCAGCTTTATCTTGCCGATCTCCTCCTGCCACTGGTGGTATTCCTCGTCCGTCACCTGCAATGACGCTGCCACCGGGTTTTCGTTTTCGTCCTGCTGGCTCACCAGCATTGAACGGAAGTTCGACTTGTCCTGCACTTTATCCAGCCACAGGCGGATCAGCATGCGGTCATACAGCGCTTCCAGGCTACTGTCGTCTTCGGGCAGTTCGTTTGACGCGGCCACCAGCAGGCGCATGGGGATTTTCTCTTCGCTCGCGCCGTTGCGGAACCGGCGTTCGTTGATCGCCGTCAGCAGGGTGTTCAGTATGGCCGGACCGGCTTTCCAGATCTCATCAAGAAAGACGATTTCGGCTTCAGGGAGATAGCCCGCCGTCAGACGCTCATAGCGTCCCTCATCTTTTAACGCCTGAATAGAAAGCGGCCCGAACACTTCTTCCGGCGTGGAGAAACGGGTCATCAAATACTCAAATGCGCGGGCGTTCTGGAATGCGAACTTGAGGCGGCGCGCGATCAGGCTTTTGGCAATGCCCGGCGGTCCCAGCAGAAATACGCTTTCACCGCTCAACGCCGCCAGTAAACAGAGGCGAATGGCGTGGCTACGCTCGAAAAGGCCTTTCTCCAGCGCGCTGCTGAGGCGGGAAATTCTTTCTGCTAATAAATGTGAGTGAGCCATAATAGTTTTGCATCCTTTCGCCGTCGTGGCGGCTAATTGAAGCGAGTATAGACGTTTCGGTCTGGCCTGATAATAGGCTGAAGTGCGGCGCTATTTTCTTTGCGCTACATTAATGCGGCAGCATTTAGGGGTACGATTTTGCATTGAATCGTGCATACTGTGCGCTTTTTGTGGGCCAAGGGACTAAGCACACATTTGTTATTCAAACGAAAAGACTAGTCTATGAGCACTGATAATAAGCAATCATTACCCGCAGTAACGCTTGCGGCGATCGGGGTTGTCTACGGTGATATCGGCACCAGCCCGCTTTATACGCTTCGTGAATGTTTGTCCGGTCAGTTTGGTTTTGGTGTAGAGCGCGACGCCGTATTTGGTTTCCTCTCGCTCATCTTCTGGCTGCTGATCCTGGTAGTTTCCGTTAAGTATCTCTCTTTCGTTATGCGTGCTGATAACGCGGGCGAGGGCGGTATTCTGACCCTGATGTCCCTTGCCGGACGCAATACGTCGGCAAGAATGACCTCCGTGCTGGTCATTATCGGCCTGATAGGCGGCAGCTTCTTCTATGGGGAAGTGGTGATAACGCCGGCGATTTCGGTGATGTCAGCCATAGAGGGGCTGGAGATTGTCGCGCCGCAGCTTGATACGTGGGTCGTTCCACTCGCTATTATCGTGCTGACACTGCTGTTTGCCATACAAAAACACGGTACCGGCCTGGTGGGCAAGCTGTTCGCACCTATTATGCTGGCCTGGTTCCTGATCCTGGCGGCGCTGGGCTTGCGCAGCATTATTGCCAACCCGGATGTCCTGCACGCGCTGAACCCGATGTGGGCGGTGCATTTCTTCCTGGAATATAAAGTGGTGTCGTTCGTGGCGCTGGGTGCGGTGGTGCTTTCCATTACCGGCGTCGAGGCGCTGTATGCGGATATGGGCCACTTCGGGAAACTCCCTATCCGCGTAGCGTGGTTTAGCCTTGTCCTGCCTTCACTGGTGCTGAACTACTTCGGCCAGGGCGCGCTGTTGCTTGAACATCCTGAAGCGATTAAAAACCCGTTCTTCCTGCTGGCTCCTGACTGGGCGCTGGTCCCAATGCTGATCCTGGCGACGCTGGCGACGGTGATTGCCTCTCAGGCGGTGATCTCCGGCGTGTTCTCCCTGACGCGTCAGGCTGTGCGTCTGGGCTATCTCTCCCCGATGCGCATTATTCATACCTCGGAGATGGAGTCAGGCCAGATCTACATTCCGTTCGTCAACTGGCTGCTCTATTTTGCTGTGGTGATTGTTATCGTCAGCTTCGAGCACTCCAGTAACCTGGCGGCGGCGTATGGTATCGCCGTGACCGGAACGATGGTGTTGACCTCTCTGCTCTCCACCACGGTGGCGTACCGTAACTGGCACTGGAATAAGTTCCTGGTCGGGCTGATCCTGGTCGGTTTCCTCTGCATCGACGTACCGCTGTTCTCAGCAAACCTCGACAAGATTGTCTCCGGGGGCTGGCTGCCGCTGACGCTGGGCCTGGTGATGTTTATTGTGATGACGACGTGGAAGAGCGAGCGTTTCCGCCTGCTGCGTCGTATGCACGAGAACGGTAACTCTCTGGAAGCGATGATCGCCTCGCTGGAGAAATCTCCGCCGGTGCGCGTGCCGGGTACCGCGGTGTATATGTCTCGCGCGCTGAACGTGATCCCGTTTGCGCTGATGCATAACCTCAAGCACAACAAGGTGCTGCACGAGCGCGTGATCCTGCTGACGCTGCGCACCGAAGACGCGCCGTATGTGCACAACGTGCGTCGCGTGCAGATTGAGCAGCTATCGCCGACCTTCTGGCGCGTGGTGGCGAGCTACGGCTGGCGCGAAACGCCGAACGTGGAAGAGGTGTTCCACCGCTGCGGCCTGGAAGGGTTAAGCTGCCGCATGATGGAGACATCGTTCTTTATGTCGCACGAGTCGCTGATCATCGGAAAACGCCCATGGTATCTGCGCCTGCGCGGCAAGCTGTACTTGATCCTGCAGCGTAACGCCCTGCGCGCGCCTGACCAGTTTGAAATCCCGCCTAACCGCGTGATTGAGCTGGGGACGCAGGTCGAGATTTAAGCCTCCGTGTGGCCTGATGCGCTTTCCAGAGTAAGAGGGCGCAAGCATAAAAAACGGTAACCTCAGGGTTACCGTTTTTGCATTTACCTTCTCCTCATTTCACTTAGCGAAACGTTTCGACTTCGATCACAAATCCGTTACGTCATGATGGTTTTCTGAACACTCTTGCGGCTACACTGTTTTTAGCGAAACGTTTCGCTAGTGGAGCAAAAAATGAAGAAAGGCACAGTACTCAACTCAGAAATCTCATCGGTTATTTCCCGCCTTGGGCATACCGATACGCTGGTGGTTTGCGATGCAGGCTTACCGGTTCCGCGCAGCACAACCCGTATCGATATGGCGTTAACGCAGGGCGTACCCTCGTTTATGCAGGTACTGGAAGTGGTGACCGCGGAGATGCAGGTTGAGACGGCCATTCTCGCCGCGGAAATCAAACAACATAATCCGCAACTCCACGAAACGTTGCTCACGTTTATTGAGCAACTGCAACAGCACCAGGGAAATACCATAGAAATTCGTTACACAACGCACGAGCAGTTCAAACAACAAACCGCAGACAGTCAGGCGGTGATTCGCAGCGGGGAGTGTTCCCCGTATGCGAATATCATTCTCTGTGCTGGCGTCACCTTCTGAGGCCATCATGGACGCATTACTGCAACTCAAAGGGATCGATAAATCGTTCCCGGGCGTAAAAGCCCTCTCCGGCGCGGCGCTGAACGTTTATTCCGGACGCGTGATGGCGCTGGTGGGCGAGAACGGCGCCGGCAAATCCACCATGATGAAAGTGCTGACCGGGATCTATCAGCGCGATGCCGGTTCACTCGTCTGGCTGGGTAAAGAGACCACCTTCAACGGGCCGAAATCCTCGCAGGAAGCGGGTATCGGCATTATCCACCAGGAGCTAAACCTGATCCCGCAGCTCACCATTGCGGAGAACATCTTCCTGGGCCGCGAGTTCGTGAACCGGTTCGGAAAAATCGACTGGAAAACCATGTACGCCGAAGCGGACAAACTGCTGGCGAAGCTGAACCTGCGCTTTAAGAGCGACCGGCTGGTGGGGGACCTCTCCATCGGCGATCAGCAGATGGTGGAAATCGCCAAGGTGCTGAGCTTTGAGTCGAAGGTCATCATTATGGATGAACCGACCGACGCCCTGACCGATACGGAAACCGAATCCCTGTTCCGCGTTATCCGCGAGCTGAAATCGCAGGGCCGCGGCATTGTATATATCTCTCACCGCATGAAAGAGATCTTCGAGATCTGCGACGACGTCACCGTTTTTCGCGACGGCCAATTTATCGCCGAGCGCGAAGTGGCGACGCTGACGGAAGATTCGCTTATCGAAATGATGGTGGGACGCAAGCTTGAAGATCAGTATCCGCGTCTGGACAAAGCGCCGGGCGAAATCCGCCTGAAGGTGGATAACCTCTGCGGGCCGGGCGTAAACGACGTGACCTTTACCCTGCGCCAGGGCGAGATCCTCGGCGTCGCAGGCCTGATGGGCGCGGGGCGCACCGAGCTTATGAAAGTGCTCTACGGCGCACTGCCGCGCACCAGCGGTTACGTCACCCTTGACGGCCACGAGGTGGTCACCCGCTCGCCGCAGGATGGCCTGGCGAACGGCATTGTCTATATCTCCGAAGACCGTAAGCGCGACGGCCTGGTGCTGGGCATGTCGGTGAAAGAGAACATGTCACTGACCGCGCTGCGCTATTTCAGCCGCAGCGGCGGCAGCCTGAAGCACAAAGATGAACAGCAGGCGGTCAGCGATTTTATCCGTCTCTTTAATGTTAAAACGCCGTCGATGGAGCAGGCGATTGGCCTGTTGTCCGGCGGTAATCAGCAGAAAGTGGCGATTGCCCGCGGGCTGATGACGCGCCCGAAAGTGCTGATCCTCGATGAACCAACCCGTGGCGTAGACGTGGGCGCCAAAAAAGAGATTTATCAGCTGATTAACCAGTTTAAGGCCGACGGTCTGAGCATCATTCTGGTCTCTTCCGAGATGCCAGAAGTATTAGGCATGAGCGATCGCATTATCGTCATGCATGAAGGGCATCTCGGCGGTGAATTCACTCGCGAGCAGGCCACCCAGGAAGTTCTGATGGCTGCCGCTGTGGGCAAGCTTAATCGCGTGAATCAGGAGTAAGAAGATGACTACCCAGGCTGTTTCTGGTCGCCGCTATTTCACAAAGGCATGGCTGATGGAGCAAAAATCGCTGATTGCCCTGCTGGTGCTGATCGCGATTGTATCGACCATGAGCCCGAACTTTTTTACCGTTAATAACCTGTTCAACATTCTTCAGCAGACTTCCGTAAACGCCATTATGGCGGTGGGGATGACGCTGGTGATTCTGACTTCGGGTATCGATCTGTCCGTCGGTTCCCTGCTGGCGCTCACCGGTGCGATTGCCGCGTCGATTGTCGGTATTGAAGTCAACGCGCTGGTGGCCGTTGCCGCTGCGCTGGCGGCTGGCGCGGCGATTGGCGCGGTAACCGGCGTAATTGTGGCAAAAGGCCGCGTGCAGGCGTTTATTGCCACGCTGGTGATGATGCTGCTGCTGCGCGGCGTCACCATGGTGTACACCAACGGTAGCCCGGTGAATACCGGCTTTACCGAAAACGCCGATCTGTTTGGCTGGTTCGGTATCGGCCGTCCGCTGGGTATCCCGACGCCGGTCTGGATCATGGCTATCGTCTTCCTGGCGGCGTGGTACATGCTGCACCATACCCGTTTGGGCCGTTATATCTATGCGCTGGGCGGTAACGAAGCGGCAACGCGGCTGTCCGGCATCAGCGTGAATAAAGTCAAAATTATCGTTTACTCCCTGTGCGGCCTGCTGGCGTCTCTGGCGGGCATCATCGAAGTGGCGCGCCTCTCTTCCGCGCAGCCAACGGCGGGTACGGGGTATGAGCTGGATGCCATCGCGGCAGTGGTTCTGGGCGGTACCAGCCTTGCTGGCGGTAAAGGTCGCATTGTTGGGACATTGATCGGCGCACTGATCCTCGGTTTCCTGAATAATGGTTTGAATTTGTTAGGTGTTTCCTCCTATTACCAGATGATCGTTAAGGCAGTGGTGATTTTGCTGGCGGTACTGGTAGACAACAAAAAACAGTAACTGACGACACTACAGGACATCTTAGATATGAACATGAAAAAACTGGCTACCCTGGTTTCTGCTGTCGCGCTGAGCGCAACCGTAAGTGCTAACGCCATGGCGAAAGATACCATCGCGCTGGTTGTCTCAACCCTGAACAACCCGTTCTTCGTCTCCCTGAAGGACGGCGCGCAGAAAGAAGCGGACAAACTGGGCTACAACCTGGTGGTGCTGGACTCTCAGAACAACCCGGCAAAAGAGCTGGCGAACGTTCAGGACTTAACCGTTCGTGGTACCAAAATCCTGCTGATCAACCCAACCGATTCCGACGCGGTAGGTAACGCCGTGAAGATGGCAAACCAGGCGAAGATCCCGGTCATCACCCTGGACCGTCAGGCAACGAAAGGTGAAGTTGTCAGCCACATCGCGTCTGATAACGTACTGGGCGGTAAAATCGCCGGTGATTACATTGCGAAGAAAGCCGGAGAAGGCGCGAAAGTTATCGAACTACAGGGCATTGCCGGTACGTCCGCTGCGCGTGAGCGTGGTGAAGGCTTCCAGCAGGCCGTTGCTGCGCACAAATTTAACGTGCTGGCGAGCCAGCCGGCAGACTTCGACCGTACTAAAGGTCTGAACGTTATGCAGAACCTGCTGACCGCGCATCCTGACGTGAAGGCCGTGTTCGCTCAGAACGACGAAATGGCGCTGGGCGCGCTGCGTGCGCTTCAGACTGCGGGTAAAACTGATGTGATGGTTGTCGGATTTGACGGCACTCCGGATGGTGAAAAAGCAGTAAATGATGGCAAACTGGCTGCGACCATCGCTCAGCTGCCTGAGCAGATTGGCGCAACTGGCGTGCAAACTGCCGATAAAGTGCTGAAGGGCGAAAAAGTTCAGGCCAAATACCCGGTTGACCTGAAGCTGGTCATTAAGCAGTAAAAGGCGATTCAGGCAGTCGCTGGCTGCCTGAGGGACACCAAATAAAAGAAAAGTGTGGCATACGCCACCGGGTAATACCGGTGGCGCTCTCAGATGGACAGCTCATACATGAAAACCGCAGGCAACCTCGTCGTCCTTGGCAGTATCAATGCCGATCACATTCTCAACCTTGAAACGTTCCCCACGCCGGGCGAAACCGTCACCGGCAGTCAGTACCAGGTGGCGTTCGCGGAAAGGGTGCAAACCAGGCGGTAGCGGCCGGGCGCAGCGGGGGCGAGTATCGCGTTTATCGCCTGCACGGGCGATGACGATACCGGCGAGCGCGTTCGCAAACAGCTGGCCAGCGACAATATCGATATTGCGCCAGTCAGCGTGATTGAAGGGGAATCTACCGGCGTGGCGCTGATTTTCGTCAACGCGGAAGGTGAGAATGTCATCGGTATTCATGCGGGGGCCAATGCTGCGTTAACGACAGAACGCGTCGAAGCGCAGCGTGAAATCATCGCCGGAGCGGCAGCCCTGCTGATGCAGCTGGAGTCGCCGGTTGAAAGCGTGCTCGCCGCCGCGAAAATAGCCCAGGAAAATCATACCTCTGTCGTACTGAACCCTGCGCCTGCCCGTGTATTATCAGACGAACTGCTGGCGCTGGTGGATATCATCACCCCGAATGAAACCGAAGCGGAAAAGCTGACGGGGATCCGCGTGGAAACTGATGACGACGCAGCGCGTGCAGCAAAAGCGCTGCACGACAAAGGCATCGGCACCGTGATTATCACCCTCGGTAGCCGCGGCGTGTGGGCAAGCGTCAACGGCGAAGGCCGTCGCGTACCGGGCTTTAAGGTGAAAGCCATCGATACCATCGCCGCTGGAGATACCTTTAACGGTGCGCTGGTGACGGCGCTGCTGGAAGGGAAAGCGATGGATGACGCGATCCGCTTTGCGCATGCCGCCGCCGCGATTGCGGTGACGCGTAAAGGCGCTCAGCCTTCCGTGCCGTGGCGTAAAGAGATCGATGAATTCTTAAGTCAGCAGGGGTAACGCTTGGCCACAATGAAAGATGTCGCCCGTATGGCGGGTGTTTCTACCTCGACTGTTTCCCACGTTAATCAATAAAGATCGCTTCGTCAGCGAGGCGATTCGGGAGAAAGTTGACGCTGCAATAAAAGAACTCAACTATGCGCCGTCGGCGCTGGGCGCGCAGCCTGAAGCTCAACCAGACGCGCACCATCGGCATGCTGATCACGGCCAGTACCAACCCTTTCTATTCTGAACTGGTGCGCGGCGTGGAGCGCAGCTGCTTTGAGCGCGGCTACAGCCTGGTGCTGTGCAATACCGAAGGGGACGAGCAGCGCATGAACCGCAATCTGGAGACGCTGATGCAAAAACGCGTCGACGGGCTGCTGCTGCTCTGTACCGAAACGCATCAACCTTCGAAGGAGATCATCCAGCGCTACCCTTCTATTCCCACGGTGATGATGGACTGGGCGCCGTT
>CATOUR010000230.1:0-2500 GCA_951848785.1 Callosobruchus maculatus
AGAGCGGCGGAGCTGCAGATCGCTCTCTCGCTGCCATTTCACGATCGCTATCGGCGGGAAGGATTGCGGTGTTACCATTTACATGCTTTTTCAGTGAACCTGCTACTTATGTAATTTGCCTAGCTTTTGTAACGACTATAGTTTCACATGAGGATCTGTGACATCTGAGTGCATTTTGTCCCAGTACCAAGGGCGTAGCCAGGAAGGGACAGGGGGGGCAGCTGTCCCCCTGTTAGACTATGAGTTCTAAACTTAACAGTTAAGAGGAGGTAGTTGATTATTAACCTTGTACGTGAATTTATTATATGCCTTGGATTGATAGCCAAAAATTCAGGCATATTGAAACCTGTTGCTAATGCGTTACACTCAAACAAGGGTAGGTAATTTAAATTAATATGTCACTAGTTGATTGAGAAATCACAAATTTTCTCTCAATACTAACATTTGGAAGCTTCGAATAATGAAGCCGAACTATGATATGACCTGTGGCAGAATAAGGCTGTGATAAGAGAAATCCTTAGGGAACTAGACAGATATATTCGTTCCTGCAACAAGAAATGCAATACTAATTTCCTTTTGGCACATTTGCGCATCATAACAAGGGCATAAAAGAGACCTCTTTCTAACTGCAGATCGCTCTCTCGCTGCCATTTCACGATCGCTATCGGCGGGAAGGATTGCGATGTTGCCATTTACATGTTTTTTTAGTGAACCTGCTACTTATGTAGTTTGCCTATCTATTGTAACAACTATAGTTTCACATGAGGACCTGTAACATCTGGGTGCGTTTTGTCCCAGTACCAAGGGCGTAGCCAGGGAGGGACAGGGGGGGCGGCTGCCCCCCTGTTAGGCTATGAGTAACCTCATGCTAAGGCCCAAGTTCTAAACTTAACAGTTAAGAGGAGGTAGTTGATTAACCTTGCACGTGAGTTTATTATATGCCTTGGACTGATAGCCAAAGATTCAGGCATATTGAAACCTGTTGGTAATGCGTTACACTCAAGCAATGGTAGGTAATTTAGATTAATATGTCACTAGTTGATTGAGAAATCACAAATTTTCTCTCAATACTAACATTTGGAAGCTTCCAATAATGAAGGCGAACTATGATATGACCTGCGGCAGAATAAGGCTGTGATTAGAGAAATCCTTACGGAACTAGACAGATATATTCGTTCCTGCAACAAGAAATGCAATACTAATTTCCTTTTGGCACATTTGCGCATCATAACAAGTAGCATAAAAGAGACCTCTTTCCAACTGCAGATCGCTCTCTCGCTGCCATTTCACGATCGCTATCGGCAGGAAGGATTGCGGTGTTGCCATTTACATGCTTTTTCAGTGAACCTGCTACTTATGTAATTTGCCTAGCTTTTGTAACGACTATAATTTCACATGAGGACCTGTAACATCTGAGTGCGTTTTGTCCCAGTACCAAGGGCGTAACCAGGTAGGGACAGAGGGAGGCAGCTGCCCCCCTGTTAGGCTATGAGTAACCTCATGCTAAGGCCCAAGTTCTAAACTTAACAGTTAAGAGGAGGTAGTTGATTAACCTTGCACGTGAGTTTATTATATGCCTTGGACTGATAGCCAAAGATTCAGGCATATTGAAACCTGTTGGTAATGCGTTACACTCAAGCAATGGTAGGTAATTTAGATTAATATGTCACTAGTTGATTGAGAAATCACAAATTTTCTCTCAATACTAACATTTGGAAGCTTCCAATAATGAAGGCGAACTATGATATGACCTGCGGCAGAATAAGGCTGTGATTAGAGAAATCCTTACGGAACTAGACAGATATATTCGTTCCTGCAACAAGAAATGCAATACTAATTTCCTTTTGGCACATTTGCGCATCATAACAGGTAGCATAAAAGAGACCTCTTTCCAACTGCAGATCGCTCTCTCGCTGCCATTTCACGATCGCTATCGGCAGGAAGGATTGCGGTGTTGCCATTTACATGCTTTTTCAGTGAACCTGCTACTTATGTAATTTGCCTAGCTTTTGTAACGACTATAATTTCACATGAGGACCTGTAACATCTGAGTGCGTTTTGTCCCAGTACCGAGGGCGTAACCAGGTAGGGACAGAGGGAGGCAGCTGCCCCCCTGTTAGGCTATGAGTAACCTCATGCTAAGGCCCAAGTTCTAAACTTAACAGTTAAGAGGAGGTAGTTGATTAACCTTGCACGTGAGTTTATTATATGCCTTGGACTGATAGCCAAAGATTCAGGCATATTGAAACCTGTTGGTAATGCGTTACACTCAAGCAATGGTAGGTAATTTAGATTAATATGTCACTAGTTGATTGAGAAATCACAAATTTTCTCTCAATACTAACATTTGGAAGCTTCCAATAATGAAGGCGAACTATGATATGACCTGCGGCAGAATAAGGCTGTGATTAGAGAAATCCTTACGGAACTAGACAGATATATTCGTTCCTGCAACAAGAAATGCAATACTAATTTCCTTTTGGCACATTTGCGCATCATA